>RAPC01000006.1:335191-913710 GCA_009806235.1 Neurospora sp. CHS-2018c | reverse complement strand
AACCAAAAAAAAAAAAAAAAAAAAAAAAAAAAAAGAGAAAAGAGAAAAGACACAACCTACTTCTTCTCATTAACCCTCTCCCCCAACCACCTCTCCACCCCCCTTTGCCCCCTCTCCCCAAGCCCCTCCCACAACCCCGGCACCACAGCCAACGCAAACCCCAGCGGGCACATCTCCACCATCCTCTGATCATTATCCCTCGGCCACCCCCAAAACTCTTCTCCCCCTTCCTGTACTCCATTCCTTATCCCCTCAATCCACCAATCTTTGTATTCATATTCTCCCCCTCCCGCCAGCAAGCACGCCAGTCCCCAAAGCGGACGGGCAAGACCTTCGATTTCTGAAGCGGTTTGGTCGAATCGGACGGCGGTGGCGCCGGGGAGGCGGATGCGGGATTTGAGGGGGGAGAAGAAAGGGAGGAGGGGGTCGAGGAGGGTGGCGAGGAGGGACTGGACGGAGGAGCGGGATGAGAGGGGGATGATGGAGAAGGGGTGGGGGGTTGAGTGGCCTAGGAGGAGGCCGGGGACTCCTTCTGGGGTCGTGGTGTTTGTGGTTGTGGGTGTGGTGGAGGACATGTTGGGTTGTTTTGGGGGGTGATGGTTTTGATGGATGGATGGTAGGTGTAGTAGGTATGGTAGAGGTAGGCGTTCACGGTGTTGTTGTTGTTGTTGTTGACCTCATCCGGTTGTTAGGATATTGAGGTACTCGGTGAGTAAGGAGGAGAGAATAGACAGGCTCTGGACTTTGGAGAGACAACCGACGTGAAAACAACGAAAACAACAAGAGAACATGTCTGGGAAACGGTTAGTCCCCGGTTTATAAACCCGATACCACATGGTATGGTCACAGTCCATCATTACCACCCACCCCCCGGTTCCCCTCACTCCATCTCGCGGTTAATAATCCCGAAAGCTCTCTACGTATCACCACGACAACTTACATAGACCAGACCGTAGTGGAGCCATTGGCGCCTGGATGTTATGGTTCAAGGTTCGGATGATGGGCATGCACGAGGGGTTTGTTTCAAAGGCAATCGGGAAGCTCCTGAGGGGTTGAATCAGGCTGCTCGCGGCTAAAATGCTTCCCCCATGCCGTAACGCTGACAAGTTGGAGAGAGTGGAAAATGGGGGATCGTCGTTACGACGTAACGGTTCTAGTGTCTCCCCTTTGGGGCATCCACCCCCACGGGGTAAAGAGAGCCAAGAGAGTTATTCCATGAATCCCCAGAAAGCTTGGCTTCAAGTGATGATGGGGCATGTGGATGTGGATGGTGTCACTTGTTTGAACCTTGATCAATTCTATGTACAGGATAACCTTCCACTTTCATACGACCAGCTTCGATTGTTGAGCTACGAAAACAGCAATGGTATAAGCAACATCATGGCCTTCAACTTCTATAATTCCACCTTAGAAAAGCTCCTTCTAAGTAGACATTACGTACTCTTTATATATATGACTCTGTGTTTGTGCACTATCGGGACTGGCTTTCTCCATTTTCGACTTTGTCAAAGCTTGCATCATGATGCTTGATGTACAATGTGCGAACAGAACTTGATAAACTTCTTAAATGGAACATAACAAGCAACATGCGATCTTCTCACTCATCCTGTTGTTTCTTTACTTTCTTCAGGATTCGTGTCCGTCGCCGTCGCCGTTGCCGTAGGTGTAGCCTCAGTCTCCTCCGGTGCCCCAGCACTCGTTGCTGTGCCTGGTCGTGATGATGACGGCCCATCCGTCTTGGCCTCGGCTGCCGAAAGATCCTCAGCGCTAGCTGAAGGCGCGGCTTCTGATCCATCTGCCGCTGTTGGCCCGTCCTTCCCTTCCTCCCCAGTCGTGCTGGTCTGGGCCTTTTCTCTCCTCCGCCTTCTCATGTTCCTCTCCTCAGCTGCAGTCTGCCTCCTCGACTTCCTCAAACTTTCCCGCTTCTCTGCATCGTCGTCCGCCCCATCGCCGCCCTGGAAGCTTTGCAGCAATGCAGCTGCGCGTCGAGCGACGTCGTCTTCCTCCGCATCGGGAGCCTCCTTTGTTGGCGGTAGGGCATCGGGGCTGAGAAGACCGTTGCTGGCGCCGTCGTCGTCCGTGGTTGCGGATGCAACACTCTTGCCAGTCTGAAGGGCGGCCTCAACCTCCGGGATTTCGTTGAAATCCGGTACTTGCTGGCCCGAGGCGACACGGACTTGATGTCTGTCCTTGAGACGTGCTCTCCTCCTCCTGTCTCTTTGGTCTCTGGTTTGCGGGGCTGCCGCTCTGAGCTTCTCGAGTAGACTGTCCATCGCCCCCGTACTCGTAGGGCTTGCCGGTCCTTGTGCCTCGCCAACTTGTAAAGCCTTGAACTGAGCATTTTTGCGTTTCATCGATGCCTCGTTCCGCTTTCGCTGATCTTCCAGCTGAATGTTCTTCTCGCGCGACCTCTTCCACTCCATGATGAATGACGCCAGCTTGGAGAAGAAGTCGCGACGAGCATTGTCGTCTGCCGGGTCTTCGCCGTAAAAGACCATGATGTCGTTGTATGTGCGCACCATCTCTTCCAGATACAACTGCATTTGCTCTGCCTTGAACCGAGCATCCTTCATGACCCTCTGCACAATCTGCGACACGCGATCCTGGGGGTGGAACTTCTTCGGATCGGAGAGATTGCCTGAGTCGAGAGACATTTGCACGTTCTTGATGTTGTCGATATACCTCTTGGCATCAGCCTGAAGCTGTTCGATGTTGATCTTCTGCACCGCAATAACGCCCTCGATGTCCTTGGCGAAGTCTTCCCACTCTGGGTATTGCTGGCGCACAATACGCTCGACGAGATCCGCAAGGGTCGATTCGTTCTTGTCGTCCTTCACCATGCCGAGTCTGGCAAGGGAAGAGAGCTTGAAACCGCGGGCTTGCTTGTTCGCGTCGTTCATATAGTTACCGATATCCAAGATGAGGCCGAGTACGTTCATAAGAGACACGGAATCTCTCAAAGATTCGGACACTCCTACAACGGCGCGCATCTTTTCGGTAATCTCCTCGTAATCTTGTTCGAAACTGCGAGTCAGTGCAAGGGCCCTCATCCTACTC
The DNA here is from genome assembly GCA_009806235.1 of Neurospora sp. CHS-2018c. Taxonomy (NCBI): domain Eukaryota; kingdom Fungi; phylum Ascomycota; class Sordariomycetes; order Sordariales; family Sordariaceae; genus Neurospora; species Neurospora sp. CHS-2018c. Next base: position 910,653 of record RAPC01000006.1, on the reverse strand, counting down.
TTCCAGTAGTGATGAAGTTCGAACGCCGTATACAGATAGATCTGATCCTGTCTTGTGAGCTCGTTAGGATCCTGTTCACGGGTATCTTTGCCGGCATCTGGTCCAGTCCAGTCCTTGCTATACGGTGCCATTATCTTGGCAGTGTTATCTGAAATGTTGCAAAGATCATCCTTCTGCAGGAAGTCCATGACGACGGGGTTGTCGAGTACGTCTTTGTCGCAGTGAATGATCATCTGCACCACCTTCTCAACAGGGAACTGAGAGAATTTGGCAAGCGCGATTTCTGTAAAATGTTAGTGTGTGGCTTTTATTGATGCTGCGAGTTATCATCCGTTTCTTACCGAATGCCTTGCGCAAATCGTTGGAGATGATTTGCTTCTTGTCATCCTTCTTGGCACCTCCACCGCCAAGCTTCTTGATCTCCTTTGCCATGAACAACTTCTCAACCTCGTCAAGGATACCCTTCTTGCTGAGCTCATGATACTTCTCTTCTCTGGACTCGGGGGACGGTGTATGTGCCGCCCAATGCGTTGCCAAAGGCGTGTCGACCTTGTCCCAATGGAAAGCCTTGAGCTTCTTCTTAGGCCGGGCAACAGGTAGCCCAACAGAGTTGGTCGCGGGAAGCCCAGCGTTCTGTGCCAAGAAGCGGCCCGAAGCAGGACCTGGCATAGGAGGAGGAGGTGGTGGTGGCATACCAGGCATACCAGGCATGGGAGGGGGCGGAGGTGGTGGTGGTGGCATACCAGCCATACCAGGCATTGGTGGAGGAGGTGGCGGTGGCGGCGGCGGCGGGCCACCAGCACCGGGCATCGGAGGAGGAGCACCCGGAAGGCCTCCTGGCGGCGGAGGAGGAGGTGGTGGTGGTGGTGGCGGCGGCGGAGGGGGCCCGCCCGCACCGGGAATCGGAGCTGGGGCACCAGGAAGGTGGCCAGGGGGCGGCGGAGGCGGAGGTGGCGGGGGTGGTGGAGGTGGAGGGCCCGGTGCCGCGGCTGGCGCAGACGGTCCGGTAGCATCGGTGACTTGGATCTTGGGAGTCTCGGTATCGCTGGGTGTGATGGGTGTCTGGGACTCCATGCTGGGGTGCGAGGGACCGGTCGTGATACCATCTCCTTCCTCGGAGTCGCTGGCATCGTACCTCTTGACCTTTCCAGTGAGCTCGTTGAACATACCATTGGCCTGCTTGGGGTCCACGACGGGCCTCCTGATCTTGACCACGCGAGGCTTCTCGTACACGATCTCACCGTCGTCCCCGACCTCGACATCGCTCTCCTCGAGAACGTTCTCGACATGCTCTGACCGGGAACCAACAGGCTTTCTGGGTATCTTTGTCGACCTCTTGACGCTGCCAAGCATGCTGTTGGTGAAGTCCTTGGGTGGCGCACCCTCCGGTGTATCGTCCCCAAAGCCATCCATCTCCTCCCGAAGAGCTCGGAGCCTATCCGAAGGGCCAATCATTTCACCCCATACTCTTCCTTCAAGCTTGAACTGCGTCTTTTGGCGCTCAATCTGCATTTGCAGGCGCTCAAGAAGCCTCTCGCGATCGAGGATGCCTTGCATGCGGGCCACGTCTTCCTCACCAAGCTTAGCATTGCCCTTGGTGGCGTTGGAGGCAGCTACATCTTGAGCGTCGCGAAGCATGAGGTATAGTTCGCGGGTCTCTAGCTCGTAGCGTTGCGCCTCCTTTGCTCGCAGGGTCTGCAAGCTGGCAAGCTCCGACTTGAGGCCCTCGGCACGCCTTTTCTGGGCCTCAATGAACATGGCTTGCTCATCGATTTGCTTTTGTAGCTTAGCCACAAGACCGTCCGCTCCCAAGGCCAGTCTCTCCTTCATCTCATCCCTCTCCGCCATAGCGGCATCCGCTATCTGCCGGGCTTCGAGGGCCTCATCTAGAGCTTGACGAGCTTCAGAGTCGGTATGGAGCTTATCTAACAGACTTTGAACGGTGAAGTTGAGACTCTGCTTGAGGTCCATGTCCGGCAACCGGCGGTCCATAGCTACGTAGCTGAGCATAGAGTCCACCAGCTGGAACATGCGCAGTCTCTCCTCGCCATCATTGGCCCTGATCAACAGCAAATGCTGGAGAGCAGATACAAAGTAGTCCTGCGTCTTGGTTCCATGTAACCGCTGCTGGATAGCATCTACGATTTGTACCGGGTCGTTGAGATCCTTAACCTCACCTTCGATACTATCTTTGATGCTGCTGTTCTCACGGTCGAGCATATCCTCATAGTCGATAGCTTCGTTGGAGCGGAACCGCTCGATTTGCTTGTCGATCAGCTCATACTGAAAGGCCTCCATCTTGTTCAAGATGCGCCTGATGCCACAGGCCGTGAACTGCGCCCGAATGTGGATGCGCAGCTGCAGGTCCTTCTCAGGGGCATCGACCAACATGTTGACCAAGATGAGGGTAGCAACGGCATATTCCATGAGCAGATTCTCCATGCCAATGCCACCACTTCGTACCTCCTCGCTAGCGCCGACCAAACTGCCCATCTTTCCACGGCCGTCGACGGTGACCTCAACAAGACGCATCCAAGCATCGAAGCGCCCGTTCTCGCCTTGCTGGGCTTTGACGACGTCCATGGCCTCGATAACCTTAACATGACCCTTGCCTTCGCCCCAATGGCAGAGGAATGTCAAGACTTCGCTGACGAGCTTTCTGGTGGTGAGTCGAGGTGATATCAGGGAGGTGGCCAGAGCCACAATAACCTGTTGGTGAGCTAGCGCATCATCTGCGCCGAACTTGTTGTTCATGAGAGCCTTCAGACACTTGACAATGTCATATTCTCGGTCCAAGTTCTTATCCAGCCTCCCATTATCCGGCTGAGCAGGTCCGAGGGCAGTCCTTCGGTTCATCTTTAGCAAGACATTGGTCAAAGCTATCTGTCCCTGACAGTCGATGAAGCGCTTGACCCAGCCGATCTGCTGTGTTCGAAGGTTGACTTCCAGTCCTCCGAGCCCTTTGCTGTCCAGAGCGTTTTCCATGACCTTGCGCACATACCATTCGGGGCTGCCTTCGTCATCGGAGGATTGGGTGATATCGACATTGCTGTATTGGCCAATCTTGGCCGTCTGTCTGCGCTTCTGTTCGCCCTGCCACTCGGTGAGTCGGTCCTGGTAAATCAACGTCCATTTCTTTGCGGCGGGGTATGCGATCATCTGGCGCTTGGCCTGGTCCGGAAGGTTGTGCCATCCTCGCTTTTGCATCAGGTTTATGAACATCTGTTCGATCACATTGTCATCGTCTGGCTTGGGGAAGTTGAATCCTTCGGAGCCCTGGTGGCCGGCAGCGACTTTGGTTAACCGCTGGGTATCTCTGTCCTTATGGGACTGGTGAGAAAGGTAGGATGACTGAGACGAAGTACTAGGGAGTCCTATCCTGGATGAGCGATGGCTGGTTCCTGGGGCTTCTTGATAGGGTCCGTCCCTACCTGAGTAGATGCTGGTATTGTCGCCCGAACTGCGAGTCGTCATGTAGGAATTGCCTCTGGAATTGTACCCGGGCAAACTGCTCTCTCTTGGTTGCCCCCATTGCTGGTACTGGGCCTGACGGCCCGTGGAAGCCATGGTGATATTAGCGGAAGCGAGAGTTGAGCGCGAACTTGATGCGCTGGGTGACTGCCCATTATAGGGGGAGGTTGGGCTTTGGTCGAAGGTGGGATACTGGTGAAAGTCACCGGTGCCTTTGTTTAGGTGGTGTGGGACTAGGTCTCGCCTTACGGGCATTTGGTCGGGCCTGGGAAGGTGGTCGAGGGCGACGGGGGAGCGACGGTCGGGGGGGACAGGGTCATAGGGGATCGTCGTGACAACCCCTGCCGTCATGTTAAGGCCAGATTCGGGCGTGTCGGGACGGTCCAGCGATATTACAGACGAGTCCCGGTAATGGCGCGAACTGCGTGCGGTATGGGTGCTGGCGGCGTCGTTGTCGGCGGCAAGGTATCGGCCACCCTCATCGCTCGTGTTCCGTTTGTCGGCCTTGTTCTTGCCAGTGGCTCTCGAGAAGAAGGAGGAGGCCTTGCCGCTCGACGAGGTAGCCCTCCCATTCTTGTCGTGGGAAGACATGATGCGGGCGGGACGTGTGAAACAGCCGCTTCGCTACCGGCAGGGCAGCACACTAGAGTACAGTCCCAGCAGCGCAAGCTGCCGACGTGTCGTTCGGGGGGTGGTTCCTCAGCAATAGGCGAGCGGGTATCGTGGGTATCTGGATCTCCGTAGAGGGGCGTCGAGGGGTGTCGAGGGGCCGGGTCGGGTCTCGTCTCGAGGCTCGGGGTGGGTTGTTGTATAGGCAATCAATGCGCGGGTGGGTCAATCGGTAAATGAGTGCGTTGGAATGGATACGGAGCAAATGCCATCAATGGACTCGGTGTCTGAGGCCCTGGGTGGATCGCATCATGTTCTTTGCGGGCAATAACGGTTGGTGAGCATGGCCTTCCTGCTGCATGAACCGATGGTGTTTAGCATGAGGTCAAGTCGAGTGTGTTCGGAGGGTAGCCGTGCCTGGGCAAGCTTTTGCGCAGCGGCGGCCGGGAGCGAAGGGCTTTGAGGTAGGCTAGCACTGCTAGTCGGTAGGGTAGCACTAGGACGAGATGTGTATGTGTGCGTGACTAAGGTAGCTGACCAAACTAGACTGTGTTGCCAATACAGTCCAGATGGGAAATAGATCTTCCAAGGGAACAACTGAAGTGAAAGTCAAAGGGGGTCAAGTCGCAAACATATGAGCGGGCGCAAATTTCCGTACCCGTGTGTGCCCGTGTAGCGTAGCCGGCGATACCTGGAGAGAGTAGTGTAGGATGTCGTCGACTTCGACTTCTGGGTCTAGTGTTAGAAGTATAGATAGAGTAGGTAGTTACCTAGTAGTGTACTGTGTACTGGGCGACCGGGCTGACGGCAAGGAGGGGTGATGAAGATGCCACACCACAGCTCGCTCGCTACAGAACTGCTGCTAGAGTAGATACGCCGAGGCTGAACTAGGAGAACAACAAAGTCCCGTTCGAGGGGTCTGGTGGATTTCTTCCAGTTCTACCAGGTTGTTGGCGGGAACTTTTGGGTGGAAGCGCGCGCGCGCGTGGGGCGTGGAGGGCCTCTCTTGGACGGGCTTAGTTACCCACTCGGACGAAATTGAGGGTCGATTTAAGATCGGGCGGCAAATGAATGGGCGTCGTCTTTGAGCGATGATTGGGGAAAAAGGAGCGATGGCGACGACGACGAGTGGAGCGTCGTCCTTGTAGTGGCTGGCTCACCCGCGAATTATCAGCTATAGAGGCAGCCTCGGGAAAAGGAGAGGCAGAGGCAGATGACCATTCAAGTTGCAGTGAGACTGAGGTGAGTGGTTGAATGAGTTGAATGAAAGAGATCACTTGAGTGAGGTTGGGGTTGCCGTACTATGAACGTGAACAATGCTCGGCAATTCCTTGCAGTGGCCTCCATGGTGTGTGGGAGGGTGCACCGTGCACTGGGCTCTTAACAGCTGCACCTTCTGTGATGGGAGACCTCGAAAGTCTACAAAGGGGGTTTCGATGCGCTGAAAGCGGTTTAGCTGGGCACATCATCACCCCTGGTGTCTCGAATTACAGGCGGGGAATTTGTTAGTGTTCAAGACGCAGGGACTTTTCCTCTTGTTCTTCATGAGCAGTGGACAGCTGCCATCTTCCTCTCCACCATCCGAAACAAATCTCACATGTAGTTGATGGGACCACGCATCGGCCCAGAGCAAGCATGGAACTCAAAAGAAACACAGAGCAAGAAACATATTAACCAAGTGCTAAAAGGATGTCTGTCAGCCTGAAACTACCTATACACAAAACGTTGAAGAATTAGTAACAGTGGTACTATAAGACACCATCTTCATATGCTTCCCATTCTGTGACACATTCAGCGGCGCCATATATGTCCATATTACTATGTGACATAGTGGTTGGGACTATGACTTAACTAATCCTCTACCTTCCCACAGTGCCCTGGTGGGGGGTAGATTGATATGATGGAATCACATCGAACTGATATTAAAATTGGCTGATGATCCCTTGCCCAATCATCACCGTCCTGTCCGAGTATCATTGTCCCTGCGTCTCACCATCCACACCAAAAGAAGTCAAGCTGTTCTGAAGGGGGGAAAAAGTCTTCAAGCTGTGAACCAGAAACAGACATGTGGACGTCAAGTATATACTAGTTCAAAGACTGCTCTGACTCCTCTAGCGATTACAATCGGGTGTTCTTACGCGAGGCCGTTGTTGCCCCGCGATCATCAGGGCATTTCGTTTTCTACATCTCATCAACCTCGAGGATGTCGTTGCTATTTTGGGGCCCTCAGTCGGGCCTGCCACAGAAACACAAGGGCCGGGTTTAGCTTGCCAGGCCCGCTTTCCAACAGGCCCAGTCCAGGTACGATACAGTGCACTGTTCCACAACGCCTGGGCCATCAAGGTGGCCATTGCGTGCGCAGTTAGGCCGGTACACTCTTCCGCACTTGATTAGGTACGTACCGGTTTGTCGTAACCTCCGTAACACTTCACGGCGCGGCCACTACATCTGGCCTGTTCAGCCTCATAGACTACCATCGCGACCTCGAGGCTCCCACAGCCGAGACCATCGCATTCAGTATCTGGACTCGAAATTTTGAAAGCTTTAGGTCCTCAGTCGGCAGCGCACCAGGTTGTCATCATCATGGGCGCGAACTTTTCCGCGATCAAGGTGAGCAAGACAAAGACACAGACATTTCATCAGTCACGCCGGCGATTGTATGCTGCTCGTCACCAAGTTACTAACCTCTTCGAATATCCATAGACATTAGTTGTCCCCGCGATCATAGCCCTGATTCTCTACCTCGTATTAACCTTCGCCGTCATTCCCATTTGGCAACGATACCGCAACCGCTACAGCCAGTATCTTCCGCTCGAGACGATAACCGATGGAGCTTCATCCCTACGCGCACGCATAACTGATCGCATCACTACATGGTTTATAACTTCGGCCTGGAGGGCCAGACTGCAAGATCGCATCGACGTGGCCGATAACCGCCCGAGTACTGATTTCGATTCCGATGATGGGGAAGAATTGAATGAAGTGGACGAAGCTCTCAGGAGGGCTCTGGAGCGCCGAGAACAACCTTCGATTGACGATAGCAATAGAAGGCTAAGCAGAGAGTCAGTGGCCTCATCTTTATCTCCTTCAGCTGACTGAGGCTAACATAATGGACAGTCTGGAACAGGGCTTTCGAGACGATAGCGACGAGGAGACAGATGATCACACGGGGAGGTGACATTCCTAGCTTGGTAGATGGTGTTAAGGGCAGTGGGAACAATTTCGAGTTCATGAGCAAACGGCAAAGGAAATACGCCCAACATTATATTGGAGTTATGGCATACCAAAACATTGGAGTTACGGGGTTTGACTGGGTTTTCTTGGACATGATATGTTAGGGGAAGTACGGCAGGGCACTTTATGATGAGACCATTTTTCTCGACACAAGCAGGACAGAGGCTGGCATCATGTCATAAAATGCTACTCTGAGCTTCATGATCATGGGCCTCTGTTGGCGACCGGTGAATACAATGGTCTTGTCATACCTTGATTCATTCCTGTCTTGCCTTCCTCAAACTGGCGATGGTATATTGACCAAAAGGATTCCTACGGCGGGGTTGATGCTTCATGACACGGAGAGAGTCTCAGCCATTCCGACGAGTGGCCTAGTATATCAAATTTCGACCATCAACCACCACATCCCGAATTCCGATATCAGCTCCGGCATGACGATCCCGCCTTGTTTACCCACGTGGTGCCCCGGAACAGCGGGTCCGGCATCGTGGGGTCGGTTCCCCACACGGTCCCGGAGGATCCACTAAAGCGCTACGATGTACCCCGTCCGTACCAAAGTTACCGCCCGGTATGAACCGTTCACGACTGCCGTTATCAATGATAACAACCAAGATTCGCGGGCTTCCGAAGATCAACACGGACCGGGAGCCAGACGGAGCTTTCGAACCCACCGGCACCATGAACTTTGGCTTTTGGGGCGGGAGCAGCTTTTGACCGTATTGGGCACCAAACCCAATTATCCTTCTACGCAGAGCAGAATGTCGAATCCACGGCTAGATAACAAAAGAAGGCCAACGAATGGATGCCGCGCTGAGGGACCCCAATGTCCCACCGTTAGTCGCATGCGGGGCAAATATTATTTCTGTAGCCCGCAATCCGCACTGAATGCAGCTTGTCAGTCTGTCGTCTCCGATCTCCGATCTGCGCAAGATTCCGTTGACAAGACACTTTCCGTCTCACTGGACTCGACATTTTTCTTCTTTGCCCAACTTGTCTGCCTGCAACCCTGTGACATATCAGACTATTTCTTTCTTTCAAACTTGATACTTTTGTTTACACTGTAACATATCTTCTTATCTAAACCCGTTTCTGATACTTTTTCGCCTCACTGGCCCCGTGTACCTGACTTATAAAAAGCGAAGAACGGGCCATCCTTGTCCGGCTCCAGTCGTTTCCTTTGGACTCTTTCTTTTTTTTGGGAAATCCAAATTCTTTTTCTGCATGTTGGCGCGCCCGAGTCCAAGGTAGCACCCACAGTATCACCCGGATACACACCCAGGACACCCACACATTGCCCAAAGAGAAACCAGAGACAATGACGACACCTCAAGAACAGGCCATCGCCTTCAAGAACGAGGGCAACAAGGCCTTCGCCGCCCACGACTGGCCCAAGGCCGTCGAGTTTTACGACAAGGCCATCGAGCTCAACGATAAGGAGCCTACTTTCTGGTCTAACAGAGCCCAGGTTCGTGCCGCTGCCCGCATCGCCTACGTCGCCTACGTCGCTTTCTCGACAATCGCGCTTTCGAGTGGTCGCGTGACAGCTAACCGCGATTTCTTGCCCCGTCGCATAGGCCCATCTCAAGACAGAAGCATACGGATATGCCATTCGCGATGCCACAAAAGCCATTGAGCTCAACCCGGGCTTCGTCAAGGTACGTCCAGCCTTATCACCCTCTCTTGAGACAAATCGCAAACCAGAAGAGTAGCTAATCTGAAGCCCTTCATCATGTCTAGGCCTACTACCGTCGCGCTACCGCCTACGCCGCCATCCTGAACCCCAAGGAAGCCGTCAAGGATTTCAAGACCTGCGTCAAGATCGCCCCCGATAACAAGGATGCCAAGCTCAAGCTTGTTGAGTGCGAGAAGATTGTGCGCCAGCTCGCCTTCTTCGCCGCTATCGAAGTCGGCGATGAGCTGTCCGCCGCCGAGGGTCTCGATGTCGATTCCATGGCCGTGGATGCTTCCTACGACGGCGTGCGCCTGGAAAAGAATGAGATGACACAGGAGTTTATCGACGACATGATCGAGCGCTTCAAGCATGGCAAACTGATCCACAAGAAATACGTCTACCAGATCATTATCGCCGTCAGGAACATTGTGTACAACGAGCCCACCATGGTGGAGGTGGACATCCCCGAGGACGTGCAGTTGACAGTCTGCGGTGATACCCACGGTCGGTTTGCCCTTGCATGATCACCTCTTCGAGCTGATGGTTACTAACAAAGCATGCATAGGCCAATACTTCGATTTGATGGAGCTCTTCAGATTGAACGGCTTCCCTAACGATAAGCACTACTACCTGTTTAACGGCGACTTCGTCGACAGAGGCTCCTGGTCGACTGAGATTGCCCTCCTCCTTTATGCCTACAAGTGGTTGAGGCCAAACGGTTTCTTCATCAACCGCGGAAACCACGAGACAGACGACATGAACAGGGTGTATGGCTTCGAGGGCGAGTGCAAGCACAAGTACAACGAGAGGTAAGCTGGCCAAACCCTTTGCGCCCATTATGCGACATCTAGCATCTTTGATCAAACAGCTGACATGTTCCGTCCAGAACGTACAAGCTCTTCTCCGAAAGTTTCTCGGCCCTCCCGCTCGCCACCTTGATCGGCAAGAAGTTCCTCGTCCTCCACGGCGGCCTCTTCTCGGACGACAACGTCACACTAGACGACATCCGCAAGCTCGACCGTCACAAGCAGAAGCAGCCTGGCCAGGCTGGTCTCATGATGGAGATGCTCTGGACCGATCCTCAGCCATTCCCCGGTCGCGGCCCCAGCAAGCGCGGTGTCGGCATGCAGTTCGGTCCCGACGTCACCAAGCGTTTCTGCGACAAGAACGGCTTGGAGGCCATCATCCGCAGTCACGAGGTCCGCATGGACGGCTACGAGGAGGAGCACGACGGAAAGTGCATCACCGTCTTCTCGGCGCCCAAGTACTGCGACATGACGGAGAACAAGGGCGCTTACATCAACATTGGCCCTGATTACAAGCTGAAGTTCTCGCAGTTCGATGCCGTGCCGCATCCCAACATTAAGCCCATGGTGAGTCCTCTTAACCCCCATTAAACTATCGTGACTTGCCAAGACTAACATCTTTCTCTAGGCATATGCGCAAAGCTCCGTCATGTCGTCGCTGATGTAAAAGTTGGGTGTATTTGTATAGCACAACAGAAAATAAAACGGCGTGAATATCTCGGGTTGCTGTGTACATCGGGCATGATTTGCAGGGAGCATGTTTCTGTTTTGGCTTTTGATTGCATGTGATTAGGCGTCGCGCGCAGGAGTATCGGGGACATGGTGCTAGGGTTCGCTCTTGTCTTGATAATATTTTGTCCTTTTGATCATTTGGGTTCCATAATAATGGTGGTATTTGTGGTCTGCCAAATAAACAATCTCGAGGTTGCTTCATAACTCCGCCATCAAAGCTCTCCACACACGTCCCTCAAAGGGCCAGAGTCTTCTGTCTTCTCATGGATGGTCATCCCATCTATGTGCCTCGTAAAGGATGGAAGCAAGCAGTCCGTATGCCTCTCTTGAAGTTTGTGTACAGTCACCAACCCAGACCATTCGGGGCGGTGGCTGTACCAACTAAGCCAATTCTTCCTCAGAGATGGTAGTTGAATCGGGGCCCAAAACAGTTATCTTCCCTCATCCTCCTCCCATTCATTTCCTGAACCTGCCATAGCTATCCAGCCTCAACTTCTCCCATCTCGTGACTTTCATGCCGTCCAGCCTAGAGCTCATCCTGCACTCACTGCAATCCCCTCTCTTCTCGACCTTCTCGACGACAAGACGCCTTCCTCCTCTTCCTCGGGCACGTTCCCAACTCTTCTTGCCGATAGCACCACCATCACCAACCTCAACCTCAACCATCAACCTAACCCCAAACCTCCCCCTCCTCCTCCCTCCCCACCAAAGCCCCCAACCAATCCCCACACCCCACCACCCTCATCAACACCTCTTCCCCTCCCACACTATGACCGGGGTAAGCAGTAACCGCCGCCGCAAAAGCCGCCAAGTCCTCCCGCGGCACGCGAACCCAGCACTCGGCTCCCTTGACGAGCAGGATGTCGATGGCCATCGAGGCGCCGGTGTCCCCCAAAAATTGGCGGAGGGAGGAGGTGAGGTAGTGCCGGGCGGTTAGGGTGTCTAGTTGGTTTTGGGAGGAGGGGGAGGGGGAAACGAGGGAGAGGTGGGCGTAGGAGAAGGGCGGGGAGCGCATGGTTGTTTGGGAGAGGGTTTGGGATTTGGGGGTCTTGGATTGGGGTTTGGTTGAGGAGGAGGAGAGGGGATTGGTGGTGGTTGTTGAGGTGGTGGGAGGGTCGATGTCCATTTTTGTTGACATTTTGGTTGTTTTGGTGGTGGTGGTATTTTGGATGCTTCGCTTTGGTGGTTTGAGGTTGTTGTTGCTTCGCTTTGGCGCTTTTTTTTTTTATGGAATGTCGACGTTCTGAGCGCTGGTATTGATGAGATGTGATCAGAGTTGCGATTGAAGTGACTGTTTTGAAGTTTGAATAGCCAGCTGTGATGATAGATCCTGTAAGTTGTAAGTGGAAGATTTTCAGTCGCGAGCGGTTTGCGATATGAAAGTTTAAAACTTGTTGCCTTTCGTCTGAGCTACGATATCTAACTTTCCCAGTCATGACCTTTCGTTCTACCTACAGGTTGAAATTTCAATCACCACATCGGATATCTCGAATTATTCCTTTTCAAAGGTCAGGAACACCACAGCCAGCTGCATGAGATGGAGAAAAGTGCGTTGTGATGATGAGGTTTGCATGCGTCTGTCTGCTTTCACATGAAAATTTGTATGCACCAATCAGAAGCCCATCTCGATATACGCATATCGGTGATAAACACACAATGCCCCACACTTATTGTTGCTACGTCACTTTCCCTACCGCGGTTCATCCCAGCCTGAACGAACCGCCGGCCGTCGCTTGCGTCCAACACGACTCTGATCGCATTTTGATATTGACAGGGTGCGTGATACCCAAGACATCGAAAATACTACGGCCCGAGAAGGTGATGCTGAGGATTTCTCCGGGACACATAGTTTCAAAATCCGTTTTTACACCACCTCAAATGTACAGCTTTGCGCATCATTCCTTACTGGACGGGCAATGACCCCATCAATATATCCAAGTTTCTCTCCATCGCTCCTTGCTACTTCTTGACCTTCAAAATAAAATCATCGAGGCCAACCTCACCTGACCACTCCTATACCGACGCTGCACATGCCCGCGTTTCATTGCCGCATCGCAACAACCTATTCTCATTCTCGAATGGTACCAAATAATCACTCCCACGCCTCAGTCACAACCTCAACATCATGGATCCCACACGGAGCATGGGCTCTCTAGGAGCCATCCCAGTGGACAACCTCGCAACCCTAGCCGGACCGGCCGTCGTCCTCGCCGTGGCCTACTGGTACATCAAAGTGCACGGCTTCATCTACGCCGCCAGTCTGGCATGGAACGTGGTGGGGGTGATCAAGACCATCTTGACGGTGCCATTCAACATGGTGTACTGGGTCGTCACCTCGATTCTCATGATACCATACTACTTGCTGATGGTAATCCTGTCGCCTCTTGCGTGGTTATGGCATGCGTTCATGGCGCCGTTCCATTGGTTTTTGAGGTTTTTGGGGGATCCTTATGTCAGTTTTTTGTCCCTCTTCCTTCTTACTCACTTACGAATATAAACACCAGCTTACAAACATGTGTTACGCAAATATAGCTAGTTATAGTCTTTTTTACTATCGCTATTATCACTGGCTTCTGCTTCGGCCTTACCTCTGCTATAGCTAGCTCTTTTATCCAAAGCTTTGCCTCCTCTTCCATCCGTCCTAGGAAACAAGCACCCACCGTCGTTCCCACTAACCTCAACCTCACCAACCCCACCAACAACCCCGCCATCAACAACAACAACAACAACCCCCGAGATCCCAGAGACAGAGAAAGACCCTCCAGAACCGGCTTCCTAAACCCCCTAGCCCTCAACCCCGTCCCCTCTTCTTCTCAGTCTCGGGGCACCCGCTACAACCCCTACGACGCCGACACCGAACTAGTCCACATCGAATACCCCAACCTAAGCGACACCAATTCCCCTACCCTTAAACAGCGCAACAACACTCCCGGAACCTCGTCTTGCTTTGACCAGCAGTCAGCTGCAGCACAACGATCACCGAAATCGATGTCCCCTGGTCCTCCGCAGTTGCATGCTAGACCGCAGTCGGCTGTTTCTGTTAAGAGAGGGTTGGGGTTAGTGGGGGGGTTGGGGGTTGGTGGAGGAGGGACAGGAACGGGGTCGACGTTGTTGAGGGAGACCATTCATGAGGAGGAGGATAGTGGGTTTAGTGATGATTCTGTTTATTAGATTTCTAGGGCGACGTAAGATGAAGGAGGTCGTTTTTGGGTTTGCTTTTTTTGCCTTGGGGGAGAAAGATGGGAGAGTGATTATGGGAAAGGGGGGATGGCTGGAGGGAAGGCGATTGGGGTTTGGGACTTAGGGTGGAAGGATGGGAGGATGGGAGGAAGGATGACAAGGTGCGGTTGAACGTACAATCTAACGCTGGTTTGTTTATTAGCCTGGTACTCTTGGTATACTGGACCAAGTCTATCCCGAATTGTCCCAAACCTCGCAAGGACAAAATGAATGGCTAAGTGCGGTTCAGAAAGCCATTAACAAGATTTAATATGATATATTGATTTTCGGAAATAGTATATTTAAGATTACGCTTTGATCATGGAACGAAACGAATTAATTATATATAAAAACGCCTAGGGAAGTTGACCCGAGGTCTCGAGCTAACAAACAAACCAATATTGGACTGTAGACCGGCTGTCAAATGGGACGGGACGGGAATGTTGACTTAAAAGAGTCATCACTCGATGTTTCGCAGGAGAATGATTGAAGCCTTTCTTGGAAAGTATTTAGAGCAATGCCATTCCCCTGGTTGATGCGTCTCATCTTCATCGCACCAAGCAAGGTCAAGGTTCTAAGGCATGCGAGGGTCAGTAAACGGTGAAATCACTGATGAAACGATCATGCGGTTTATTTTTGGGCTTCATCCATTTCCGCTCAGACCAGTTCCGTATCGTAGGTGTATCTTGCGCAACGTTAGGTTACTCCGCTTCCAACAACCAAACGACCAGAACGCATATCAACCCCGGAAAGCCGCGCTAGACGGGAAGAGTGTCAAGGCCAAACGGAAAGAGGATGCTTGCTCCTTCTTCAAATCCGCCACCTTATTCACCAAAACGGCCCCAGCAGTGAATCGCTATCATACCCTCACCAAGCTAACGCCATCTTCATTTATGGCACGCATCGCTCTCATTCTCGCGATCCCGATCCCCATCACCGCTTCCCGGCCGGCTTACTTGAAACCCGGCTCATACGCTCTCCTACTATCCGGCTCGCGCAACTGTGCTATGTAGCCTCAAGGGGACCTGTCTTCTCCCTCCTTGAGAGCGACGCTTTTTGGAGTTCCACCTCCGGCACTTTGTTCGCTTGGGAACTCGTCTCCCATCTCTTTCTCTGGTATAAACGCCCTTCATCAAAAGATGCGCGTCATTTTCTACGACCTATTATGATCATCTCAGGGTCATCCCATCACCTCAACTAGGTCTATAACTGTCACCAGGAACCCAATTGCACCTATGACTGTCACACCCAGAGAGGCGATTCGCCTTCCTCAGGGCCAGAGGTATCATCCCGCTCACCCCCATTATGCATGTAACTGTCATACCCCTTAGGTGTGCTGCACTCGTCTTCCTCAGAGTTACTCCTGTTACTCTCAGGACTGCGAGTATTAGAGCCTCCCACACCAGGCGAAGAACTCTATCTTCGCGCATAGGCATCGCGGTCCCGACCTCGATCGCGGTCACGAACCGGGGATCTGCTGCGTGTTCGGCTCCTCGTCCTGCTGTCACGGCTCCTAGCGTCGTATTCTGGCCGTCTCCTATCCCGGTCCACTCCTCCTCGCCTATCGTCCCAGTCGTCACGGCGGCGCCAGTCTTCTCGGCGCGGCGCGGGCCCGTCGCGGTCGTAGCTGGGGATGTAGGTGTCTACATTACTCGGACCACCTCCCCCTCCTGGCGGTCCACCGGGACCCCTACGTGGTGGACGGTCGCGGTACCCATCGGCATGGTCCATCGGCCCGTTTCCATGGTAGTCTGCGGGCATCGGAGGTCGTGGTGGTAGTCCCCGCGCACTATGCCACGAGGGAACTCGCTCGTCGCCTGGTGGAGGACCGCGGTGGTATGGCGGGTATCTGCCGCCGTTTGCGCCATTCCGACCGCCACCGCCGTAGCCATCCCTACCGCTGAATCCGGTGTCTGGACCCTGCCCGTTAACAACAGCCCCGCGACCCACGGTGCCTCCCTTAGGCGCAGGCGGTAACGCCGCTTTCCTGTCTTGGAACTTGCGCCTGTCAAATTCGTGACTCTCCTCGAACGTTGGTAGATCGCCAGGTTGAGCTGGTAGTGGCGCAGTCCGGAAATATGGGTGGTTGAGAGCATCGATCGCGTTGATGCGTGACCTCCAGTCAAGCTTGAAGAGCTCCTTAAGCAGCGAAATAACCACGGGTCCGTGCTTCTCAAATCTGCGCGTCAAGTTTCCTGGCCTGGGCTTTGTTGTGAATGCTTGGCCACCAGGTAACGTCCTCCATCCGGGCATCGTCTCCTCGGATGGTGTTCCGCAAAGGTCCCAAATGAGCTCTAACTGGTGAAGATCGCTATCGCCCTGCAACACTGGCTTTCCTTCCAGCATCTCTGCGAACACACATCTGGAAAGTTGTTAGCATGAAAGAAAACACATGTACGGAACATGTCTAGTCTTACCCAACACCCCACATATCTATCGCTGTGGTATACCTCTTCAGATGCATCAGAAGCTCAGGGGGGCGATACCATCTAGTCACCACCAAGCTAGTGTAGTCACGCTTCCCTTCGCCACTCCCCTTCCCGGGCTGAGGAATGTCGCCCTCGTAATGCCTCGCCAAACCGAAATCGGCAATCTGTAGTATACCCTTGTTGTTGATAAGAAGATTGGCCGCCTTCATATCTCTGTGAAGAATGTGATTCGCGTGCAGATACTTGAGCCCTTCTAGCAGCTGCAACAGATAACATTTGACTTGTGGTTCTGTGAAGCGGACTGAAGGGTTATCGAGCAAGCCGGATAAATCGTGGTCCATGTAGGGCGTGACCATGTACACGATAGGTCTTGTTCGCTTGTCGGCTGATGACGGTTGTTTCTTAGCACGGGATGTCCTCATTGTAGCTCATGGCGGGTTGACCTACTTCTGGGTGGATGCTCAATCGCCATCTCCTCTAGACGCAAGACGTTTTTATGAGAGAGAAGCTTGAGCAACTTGATTTCTCGGAGAGCGGTGATGGGGAACTGATGTGCAAGTCAACGTTAGAGACAGTCGAATCCAAGACCGAACCGAAGCGCAAGCGCGGTGACGAACCCCATCTCTCTCGTTGTGCATAATGATCTTCTTGAGTGCAACCAGGGCACCTGTTTTCCTCGACCTCGCGCGGTGAACCTCACTGGGCAGAAGAGTGTCAGTAACCGCAACGGTTGCTTCTCATAGGAAACAGTGAGAACATACCCAAAGGTACCCTCGCCCAGTTTACCCAGGACTTCATAGTCGGCAATCCTAGAGCAACCCACGAAGCTGCCCCTGTCCCTCTGGTGCGCAATCGCAAAAGCGCGAGGGGACATGGCAGGGCCTCCGCCGCCCTCCGTTGCCTCGTCGATGCTCATCACGTGGCAGTCCCTCTTCTTGTTTGTAAAAATCTTTTGGCGACGCTCGTTTAGAGGAGTTGAAGGGCCAGAAGGCTGTGTTGTGTTGGAAGCTGCGGGATGTTGTTTGGCGTCGTGTATGGATATCGTCGGCGTTTGGTTTTCCAGTTGAGGTGGAAAAGCAGAAGGGAACAGGAGAATCGAAGGAATCCTCTACCGCTTTGCGCAAGCGTCAGTTGCCGCGTGTCTGCCGGCTGTTGGTGAGTTACCCGGCAGTTGGTTCTGTCAGGTTAAAGAGAAGACATGAGGCGACATGCGAACTCGTCGGTTGGTGTTTGGTTCACCTTTTCATTCTTGGACTTTTTGATGTGGAAGGGAACAAAATGCCCCGTCGCCTTTCACAAGACTGGAGGCCCGGCCCCCGTATCGGTTCCAGCGATCGAACGCGCTGCAACCTCAGAACACTAGCGCGCCTTCCAGCGACGGGAAGCGATAAGATGGGCGGGCAATGCAGACCATGACGTCTCTAATTTGTCGCTTGTACCTTCCTACCCTTTTCTCCCCACTGTGACAGAAACTGTACCCGTGGGTGTGAGGCTGGCCTCACACCCACGGGTAGCCTCATATATCAGGCATCCAATCATTGAGAACTTCAAAGGTACCTCGCTACAACCACGCATCCTCCAGTCGCAGCAGCTTGCTGGTCAGGATCCCGAAGGACGGACGACTCCATCCCCGTCTCCCCCATCGTCGCAAAACCCACGCCCTCAGAACCACAAGGTTAGCTCCACCACCATCCATCCACACCCTCACTGTGGTCTGTGTTGATGCGCAATTGAATAAACTAACACAAACATTCCCAGTCAAGGGCATTAGCATTTCACAATGGCAGGAGGCGGAGAATTCGAGCGAGTCCCTCGCCCCGAGAACTACCCTCACGGGCCCGAGTTCCAGCCGCGCACGCTGCACCAGAGGTTGCAGGGGAAGTGGTGGTACCGCGTGCCCCCCAACCACAGCAAGCCCGTCTATCAGTTCCTCAGCATTGGCCTTGGTGCATCCATGTGGTTCTGGGTAAGGTTCCTTGTCATTACGAACCCTGTATAACCCGGACAAGTGACTGACTCGTGCTCGCTCTATGCGTTTACCAGATCATGTACCGGGCGAAGAAGGACGGAGCCGTCCTCCTCGGCTTGAAGCACCCTTGGGATCACTGAACGAACGGTATCGACGCGAATATTCAACGACGTGAAGTGGGCATGGGGACTGCGTTTGGACTTTTACGAAGCGAGATGGTGGTTGGAACAGTACATCATCGACTGGCATGGGACCTGGACCAACAGAACAGATATCGGGCCCGTATAACAGGAGCGAGCCATCATCAGTCATCACTCATCAGTTATGAAATCAGACCGCAGATTGCGTTCGAACGACAGTCAGGCGCATTATCAATGAAATAACTATATAAGGAAGAATGATATGAAGAGTGATCCCCGTGTACGCCACGCCAACCTTCACCAGTTCATCATGGGAACTTTCGACCATTTTTGACCTTCACACTATCTCAAGGTCCGGCTTCAAAGGGCTATCAAGCCGAACACCTCAGTCGAAGGTGGCTTCTCGAACAACGCGTGGGTGACCCCCCACGTGTCGCCTCCGTCGGTCTTGAACATTTCCGAGCTGGCCAGGTGGAAGATCTGCCAACGGTTATGCCAAACGAAGGCCTTGTCCTCGCCGTATGTCTCCGCCAGGTGCGGCATCATCTTCTCCCTTCTGGCCATGGTGTTTTCGAGCCAATGCTGTGTGAGAGTCCTATGTGTTAGCCCCTGTCTAAGATCCGGATGTGCATGCTGCGCTCTTCCAAAGAAAGAATCGAGGGGTCTGAGTCGGTATTCTTACCTCGAGAGACTTCGAGTAGTGGTATCCATTGATCCACCAGTGCTTCTTGATGACCAAGTCCTTCTGGAAGTACAGAAGGAGATCTGAGGAGGGCATGGTTCCTCCGGTGAAGAAGGTGCGTGCCATCCATCCATCCTCGTAATGGTACGGCGTCGTACGGTGGCAGAAGTGGTGGACGAGAAGCTGGCCACCGTGACGAAGGGCTCTCGACATCTTGGCCATCAGACCTTCGTAATTCTTCATGTGCTCGAACAGCTTTAGGGCCTTCATGTTAGCCACTCACTATTTCTCAAAAGTATTTTGGGGGAAACCCCAATTGATTGCTTACCTCGACGGACAACGCCCGGTCGAAATAGTTGGGCTCGAACTCATAGTCGGTACAGTTTCCAGTGATGATCCGTACGTTCATCAGGCCCAACTCCTTTGCCTTGGCATCGATGTACTCCTTCTGGGTACGGGAGTTCGAAAAGCCCACGACCTCCAAGCCGGGGATCTTCTCGGCGAAGTACAGAACGGCAGCTCCCCAACCGCATCTATGACTGGGTTAGCCTCTTCCTTCTTAGTGTGTGCAATCCACGCATGGGATATTTAATCCCATCAGCAGGAGTGATAGTGAACTGACCCAAGATCCAGGAACCTCATGCCAGCCTTCAAACCCAGCCTCTCGATGTAGAGGTCAAGCATCTTCTCCTCGGCCTCTCCCAGTGTCTCATTGCCGGTGGGATAGTATGAGCAGCTATACTTGATCCTGGGACCAAGCATGTTCGCCATGATTCCGGTGGCGATCTCGTAGTTTTGTCTGTTTGCAGCGTCCGTCTCGATGGCGATGGGCTGGTGACGAACAGTCTCGAAAAAGTTCATCTTGTAAGCCAGTGTCTCCGACCACTTCGAGATAGGGGCGAGGACGCCCGGGAGAAGGGAAATCTTGGGCGAAGCCAAATCTTCGAGCTTGGCTTTCAAGCTGGGATTGCCCTTAGCAGACACTGAATCGATGACTTTCTCCGGGAACGGAGGAGTGATCTCATCGAGTCGACGGCGCAGCTCTCGGCGGATGAGCACGCGGAGGACAGCGTGGGGGACGACGCCGCTGTCCAGGACACTGTCGCACCAAGTGTCGTTCAGGTTATCGAGAAGCTTGCCTACCGAAAATCACGTCAGATCTGATCTCCTTACTCCGTATGGGTCACCCAGTGGTGAACAGAATCTCAGTATGTACTCACTGATGAAGGGGAACATCTTGTCTGATGTTGGACGTTGGTGATAAAAAGTAGTGGATGCTACAGTCGGCGAGGTCACTGGACCGTGGATGGGATCCTGGAGAAAGAGTGAGGCGCGAGAGGGAGATATCCTCTAGGCGTGGCCGACTGGAAGCAGTCGGTGTGGTGATGAACTGGGAGAACGAGGGGGTGGCAAGTTGGTGCTATGGCAAAGATATGATCGTGAGAATCTTTTTGTGGGAAATTTCTATAGCTCCGTCGTGGATACCCGAGTACGTTGCTGGAGGAAAGAACGGCAAGAACGAGGCAGGGCTGCTCAAGAACTGGTTCTTTTATAGATGGGTGGGCAAGTGGGTAATGCCTTCCAGTCCTTCTGGAGATTACCCCTTGTGAGTGGGTTTCTTTCAGGAGGAAGGTGCGATGAAAGCACGAGATACCAAGATACTACCGGCCAGCAATCGCGACCGCAAAATGCGTCGTTTGAAAGGGAAAGAGCAAGTTGAGCAAGTTACCTCTAATGTGTCTCACGCTCAGGGACATGTGCGGTGAGTGCCTCGTCGCTAGATCAGAGGCAAACACTCAATGAGCAATTTTCCTTATCTGAATCCAACGAACAGAGGGGATGGAATGGGCCTAGACTCTCGAGGTCACAATAAGTTGGGATGAAGGAAGATAAGCACACGGTACTGTGTAGAAGGTACCTTGATGGCAGGAACGCCGGATAGGGGACGATGAGCACCGTGATTGCAAGCTGAGGTGAACACGGATTGAGAATAGAATCGCTTTTAGATAATGGTCAAATCTTCGACTAGATACGCTTGCTCCGATCCCGAGAACTCATCGGGGTACGAAGACCTTTCCATGCCTGA
Source organism: Neurospora sp. CHS-2018c (assembly GCA_009806235.1). NCBI lineage: Eukaryota > Fungi > Ascomycota > Sordariomycetes > Sordariales > Sordariaceae > Neurospora > Neurospora sp. CHS-2018c. Next base: position 889,604 of record RAPC01000006.1, on the reverse strand, counting down.
AACGCCTCGGCGCCATCCATGCCTACGTTCATATATACAATGTGTTAAGGATGAAGAAGAAATGACATCCCTACTTTAGCAGATCATCCTCTCCAAGATGACCTTGTACTCCTTCCTCTTCTTGGGCTCCTTGGTCAAAGACTGGCTGACCTTTCCGATCAAGCGCGCAAGTCGTTGAAAGATAACGTGCTCACCGACCCAAGCCAGAACGAGATACATGATGCCCAGGGTGAAGATGAACATCTTGAAGTCCCAGCTGATAGGAGTAAGGTCCATCAGACTTACGAGCCCGGCAGCCGGACTGAGGATCATGTATCCCGTGAACGCAAGAGTGGCAGCAATCGTAACAACGAAGGGCCCTGTGAACAAAAGTTAGCATATGTGATTGGGTAAGTAACAGTCAAGACTTAAATGGGGAAACATACAGTTGTTCCAGGGAGGTTGCCTGAAGGGCCTGCCCGCATTCAGAACCACACCTGCGAGTATATACTCAAAACAGGACGTCAAGAAGAGAGCAGTATTTTCAGAATTCCGAATGTTGACCTTCTCGTGTTCAACCTTGGGTGGGATGAACCAGGGTTGCTCACGCACAGCGATGAACGCCATAGTTTGGATGAAGATGCAGATAAACATTTGTCCAAGAAGTGGCACCAACACCTTGCGAGAGACCAGGTCGGCCGTCGGTCTCTTACGACAGAGCTCTGGGAATGGGCCGGCCCAGCTCATAAAGACGGCGATCGGTAGGATGAGGGCCAGATCAATGAACAGGAACTGAAAGTCGCCCAGGTTCGATGCTGAGGCGTACAGGAAGCTGACTGACGTGAACTGGATGGCCGAGTACAAGCTCATGTACTTGAAGCAACTGAAGCTGGTGACAAGCGCGGCTCGGCCTTCGCGAATCACCTCGGGGACGCAGCGGATGTCGAATACTCTGGATGTGAAAGGGGCGGCTACTGATGCCTCAGCCTCGGAAAGGGAAATACCGACATCGGCGGCCTTCAAGGCGCCGCAGTCGTTGGCGCCGTCGCCACAGAAGCCACAGCAGTAATCTATGCTCTGCAGTTTTTCAACAAGCTCATGCTTCTCGTCCGGAGACATGCGGGCAAACACCTTGCCCGTGACGAGCATTCTCCGCATGACTTCTGGAGGCGCATAGTCGATCACCCATCGGAAAACATCGCCGCTCACAGCCAAAGAATAATTCCGTAGGTTAGAGATGTCGTAGGGAAGAGAAGCATCTCCCTCTGGCGGTGGTGGTAAGGGGAGCAAGGTGCGGTCGTCCAGCTGGTAAATCGGATTGTCGATGCTCTCCCATTGTAACTTGGCGTTAGGGTCTCTCGAATGACCAGCGACGAAGCGACCAACGAAGCAGTGAGCCGTCTTGTTAATCAGGCTGCACTCCCGCGCAACGCTAATCGCAGTCAGAATGTTATCTCCAGTCACCATGACCGATCCGATGTTAGACTCGGCGAGCTCTTGCAAAACCGGGGCCGTTGCAGGCTTCAACTTGTTCTCGAAGACAATGAATCCGACAAAGTCCAGATCCGACTCCACTTCATGCCGTGTCATTTTCTGAGCTTTCACCCAGCTGAGTTTAGGAATGTGCTTGGTGGCGCAGCCGATGACTCTGTATCCCTTGTGCGTATAAAAGTTGAGCTGATCATCGTAGTCCGCGGGAAATGATTCCGGCTTGCAAATGTCTCGCATGCACTCCGGAGCGCCTTTAACGAAGATGTCTCCGCTCTTCTGTCCAAACGTCCTAACTATAACGCTTGCTCTTCGGAGCTGGGATACGAACTCGAAAGACTTGAGCACACCCAGTTCGAATGGTGCACGTCCATTCTGTGTAGCATCTTGCCGGTCAGCATCCGTGTAGCCCTTGTCTACAGTTGGGGGCCTGGCGATGGATGGCTGCAATGTTCCTTGCTCTTCCCCGTCCGTAGCGCCTCCTCCCTCGTGTCCTTCTTCGAATGACCATCTCGTGAACTCGAACATCTTGAGATCCAGGGGATCACCAACAAGCTCATCATCGACTGAACGGAGAGAGTGGCACGTTGCCATCGTGTACAGTGCCGCCTTGAGCGTATCGGCCGAGTCTTTGATCCCGGTGCCATGATCTTGACGAGGTACAAAATCGTCTGGGTTGTCAAGAATGTCGCTAAACCGGTTGTTGGATCGATTAACCACCCGAACCCCAAGAATATCAAGGCCTTCCTCAGTGAGAGTTCCTGTCTTGTCAAAACACATAATGTCTAGTTTGCCGCCGACATTAACCCGTTGCGGGCTGATACAGAAAATCTTCTTCGCCTTAAGACGGCCGAGTGCGAAGTTTGTGCCGATGGTGAGTGTTGCTGGCAGCGCAGGAGGGACCACGATGGTGATCAGATCCAAGGCCCGAACGATGATGAGATGCCATGACAGGTTGAGCCGTATGAAGTTGATAAACGAGGCCGCGAACCCAACCATTGCAACGCATGCCATAACAGAGATATATCGAAACGAATCGCGGTAAAACTTGAAGCCCGACGGCTTGGGAAAAAGCATCGAGCGAACCAAAGCTCCCTTAGTCGTGTTGAATCCCGTCCTGACAACAAGAGCGAGGGCAACAGCCTCCTCATTGTGGTCATCTTGAGGCCTGCGAGCACGGATGATTTTTGTCCCGCAAAACAAGAAGTGTTTTGCTACTTCTGGAAGCACGGTAGAGGCACCAAGATCCAAATTCCGGAGCGACTGATCGGTTGCCGGCGTCTTGGATACTGGCACGGATTCACCGGTGAGCATGCTCTCGTTAACGATGCAGTCGCCGCCAAGTAGGAGACTGTCCGCAGGAAACTGGCCGAGACTCGGATCGCTGACCTCGTAAATGTCACCAGGTACAAGATCACTGGAAGAGACATGGCGCCCTGTATGTGTTAGCAACTTGCAAAACCACTCGGAAAGGTAGTCTTGAACTTACAGAAGCCATTCCTGAGCACCCTAACGTCGCAGACAAACCGGGAAATTTCCCGTAGCCTCTTCATTGTCGATTTGGTTTCGATAAGAGTAGCTACAATGCTGCCAACCGACATGACGAAAATAGCGACGGCATAATAGTAGTACTCGTCAACTGACCACAATATCAAACTGGCAATCTGGAACACATAGAAAGGGTGGAAGACCTTAAAGTCATAGTGTTAGCTCGTATGCGCCGCAACAACACAAAGATGAACACCTTACCTCGTCGGCCAAGAGGCGGAAAGTAGACTTTTCCTCGATGTCAATAAGATTTCCTCCAAAGACGGCATCTCGATGGCTCTTCTCCTCGCTGTCGATACCAGAGCGAATTGTTTGGACGTCTGTCCAGAGCGGATCCTTCCAGCCATTGCAAAGAATGAACTTATCATTGAGCGGGTGGTAGAAAAAGCGCACGTAGCGGTAGTTGATCATGCGGAGGTCCTGAATGATTGGGTCATGGTCTTCATCCAACGAATAGTTGGCCAGTTTACCCGGAGTTCCGAAGACAGTCGAAAGGACACGCCCATAAGGCTTTGAGTCAACGTTAAGGATGGCCATCTCGTTCCATGAGTTTTCAATAACCACCCACTGACAGTCCCGTAGTGAAGATGGGCGTCCAACCAGCTTGACGTGCCATCTAGGTACCCATCGGAACAGAAGCCAGCCCACTCCAAAGGTCAATAAGCATATGAGAATGTAAACAGCCAGGCCGAGCGTACTCGTGCGGAATCCAGCGATGGCTATGTAGAGATCTTCGTTTACCATGTATACTTTTTGGCTGGTACGGTTTCCACCATGCCCGCTGCTTGCCGATACACCGCTGTCTCTGCGTAGAACCCTACTATGCCCAGATCTCCTTGACTGAGTTGAGGACCGTCTGTTGAGCACATATTCATCGTCTGGAACTTGGCGCTCCAAGTCTGATGAACCCATCTCTGATGCGCCAACGTCGTCCTCATAGTCATCTTCGAACGGTAATTCGTCAAGGTCTTCGACCGAGGCGACCTCGCCTGTTTCGAAACGTTCATCGATGTCTTCTTGGTAGAAAGAGAAACTAGTGGTAGAGTCGGCGCGAGCTCGGCGGTGGTTGAATGCGGACACACTGGTTGGGAGCGACTCTGCCATAGGGCCAGAGTAGAGCTGTTGCCGCCAATGTTAGATACAACACAAACTGCGCCAGGGTAGCGGGTGGAAGGAAGAATGCGTACCTCGTCGTGTGCCATCTCAACATCCTCAAAGATGCTCGCATTGCTCTGGTTCGAGCCCAAGGTGTAGAGGCCTGGACGGTGATCATGGCTGGCGCGTCGGCGGTCAAAAGACTGCGATGACCGCCAGCTAGCGTTGTGGGCGTCATTGCCGCCGTTCATGTTGGCGCTGCTGTCGGTGTTGTTCCGAAGCTAATCCTATGTGTAAAAATAATATTTATAAGCAACTGGCACGCATCTTATATGTAGCGATGGATATTGCACAGAGTCCTGAAGTTCGTTGTGCAATTGGGGAATGTCCAAGTAGAATTTTTGATTCTTGCCGCGACCAAGTCAGTCGTCTGAACTTGTAAGCGCAGAGATCTGTTTGGGAAGGTGATACCGATAAGAACATGACGTCGGTTTGTTTCACTTGATACGAAACCTCGCAAACTGCATACAGTACGTATTGATCCACATTGTCGCTGGATCGGACTTTGTTTTTTAGCCGTTTCAAACTTTCAGATGTTTTTACGCCAAAGCCGGCACTCTTTATACACCTCACAGTCAACCAACAATGTTGGCTTGCCGAAGACAAACCCTTTACATGAGCTGTCAAGGGAAGAAGCAACTGAATACCAAGTGATATGTTAAATAATGAGGGACAGCGGCGGGCCTTTAATTCTTCCTCTTCTATCTATCTTTGCTCCACATGGTTACATAAAAGACATCAAGGTTCACAATGTGGAAGCGAAGGACAACCAGTGCTTACCATGGATACCTACCTCTGGGCTCCATGATACATATCTTCTATTTCAGGTGAGGTGGATAAGGCTTTCCGGACGATGACTGGAGACGGGAATGATGGAATTCGGCAACATCGCTCTTGTCTGTTGCATCGATTTGTTGACCTGGACGCCGGAGTCACGGAGAAGGATCGTGGCCAGACCGTCCCAACGGGCAGGCAACAAGTGGGGCAGCGACAGGTCTTGCAGGGCATGGGATTTTTCAACACTGCCAATCGACTGCCAAGCATCTCCGATAGCCGCTTGCCTAGCCAGAAAGGTCGATGGCGGAGATGGGGTCGCTATCCACGGTTTTCACGATAAGCACAGTGTAACAAGGGTCGTTCTGGCCAAAACCTTGTCGGCTTCAGTTCGCGATGGGGATTCGCGGAGAGCAACCGATCATGTCGACGACCACCAACAGGAGGAAGGGAGGGCGTCGTGGGCGTCGTGATGATCACTTGGCAGATGCCGCGAAACGGTCTCACTACAACGTGAGAGAACGTGCTACATACCTACGTGCCCGTACGTGGTGTACTGGATCACTGCAGCATCTCACCTGGACTTGGACACCCACGACGGTCCACGGCCATAATGGTTCAGATCGGTCCGACCATAGTCGCTGAACCCAGCGTGCCAGCGTCGACTCATAAGTCATAAGCAAGAAAAAGTGTGCGTCAAGTTGCCTCTGCTGAGGAGGTTTTGTTTCATGGACTCGCTGAGAACAGAGTGGAACAGCAGAGTTTTCAAATTCGCCATCCAAAACCTGACCATAAGAGAGCCCTATTAAGTCGAGAGCATTTACACGTTGGTAACGTGCTATGGCGGTCCCCGCGGTATGTATCTACATATCCCGTGCTTGACTTATCACCACAGCCCGACGCCGGTGAGAAGACGACATGTAAACACCCGTCCAATATAAACAGCACGCAGTTCGGGCGAAAAGCAACTTCCATGGTAGAGAGTGAGGAGTATGCCGTAACCACACGCCGCGGTATCTTGCACTTATAAGGTACCTTGTAAATGGTATATACCTATGAAGCCAGCATGCCACCAATATCATTTACATAATGTCTCTGGCCGGGATCCCTGGAGAGAACACTAGCACGCAAGACACGCCAGCCAAATGCTGGAGCATGTGGTGACAGGAAGCGAGGCGCGACAACCTGGAACTACACTACGTGAATGCCATGCACATCGATGTGCTTGTACGATAAGAACAACTGCTTGTTCAGGTTCGGAAAGGCTATCTACCTATCTGAGGAGATTTTCAGTTTAGTCGGGTCGGGTAGACCATACGATGGCCGAGTGTAGGTAGTCAAACAAGTGACAGGAGCTTGACAAAGGATTCAGTTGATCCTCTCTTTCACGCGGACATTCGACAAGAGTCAAATATCATTTCATTCCTTCCCTAGAGGTAGGGCAAGCGGCAACAGACTCGCATTGCTCCCATGAAAAATCAGTATGTACCTTAGCACGGTGGGCAGCAAATGGAAGTAGCGGACTGGGTGGTCACCGGCGCAGTGCAGGCATCATGGAGTGGTCCAACGGGGCGCCTCCCGCTGCAGTGCCCTCGACTGCCCTGCCCGCACTGGCCAGTGCCCCGCAAATTTTCATAGCAACCCCATTGACAGCTTTTCTCCCCTCCCGGTCCCCTCAGACCCACGCTCAACATTTCCTCCACTGCGCCTTCTCTGCCTGGACCGACCGGCAACCACAGAACTTTTTCCATTGCCTTTCCCACCAGCACCGCGGCCCCTTCATCAATCTCAACACCCGACCGCTTCTTAAATCCAAATTTGCCCTTCCTTCTCCCATTTCTCCCTCCGACATCCACTGTACGTCGGCCACAGGGTTCTACCACCGCTTCCTTCTCTGTATCCCAACTCATTCCCTTCTCTTGACCAGAACCAGACAAAATGGCCGAGCCCATCAGAAACAAGCGGGCCGATCCCCCCATCGCTCCGTAAGTTTTCATCCCCAAAGATTTGATGGGATGCTCATCCGACTATCGCGTACCGTTACTGACCAGCCTTCCCCTCAGCACCCCCCAGAACACTCCTCTTAACGCTGCCCCCATTTCTTCGCACGCTCAGCAGCCCGGTGTTGCCAGCATCAAGGAGGGTGAGTGAAGATCCTTGCTGCTGCCGAGACTTTCGGTTGTCTTCTGGGCTTGTTACTAAATATGTTGTTCGTTACAGAGGACCTTGACCGTGCCGCCGCCGCCTCCATCTTCGCCAAGGACCCCAGACTTGTGTCCCTCATCCAGGGCCGTCTCGGCTCTCTCGTCGGTCGTTCGTCCGGCTACATCGAGTCTCTCCCCACCGATGTCAAGCGTCGTGTCGCTGGCTTGAAGGGCATCCAGAAGGAGCACTCCAAGCTCGAGGCCGAGTTCCAGGAGGAGGTCCTCCAGCTCGAGAAGAAGTACTTTGCCAAGTTCACTCCTCTTTACCAAGAGCGTGCTGCCATTGTCAACGGCCAGACCGAGCCCACCGAGGACCAGGTCCAGGCTGGTGAGGAGGATGAGGAGGAGGATGAGGAGACCGAGGCCGCCCCCAAGGAGGAGAAGGCTTCCGAGTCTGCTGAGAAGGTCTCTGGTATCCCCGAGTTCTGGCTCTCTGCCATGAAGAACCAGATCTCCCTCGCCGAGATGATCACCGACCGCGATGAGGAGGCCCTCAAGTCCCTCACCGATATCCGCATGGAGTACCTCGACAAGCCCGGCTTCCGCCTCATCTTCGAGTTCGCCGAGAACGAGTACTTCACCAATAAGACTATCACCAAGACCTACTACTACCAGAACGAGAGCGGCTATGGTGGCGACTTCATCTACGACCACGCCGAGGGTGACAAGATCAACTGGAAGGAGGACAAGGACCTTACCGTCCGCGTTGAGCAGAAGAAGCAACGCAACAAGAGTGAGTTGCAGTTTTCAACCCAAATTTTTTTAACTTGCTGACTAACAAATTGCACAGCCACCAAGCAGACCCGCATTGTCAAGAAGACCGTTCCTACCGAGTCTTTCTTTAACTTCTTCTCTCCCCCTAAGGCCCCCACTGATGACGACGAGTCCACCACCTCCGACATCGAGGAGCGTCTTGAGCTCGACTATCAGCTCGGTGAGGATATCAAGGAGAAGCTGATTCCCCGCGCCATCGACTGGTTCACTGGCGAGGCCCTCGCCTTCGAGGAGCTCGATGAGGAGGACTTCGAGGACGCCGAGTTCGACGATGAGGATGATGAGGATGATGAGGATGCCAGCGAGGACCAGGATGACGAGGATGAGAGCGATGAGGACGATGTAAGACTTCCTGATTTCCCCTAACACATGCTACGCTTTGCAGGTATGCTGACAATTCTTACAGGAGGATGGCAGCAAGCCCAAGCAGGAGGCTGCTGAGTGCAAGCAGAGCTAAATGCTGATCGCTGAACCGAACACAAAAATGATACCACTATACCACGCAGGCAAGGGGCAGAACGCCCATTGACCTTTGGCATCTGAGTTCCAAAATATTCAGGGTCATGTATGACCGCACGAGGGTGGCCGTGGGCTCAGGAAGAACAGGAGTTTGCGGATGGCCGGAGCGTGTGGTGGATTGATAGACCATTCTACGGAGTTCGAATTGGTCGTATGAGGAGTTGGCTTTAGCACCTGCCTTGACGCTGTGGTTGTCTCTCATAATTCTTAGCAGGATAGTTCGTCTTGACTCCTGAAGCAGTGGCATGTTAAGAGGGCAAGGATGGGAGCAGATATGCGAACTAAGCCGGAATAAGGGTCGATTCGTGCGTAAAGGGATGATATTATATGGGACAAAAGTAGTGATTCTACGAGGATTTAGGTGTTGATTTCATAGTATAGCATTGCAGGTGTTTCTACATCACAAACAGTCATCCTCCAGCGTGACTCGATGTTGACTGTCTGTGACTGTAAAGCTTAGTGGACCACGACAACGGAGGGCAGATCACCTCACCAGGGGGTTCCCCGGATGGATGTAAATCGTCATGACCCCTGTAGCCTCGCGTGGTGTAAACGGACGAAAGAGAGCCGGGCTGAGGCAGTGGAAGGCCTGAAGGAGCTGGGCTTCCGGGTAATTACCTAGGTCATGTCCTTACTAACACGCAAGCTTGGCGGCTCCAACTTCAGTGCTCAGGACACGACGAGAAATAATGAGACCATCCGAGTTGAATCAAGCAAAAGATGTTTACTTGAAAATATAGTGACTAGGGAAAAAGTCAAGGAGGACAGCAAGGCCATGCCAGGTCGTTATGGCAGCCTCCCATCCATTGTGCAGTCAGCTCGATTCCTGTGAGTTCTTCCCGTCCTCTCTTGAGGTGGAAAAAGAAGGGCCCAAAAAGTGGTACATATAGCACGGGACAACACCTCATCTCATGTCTTCATAGTTTACATCTACGTAGCTGACATTGAAAAGCAATCCAGATTCTATGTTGATTAAAGGGCTGTTCAAGCGCAACCGGTGAACATACCTACTGAGTGCTTGCCTTCATAGCAGAGCTTTTGTTAATTCTAGCGTACGATGTCAGTGGCGCAATGCGTCATCGTCAAGATTTTCCTATGGTCCCCTCGAGCTACCCACCGAGGAATCCAGCCAGTAGGTGACGGGAGTGTTGTTTTGGGTTCCTGTGTTATGAGTCAAAGGCGACCCCCGCCGCCCGCGTTTTATGTACAGCGCTGTAACAGCCCCTTCCAAACCCGCGCAAACCCCACCAAGGATCGCACGCAAGGTGTCTAGAGGCACCTTGGGGTACACAATGGTCCGGTAACAGGAGTCCACTTGGCTGTCCACTTCTCTCCATCGAACAGAAACGGCCCGGTGGGATTCCATCTGCTCGCTTTTGCCCTTGCCGATTGACGGAGCCCGAGATTCAAGGAAAGACCTAACTTCGACTCATAAAGAGTCCCTGGTTGCCGCCGTTCTGCCACTACGGGCCACTCTTCTTTTGCTTCATCCTCTCAGACCACCCCGACCTTGCTCCTTTTCCCCTTTTCACCATGACAACTCCCAGAGAAATTGCCCAGCCCACCGGTGACAAGACCGCCGCTCAGTTCAGCGTCTCTCCCTCAACCTTCCAGTCCCCCATCTCCAGTTCCAGCTTCATGGCGTCCGCACTCGCCCACCGCTCTGCGCCCAAGCAGCTCAAGCCCTTCAACACTGAGGACATCAAGATCCTGCTCCTCGAAAATGTAAACCAGACCGGCCAGGAGATCCTCAAGGCCCAGGGTTACCAGGTTGAGTTCCTCAAGACCTCGCTGCCTGAGGACCAGCTCATTGAGAAGATCAAGTAAGACTCTTTACAAACCCGTGATAAACAGAAGCACACCTGACTAACGCGCTCTTTAAAGGGATGTTCATGTCATTGGCATCCGCTCCAAGACCAAGCTGACTGCCAATGTTCTCCGGGAAGCCAAGAACTTGCTCGTCATCGGCTGCTTCTGCATTGGCACCAACCAGGTTGATTTGGACTATGCTGCTCAGCATGGTATTGCCGTTTTCAACTCGCCTTTTGCCAACTCGCGCAGTGTCGCCGAGTTGGTGATTGCTGAGATCATCACCCTCGCCCGCCAGCTGGGCGACCGCTCCAACGAGATGCACCGCGGCACCTGGAACAAGGTGAGCTCCAAGTGCTGGGAGATCCGCGGCAAGACCCTTGGTATTGTTGGTTACGGCCACATTGGCTCGCAGCTGTCCGTTCTGGCGGAGGCTATGGGCATGACCGTCATCTACTATGACGTCGTTACCCTGATGGCCATCGGCACGGCTCGCCAGGTGCCTACTCTCGAGGCTCTTCTGGCGGAGGCTGACTTTGTCACCCTCCACGTCCCTGAGACTCCCGAGACTAAGAACATGATCTCCAACGCTGAGTTCGAGAACATGAAGACCGGCTCCTACCTCATCAACGCCAGCCGTGGTACCGTTGTCGATATCCCTGCGTTGATCAAGGCCATGCGCAGCGGCAAGGTTGCTGGTGCCGCTCTGGACGTTTTCCCCAACGAGCCGGCTGCTAACGGCGACTACTTCACCAACGACCTCAACCAGTGGGGCGAGGACCTTCGTGGCCTCAACAACATCATCCTCACCCCCCATATTGGTGGCAGTACTGAGGAGGCCCAGCGCGCCATCGGTATGGAGGTCGCCGATGCCCTCGTGCGCTACATCAACCAGGGTGTCACCACTGGCAGTGTCAACGTGCCCGAGGTTACCATGCGCTCTTTGACGCTTGATGAGCCCAACCACGCTCGCGTCATCTACATCCATCGCAACGTGCCTGGTGTGCTGCGCAAGGTCAACGAGATTCTCGCCGAACACAACGTCGACAAGCAGATTTCGGATTCCAAGGGCGATATCGCGTATCTCATGGCTGACGTTAGTGAAGTCAAGCAAGACGATATCAAGAATATTCGCGACAGCTTGGACTCCCTCAGCTCGCGCATCCTCACTCGCATCCTTTACTAAACGGGAAGGATTGGAACAGTGTACATGGCAAGAAAAGGGGGTTAGGAGTTGCCTTGGGGTGCGGTTATGGGTCAACATGATATCTGGAGTCGCGGAGTCTGTCGGGTGGATGCAAAAATAACGATTTCAACATGATTTTTTTTTCTCTTACGGTGTGTCCACCCGGTGTGTGTGCGTCCCGAGGATAGGGAAGAAAGGGTCGAACATGACGACGTTTCTGGCACTGGTTCAACATCTAAAGTCTTTTTTCTTTCATCAAGTTTTTGGGTCATTGGGAGCGCAAGCACAAAACACGGCATGGCAGGTTCTTAAAAACAGGACAGGAAAAAGGCCTTTCAACAAAGGCGTCGACAAGTGGATGGTGTGCATTCTGGAAAAGGATGGGAAAAAAAGGGTTCATCACCTGGCATCGATATCCATCATGTTGTCACCAACAGTCAACGATTATACCTACTAGATAATACAGACATCTCTTCCAATATTTCTCGAGGCCATGACGATGCTGAGATCACGTACGGAAGCCCCGGATTCTTCACATGCTGTTATCGGCATAACACTCCCTCTCCAACAAAGATTGCAGCCATTCAGCCAGGATGTCCCGGGGCTTGGGACGCGGATAGGGTCGACGATGAGGTGATGCGCACGGACTGCTTTGTCAATTGTGGTCGTAGGTGGAATACGCTGCACCCACTTCTCCAGTTCCGTACACGTGTAGATATGAGGGCATCTCAGTGGCTTCTTAACCTCGAGATAGATGGAAGACACCATGATATCCATTGTCGTTTGTGTCGATGGCTGATGAGGAGTGCTTTAACCTACCAGGTCTCTATCGTTGTTCATTGAGATAAGAAAGACTTAACACCTCCTTGCTAACGGACGATATTTTCATACAGATCAGGTTGTTCACAAAAGCAAGAGAGAATCAGGACGGTGTCATGTCAGTCACCATCACGGACGGGTGTCATCGTCACCGGAGCGGACTGACTCCAACGCATCGGTGGATGACGTCCGAGCGACGGTGTTGATGGCTGAATAGTAGCCGAGAACAGTCGTCGCAGTCCGGCCACGGAGCAGACAAAAGGCGGCGGCGGCGGCGGAGTCGGCGGCAAACCACCAAGAGCACCGCCCCTCCCTCCCCCTTTTTCTTGTCTCCCGACACTCGGACTGCCGGCCGCACGGGGGTTGGTGGGGCCCGTTACACTAACAATTAGGTCCCACATGGCTGTTGGGGCCTCCGAAGCCAATCGGGGGCGTCTTGACGACTCACCGGGCATTCGCTGGATTTGAGCTTGGCATCCCCCCTCTCTTGTTGTTTCCCCCTGCAAGATTCCAGAAAGAAGAGAAGAAGGAAACAAATGCAATGCTGAAAGTCACGGTGTCAACCCAGTCCAGTCCAAACCAGTCCTGGAATACGCCATGCCATGCCATGCCATGCCTATTCAATGCCATATTGCCATGTACACTATGCCCCATTTTGGGTTTGCCCATCTCTCTCCTCTTCTGGCGGACTTGTCAATGCAATGGATTTCAACAAGGCGGGCTGACGGGGCAGACGGAGTCAGTCGGACGGCAGATCGAACGAACGAACGGAAAAGTGCAAACAATTGGCCCTGGGAAGATTGGGTGGAAGTTTCGAAAGTTCGTTCGGGGAGTTGTGAAAACAAAATCCTACCCTGATGAGGGGTGCTGTGAGCTGTCAGGTAGAAACAACAAGAGACCTATCGAAAAAGTAAAAGAGTAGAAGAATGAAAGAGCCTTACATATCAAGAAGACAAGACAGGATGACAGGTATACAGGCCCGGACATAAACATTCATAGGGACTTTCTGCATCTCAAGATGGGCATAGACATCATGACCTTACTTGTACATGTAGGTAGTCTTCCGGACACCTCTCAGGACAAGACCGCATAGCTCTTCTTATACGCTACTCAGAAGTCAACCATTCTTCTTCGTCGGCTTTGTCCGTGTACTAGCTTCCACGTAGAGCCGCGGGATTCCCAAGCATAATCTTCTTCGCAGTGTTGGTTAGTGCCCCCTTTAAGGAGAGCCCTGCTCGTCATTTTGGAATTACGGATCATTGGAGGGGCTCCATGGAGTCCAGCTCTCCAAGACGAAAGAGTCCGTGCTTCTGTGTTAATGCACGAGCCCAGCGACGCACCCAATTGGGCGGTGGCCGCCAATACACCTCAAATCCACAACAACGACGCCCCTGTCAAGTCGGCCTCTGTTAGCCTGCCACCACCACGGCACGCCAGCGCTCTATCAGACGGGGCCATCACCGGGCACCTAAACTTTCAACGACATCCCGTCGTCCCGCCTTCTCGCCTACCCCGACTTTTGGCTTGTTGACTACACCGGCCCGACAGGCTTCATCAGGTTCTCTCCCACACACGTGCTATCTTGACCGTCAGCCATACAGAAGAGGCTGCCACCGTCAAGAGAACTCGACTCGACTCCTCGACGAATCCGTTTTCCCACCGCAAGGCAGTGTTGGGTCCCCGCTCCGCCCGTCCTGCCCGCCCCGTTTATACCGGATTCCACAAAACCTTCTTGTCCTACACAGTGACAGGACCTGACCTATTCCCGGTCAGCCAAACACCTAGCTAGCTCCTTGGGCAAGCAAAGCAAACAACAAAAACAACAACAACATCTTTCAGCTGTTTCGTCAAAGAACAGCCCGCGCTACCACTCCCATCGGTCCGACGACACGAGTCGAACCCCCTTTCGAACTCCTCTTGACCTACATCGTCTTCGACCTTGTTTGTCGGCTTGGGCTCCGTTGCCAAAACACACACGGCAGCGACATCTTCTATACTTCTTTAATCTTTTGCTCCACGTCCAATCCCTATTTTGTATCTAATTTCCCCCTCTTCCATTCCCTTCGTGAATGTCGTCTTCGCCAGCACCACACTCCCGCCGGCCCTTTGATTCCAAGCTTCCGCGACCGAACTAGCATCCTGGACCATTCTTCATTCCGGTCGTTGCGTCCGCCATAACAAACACGGTCCACCATTATCCCTATCCACCTACGTCGCCCCTAGCCGTGCTGGCCGTTCCGCCGCTAGAACTGGCTTCTTGAAGCCATCCAAATCCGACTACAACATCTCTCTCCCCCTTGCTCCTGACTCGCAGGTTCGCGCCGACTTTCTCTCCCTCGAGATACCCCGATACAAGCGCATCCAATGTCGGAGAACTACGATGTTGGCACTCGAGCCTGGCAGCCCGATCCCACTGAGGGTTGGGTTGCCTCTGAAGTAGTCAAGAAGACGGTAGACGGCAACAAGGTCACTCTTATTTTCGAGTGCGATAATGGCGAGGTAGGTAGCTCATAGCTTCCCCATGTTCCCGCATCTTCCGGCTTCGCATCTTCCGGCTTCTGCCGTTTGGTTTCTGTGCTTTGCGGCTTTGTGCGCTTCAAGATGCTAACATGTGTTACCCTGCCTACAGACCAAGACCGTGGAGGTCTCCCTCGAGGCCCTCCAGTCAGGCGGCCATGAGTCGCTACCGCCCTTGATGAACCCGACAATGCTCGAAGCCAGCGATGACTTGACAAACCTATCACATCTTAACGAGCCTGCTGGTAAATACACACCTTTGCGCTGACCCGCCTCGCCATGTGGCGCATTCAGAGACCATAATGCTGATGGGATATGCTGTACTTAGTGCTTCAGGCGATCCGCCTTCGATATGCCCAGAAGGAAATCTACACATATTCGGGTATTGTTCTAATAGCTGCAAACCCGTTCGCGCGGGTTGACTCTCTCTATGTCCCAGGCATGGTTCAAGTCTATGCTGGGAAGCAAAGAGCAACCCAAGCTCCCCATCTTTTCGCTATTGCCGAGGAAGCTTTCATGTACGGTCCCTCTGCCGATCTAGCCATTTTGATGACTGATAATCGCTAACATAACAACAGGGACATGTTGCGCGATGGCAAGAACCAGACCATTGTCGTTTCTGGTGAGTCCGGTGCCGGTAAGACAGTCAGTGCCAAGTACATTATGAGATACTTCGCGACAAGAGAATCGCCCGATAGCCCCGGATCACGAGTGAAGAAGGGTGGCCACGAGTCCATGAGCCAGACCGAGGAGGCTATCTTGGCTACGAACCCGATCATGGAAGCTTTCGGTAACGCAAAGACGACAAGAAACGATAACTCCTCGCGATTCGGTAAATACATCGAGATCATGTTCGATAAGGGAACCAACATTATCGGTGCCAAGATCAGGACCTACCTTCTCGAACGATCGAGGTTGGTTTTCCAGCCGTTGAAGGAAAGAAACTACCACATTTTCTACCAGCTGGTTGCTGGTGTGTCGGATAAGGAGCGCCAGGAATTGGGCTTGCTTCCCGTTGAACAGTTCGAGTACCTCAACCAGGGTAACACCCCAACGATCGATGGCGTCGATGACAAGGCCGAGTTCAATGCGACCAAGGCATCCCTGAAGACCATCGGTGTCGACGAGGGCAAGCAAACTGAAATCTTCAAGCTTCTGGCTGGTCTTCTCCACTTGGGTAATGTAAAGATTGGCGCCATGCGAAACGACAGCTCCCTCGATCCCTCCGAGCCATCGCTGGTCAAGGCCTGCGAGATCCTCGGTATCGACGCTCCGGAATTCGCCAAGTGGATCGTCAAGAAACAGTTGGTCACTCGTGGCGAAAAGATCGTATCCAACTTGACCCAGGCGCAGGCTATCGTTGTCCGAGATTCCGTCGCCAAATACATCTACTCGAGTCTGTTCGACTGGCTCGTCGAGATTACCAACCACAGTCTTGCTTCGGAGGAGGTCCTCACCAGAGTCACTTCCTTCATCGGTGTTCTGGATATTTACGGTTTCGAACATTTCGCCAAGAACTCCTTCGAGCAGTTCTGTATCAACTACGCCAACGAGAAGCTTCAGCAGGAGTTCAACCAGCATGTGTTCAAGTTGGAGCAGGAGGAATACCTTAGGGAGCAGATCGACTGGACCTTCATTGACTTTGCTGACAACCAGCCCTGCATTGACCTCATCGAGGGCAAGCTTGGTATCCTGTCCCTTCTGGACGAGGAATCGAGACTGCCCATGGGTTCCGATGAGCAGTTCGTCACTAAGCTGCACCACAACTACGCTGCCGACAAGCACAAATTTTACAAGAAGCCCCGATTCGGCAAGTCTTCTTTCACCGTCTGCCATTATGCCATCGACGTCACCTACGAGTCGGACGGCTTCATCGAGAAGAACCGTGATACCGTTCCGGACGAGCACATGGCGGTTCTGCGCTCATCAACCAACCACTTCCTTGTTTCGGTCTTGGACGCTGCTTCTGCGGTGCGCGAGAAAGATCTGGCCTCTGCCAGCTCAAACGCTGTGAAGCCCGCTGCCGGAAGGAGAATCGGTGTGGCTGTTAACCGCAAGCCCACACTCGGCGGTATCTTCAAGTCTTCTCTTATCGAACTAATGAACACAATCAACGGCACGGATGTTCACTACATCCGTTGTATCAAGCCTAACGAGGCGAAGGAGGCTTGGAAGTTTGAAGGACCCATGGTCCTGAGTCAGCTCCGCGCCTGCGGTGTACTAGAAACTGTCCGCATTAGTTGTGCGGGTTATCCCACAAGATGGACGTACGAGGAATTCGCGTTGCGGTACTACATGTTGGTACCATCAACGCAGTGGACCTCGGAGATTAGAGAGATGGCGAATGCCATCTTGACCAAGGCCTTTGGCGCTAGCACCGGCAAGGGCCTCGACAAGTACCAGCTCGGTCTTACCAAGATCTTCTTCAGAGCCGGTATGCTCGCTTTCCTGGAAAACCTGCGCACCACCAGACTCAATGACTGCGCGATTCTCATCCAGAAGAACCTCAAGGCCAAGTATTACCGTAAGAGGTACCTTGCTGCTCGCAATGCCATTGTCTCTTTCCAGGCCTTGGTTAGGGCAAACAAAGCTCGCAATTCAGCACAGGAACGCCGCACCACCAAGGCTGCAATCACGATTCAGAGAGTCTGGCGCGGTTACAAGGACAGGAAGCAGTTCCTCGAGGTCAGAAACGACGTTATTCGGGCCCAAGCCGCCATCAAGGGCTTCTTGCGGCGCAAGCAGATTATGGAGGAGCGGGTCGGAAATGCTGTGCTCATCATCCAGCGGAACTGGCGGTCGAGGCAGCAGCTCCGCTCCTGGAGGGATTATCGCCGGAAGGTTACCATTGTCCAGAGCTTGTGGCGTGGTAAGACGGCGCGTAAGGATTACAAGGCTCTCCGCGCCGAGGCACGGGATCTCAAGCAGATTTCATACAAGCTGGAGAACAAGGTGGTGGAACTGACACAGTCGCTGGGTACCATGAAGACGCAGAACAAGGAGTTGAAGATTCAGGTTGAGAACTACGAAGGACAGGTGGCGACCTGGAGGAATCGTCACAACCAGTTGGAGGCACGCGCCAAGGAGCTGCAAGCCGAGGCTAACCAGGCCGGTATTGCTGCCGCTCGTTTGGAGCAGATGGAGGCCGAGATGAAGAAGCTTCAAGCAAGCTTTGAGGAGTCTGCGGCTAATGTGAAGAGGATGCAGGAGGAGGAACGCGAGCTCAGAGAGTCCCTGCGTGCTACCAGCGCAGAGCTCGACTCTGCTCGCATCGAGAGCCAACGGCAAGAGGCTGAGAAGAACTCGCTCCGCCAGCAGTTGGCTGACCTACAGGAGGCTCTCGAGCAAGCAAGGAGGCAAGTACCGATCAACGGTGATATCCTGAACGGCAATGGTATTGCCCCTCAGGTCCCTACTGGGTTGATCAACCTGGTATCGTCCAAGAAGCCTAAGCGGCGTAGTGCGGGTGCCGAGCCTCGTGAGATGGATCGGTACAGCATGGCTTACAACCCACGACCCGTTTCCATGGCTGTCCCTGGCCTCAACCGCCAAACAACACTCTCTGGCTCGACCTTCATTCCCGGCGTCGATAGCATCGAGCTCGAACTTGAAGGCCTTCTCGCCGATGAAGATGCCCTTAATGAAGAGGTTACCATGGGTCTCATCCGTAACCTCAAGATCCCATCCCCTTCCACCAACCCGCCACCTTCCGACAAGGAGGTACTCTTCCCTGCTTACCTCATCAACCTAGTAACTTCCGAGATGTGGAACAATGGCTTCGTCAAGGAGTCAGAACGCTTCCTGGCCAACGTCATGCAGTCCATCCAACAGGAGGTGATGCAGCACGATGGCGAGGAGGCCATCAACCCCGGTGCCTTCTGGCTTTCTAACGTTCATGAAATGCTCTCGTTTGTCTTCCTCGCGGAGGATTGGTACGAGGCTCAGAAGACGGACAACTACGAGTACGACCGCCTGCTCGAGATTGTCAAGCACGACTTGGAAAGCTTGGAGTTCAACATCTACCATACGTGGATGAAGGTTCTCAAGAAGAAGCTTTTCAAGATGATCATCCCGGCCATCATCGAGTCGCAGTCTCTACCCGGCTTCGTCACGAACGAAAATAACAGGTTCCTTGGCAAGCTCCTGCAGTCTAACACGGCGCCGGCCTACAGCATGGACAACCTGTTGTCCCTCCTCAACAATGTTTACCGTGCCATGAAGGCTTACTACCTTGAGGACTCGATCATCACGCAGACCATCACCGAGCTGCTCCGGCTCGTTGGTGTCACCGCGTTCAACGATTTGCTCATGCGCCGTAACTTCCTCTCTTGGAAGCGTGGCTTGCAGATCAACTACAACATCACTCGTATCGAGGAGTGGTGCAAGAGCCACGACATGCCTGAGGGCACGCTCCAGCTTGAGCATCTCATGGTCAGTATCTCTTAAACGTTTTATGATGCAATAGATGCTAACCGTTTAACAGCAAGCCACAAAGCTTTTGCAACTTAAGAAGGCAACCCTTAATGATATCGAGATCATCCAAGACATTTGCTGGATGTGAGTAACTTCTTTGGCTTGAGAAGTAACGAACCAGTCATACTGACTTCGATCCGTAGGCTATCCCCCAACCAGATCCAGAAGCTGCTTAACCAGTACCTGGTTGCCGACTACGAGCAACCTATCAACGGCGAGATCATGAAGGCCGTGGCGTCTCGCGTCAGCGAGAAGAGCGACGTCCTCCTACTGCAGGCTGTCGATATGGACGACAGTGGCCCGTACGAGATCGCCGAGCCCAGAGTGATCACAGCGCTCGAGACTTATACACCATCCTGTGAGTTCGATCAGAGTTTCTGGATAACGTGAATGCATAACTGACTGAGAAACCACAGGGCTGCAAACCCCGCGCTTGAAGCGTCTTGCTGAGATTGTATCTCAACAAGCAATTGCGCAACAAGAGAAGATGGAGTTCGGCTCCCAGGTGGGCGACTACCAACATGGCGACTATGACACACAAAGCATGAACGACTTGACAGAGGTGGATGAAGGGCAAGAAGAGATCGTGCAAGCGAGTGCCTAGGTTGCACCCCCGCGACCATCACCACCTCTACCTCTAACTCTACCACTACCACCACCTCGCTCTCGTCCATCACTGTCATTATCATTGATTCCGAGCCCGACTTCTACCATACTCAACCCTTGGAGGACAAACAGTAACTCCATCATCAGTGATTCTGTACTGCCACTGCCACCGAGGACTACTACCGGTACAAGGAAGATGAGGTTCAGAAGTGGGACTGGCTGAGTATCATCTGTTTAAAAACAAAATCAAATTTTCTTGTTCATCTGTGTTGTTGTTGTTGTTGTTGTTGTTGCTGTAGTAGGGTGTTCTGTGTGGTGCAAAAAAAACAGTAGGGTGCATTCTGCATTTGGAACCTGGTTAGAGAAGAAGAAGAATAAGAAGAAGGGTAAGGGGAATGACAGGGAGGGAGGCAGGCAGGCAGGCAAAGAGGCAGGCAAGCACAGAGGCAGGCAGGCAGGGAGGGCAGGACAGTTTATGGAAAGGTTGGGTGGGTTCGAGCCGTGAATCAACATCTTGCCGGATATAGTAGATGAAGAAGGAAAGGCTCACGGCGATGGCAAATCAGACAGATTCGGGTGATTTGCTTTGGGTTCCTTGTTGGAGATGAGAGATATTATGGAGAATTCACATTCAAATTTCACGGTTTCTTTTTTTTTAACTTCATTTTCGTTTTCACTTCCTTAGCTTTTTTCAGCTTTTATCATCGGCCGATGTTTTACTTTTTGAAATCATATCATTACAATTCATTATGTACGAGTCATATGTTACTTGTGTACACAAAGTTCCGGGAGAACAAGAGACATTACACATTACATTCTCGGTGATTTAAGCTTGCAAGACGATGCAGAAGAAATCAAAGGAGGAAGCTCAGAGAGAAAAGAGCAAGAGAGTACCTGTACCAAAGAAGGTGTAGCAAAGAAACATAGGACCTGAGACTAGGTCGGAAGAGTGACAACTGCCGAAAACTCAGTTGTTGTCTGCTTATTCCTTTTCCCTTGATACTCGTTACATCTTTACCATCGGGTGAGCCTGATCGGGAAGTTACAAAACATGGTGCAGTATGCGTGTCAAAAGAAATGCGATTAAAGGGGTCCAATGTCAATAAAGCGGACACCGTGCCGCAACCCTTCAATTCGCACGTGGTCGAAACAGCTTCGAGAAAAAATCTTGCTTGGCCCCTCTTCACTTGTCCTTCACTCGCCCCAATTCCAGAAAACGAAACACTGCAAACTGGACTGAAGTCTCAATAGAGAACCCCACTATATTTTCAAGTTATTACACTAAAAGATAGTGTTGAAAAAGATCACCGAACTTCGCTTTCGGGCTCACATACACACACATACTACACATATATAAACTTGATCCCAGTCAACTCGAACGTCGACACGAGTACGTATGCACTGCCCAATTTCACACAAAAGCAAAGAACATCAACACTGACCCAAAACATCAGACAAACAACAGCAGACAAAACAACAATGTCTCGCACACTCCCCAACATCATCATCACCGGCACCCCCGGCGTCGGCAAGACCTCCCACTGCGAGCTGCTGGCCGAGCGTACGGGGCTCAAGCACCTGTCCGTTAACGACGTGGTCAAGGCCAAGGAGTGCCATGAGGGGTACGATGAGGAGTATCAGAGTTGGATTGTTGATGAGGACAAGGTGAGTCGTAATCCCGGGTCACCGAAGGGAATGAATGGGCATATGTGTTGACTGTAATGACAGCTCCTCGACGCCATCGAAGACGAAGTCAAGCAAGGCGGTTGCATAATAGACTGGCACGCCTGCGACTTGTTCCCCAAGAGCTGGATCGATTTGGTGGTGGTTTTGAGGGTTGAGAGTTCGGTGTTGTACGATCGGTTGACGGAGAGGTATGTTTTGGTCTCTCTTTCTTTTCCCCTTCTTTCCTCCTTCTTTCCCCCTTTCCGGTTCATGAGGGGAAACGCTCATAAACTGACACACAACCCCAAAAAACACAGAAAATACCCCGAGCTCAAGCTCCAGGAAAACCTCGACTCGGAGATCATGGAGGTTCTCCTGCAGGAGGCCCGCGACTCGTACGACGAGGAGATTGTTGTCGAGCTGCAGAGCAACAACGCCGAGCAGATGGATGAGAACGTGGATCGGATTGAGGCTTGGTTTAAGCAGTGGAAGGAGAACAACTCTGCTTAAGGGTGATGCAAGGCAGATATGGGTTTGAGGAAAGGAACGGTGAACGGAAAATGAGAAGGAAAAGAGGTCTTGATACCCGGGATTGATGTGGTCTTCACAAAGATGTGAGAGGGAATAGGTATAGAAGCGGAGTGATCTCCGAAATACTTGACGAAAGATCAGTGAAAAAACCATTCACAATGCGCAGATATTCTTCAGAATGAGTCTTTTCCAATATTTACCATGGTCTACCTATCTCGTGTATGTTATTTTCATGCTCGGTCGTCACATGTGGACTCAGCCAACCAAAATGCAACAAACGAGGATTTCATTCACTTACCCCAACATATCGTATTTTTCCAGACCGTATCTTACAGCCATCAGTGTAACATCGATAAACAACGATCACCGGGCTGACTCCCTCACCAATCTACTTATCCACACCCTCCCTCCTCTCACAACTTGAACTCACCTCCAGGTCCGAAACCAAACACCGCCAAAATGTCCGCCCCTACCCAAGCCCGCCACATCGTCAACTTCATCACCGGCAACGCCAACAAGCTCGGCGAAGTCAAGGCGATCCTCGAGCCCGCCATCCAAGTCGAGAACCAGGCGCTCGACCTGCTCGAGATCCAGGGCACCTTGGAGGAGGTCACGCTGGATAAGTGCCGGAGGGCTGCTGACTTGGTGAGTTCTTTTTTTTTTTTTGGTTATCTGCATGTTTTCTTCTGGGGAAGAAAATGTTACATGAATTTTCATATTCTGCGATAGGCCATGTCAAATTTGAAGAATGTTGGCTAATAAGAGATGATATGTGAACCAAATAGGTCCAAGGCCCCGTTCTCGTCGAAGATACCTGCCTCTGCTTTAACGCTTTGAAGGGTCTTCCCGGTCCTTATATGTAGGTTTTTTTTTTCTCACACTCAGTACCGACTCAGTCGTCCCATACTCAAAATACTTTAACTCACCCATGTCTCTCACACACAGCAAATGGTTCATGAACTCCCTCGGCCATGAAGGCCTCAACAACCTCCTGGCCGCCTACGAGGACAAGTCCGCCAAGGCCGTCTGCACCTTTGGCTACTCTGCCGGTCCCGGCCACGAGCCCATTCTCTTCCAGGGCATCACCGACGGCAAGATCGTCCCTCCTCGGGGTCCTCCTCACTTCGGTATGTTACGCCTGGACCTACCTACCTACCTGTCCGTTGAAGTGGAAAGAAAGAAAGGAACATGTTCACTGACTTGACAAAATCACAGGCTGGGACGCCATCTTCGAGTACGAAGGCCAGACGTAAGTAAACCATTCCAGGTTGAATTCTTTTATTCAAACTCTGGAGCCTTTTGACTAATACAAGTCTACTCTTTGTAGATACGCCGAGATGGACAAGACGGAAAAGAACAAGATTTCCCACCGCGCCAAGGCTCTTGCTAAGCTGCAGGAATGGTTCGCTAAGGAGATGACCGCTTGAATATTTTCTAGAGAGAAGGTGAGGAACAAATTAAGGTAGCGAGCGGTAGTATGAAATATACAAAAAAAGAGCAACGCAGGTATGACAAGAAGACAAAGCTATGATAACCAAACGAACGAATAAACAAAAACGCCGCTTCGAAATGCAGTTCGCTATGTCCAAGTTAAGTGAGGACAGCAATACAAAGGATGATCGCAATAAATCATGTGCGAGATGTCCCTATAGGTAAACATTCCGTGCATGATGGCGTTCTACCCATTTATCCCCGGACGCGGCCTCAGCCTATACACTCAAGTTAGCTTCCGTCTCGCCCCAAATCCCACAGAATGTAGAAGTAAACATACCTAATAACCTCAAACTCCCTAAACCTCCCCAGATACTTACTCCCACGTCGGTACGGATTAAGCGCCATGTTCGCCGCAAGAGGGTGTAGGTGATGGTGGACCACCTCCCGGCCGACATGTTTGGCGACGTTCGACGCATCATGGAACATGGGGTCGAAAACAATCAAGTTCCGGGCCCCGGACTTGTCGTACTCCAGCCCGATGATGGTCATCGAGTGCCCCGCGTGCTGGAAGTATATTGGCGGGAGGTCGGTCTGCCAGACTTTCTGAATCTGCTGGGTGGTGGCATCTTCGGAGAGAAGGATTCCCGTTTGGAAGTACCGCTCGACCATGTCTAGGAGGTTTTTCTCGGATTGGCCGGGTTCGGAGTCTTTGAAGGCTTGGACGTCGAAGCTAGGGAAAGGATTGTAAGTTTCCTGGAGGAAGGAGAGAGATAAGATGAGGTGGATGGTGGGATTTAAGGCGCTGTCTTACGGTATTTGCAACAACCGGAACATGGCCATCGCCTCAGGTGTCCCGATGTACTTTCTGGTACCGCGGATACCGCCCGTCTCGACCCTCCCTTGAGCGTTGATTCCGTTGTCCCAGGCTGTCTCGATCATTTCTTGGATATCAAAGATCGTGGGGATCTCGCCGCAGAAATGCTGGTAGCCTGGGTATTTGGTGCTGATGATGTATGACGACAGCATTTGTATGTTGCGATAACCACAGAAACCGCCTTCACGTTTTCGTTAGCTGACATGGCCCCTGACGTTTCGAACAGAAGTAAAACTGACCTTCTCTCTTAAGTTTCGACACATGATTTGTGCTTGGGTGGCACAAAAAGGCATGTCTTGTCGAAGAACATTGCTCGAACAGCTGTGCCAACACGGGAATAATGCCTTGATACCCAGTTAGCAGTGCGCTTCTAAGCGTTCCCCCCATTCCCCGGTATGTGCATTACCTTCAGCCTTTACATAAAGTCCCTTCTCGAGGTGCTTGACAAGCCAATCCGGCATCTGCTCCTCGTGCGCGTATTTACCAAGCTGCGCTTTCTGTAATACAGCTTTAGTTCAATGCTTCACCACAAACAGTTTCCGCCAAGTAAAAAAAAGAGACGTACACCAAGCCGGATTCCTCGCATAACTTTCGTAGTTCCCCCGTGGGCTCGTTCAGACAGTCGTTCCGCCATCCTCTCTCTATGGCGCTTCTTTGGCGGCTTTGGAGACATAGAGGAGGGCGCATCAGAGGAGCGATGGGAGTGATGGATTCCGAGGAAGGCCCGCCATATCGATTTGCTCTTACTGCTGTCCCTACTCCTGTCGCTATGATGGTCGTCCTTGCGCTCCCCTCGGCGGTGCCGTTCAGTCTCGCCGCGGTGGGCTTTCGAGGAAGAGGTAGTACTAGGTCTAGGTGAAGAGCTGGGAGATTGGGAGGTAGGAGTGCGCGTCGTCGTGTTGGTTGGCCTCCTTGCCGGCAGAGACTGAACTTTTGGGGATGGGGACGGGGCTGAAGGGGTGATGACGGGGCTGCCAGTCTCGGTCTCAGAAGAAGCGCTGCCGCCTTGCTCAGCGGCATGGAGTTCTAGGTGATAGTCCAGGTCGGCCGCGAGCAGGACTTCCCCGCAGTCTTCTGCCGGACATTCGATATAAAGAGGTTCTTCTTCTTCTTCTGGAATGTGACCGCCATTGACCGATGCAGCCTCGTCAGCAACCACAAAGGGAGACTCTCCCTCGGCATGGTTTGTCTCCATGTGCTAGCGTGTCGAAGTCAGTCAGTTAACGGGTTCACACCCAAACAATGCAGTCCGGAAGGAGAAACACACTAGCATGATGGCGTATTCGTCTGTCGTTGTCGATTCCCAGTTGCAAAAGGGACAGACCATGCCGCCTTTGTTTTTCTCTGGGGCCCCCATATTCCACTTGTCTCAGATTAGAACAGAACGGCTGTTAGTGAGATGTAGGTTTCTTTGTTCTGAGATGCGACCAGACAAGGTGGCGATCCAATTCGGGCTTCCTCCGAATAACAATGAGACTCTGAAGTGGCAACGCGGGAAGCGGCAAGCGGGATGGCTGGTGGTTTAACAAATGTGCTAATATGCAACTAGGAATGGAAATGAAGCCGGGAGGATGATCGGTGAACAAGCCGCGCCAGACGCGTCTAAACAGCTCAGCTTAGCTGGAAGCTAATCGCGTTCGGCGAGTAACTTCCAGGTTGTCTTTAGTATTTGTCTTTTCAATGAGACCAAGCGGATGCGCAGACTCTCCGAATCCCTTGCCGAGCGGTATCATCAAGACAGCGCAAATGACACACAGCGAGAGCCGTCTCACAGAAGGAGCTCGTTACTTCGTTTGGTCGTTGGGACGGCGCGATGGCTCACATGCCCTTAACAAGCAACAAAGGCATCAACGACTGGCGAGCAAACCCGCGGAAGAGCCAGCTTGTTGGATTGGTTTGTTTGTTGGTTGCCATTGCCAATTGTAGCTTGGGGGCTGAATGACTTTGTCCACGAAAGCGGAAGTCTGACTATGCGATTGAGGGAAACTGTGCGTCAAGACAGGTAGTTGCAATAAAGAGAGAGTTAGGCTCATCCGAACGCCATCTTGTGGTTATCGGCGTGTCCCTCCTGTTCAACAGCAATGGGACGAACTGATGAGGATGTTGAGGAGATAAGTTGTTAGAAAGGAAGAGGGAGAAACAATGATTATCAATGGAAAGAAATCTCGTATAGGCATGCAAATCCTGTGGGAACTTGAGCATACAGTTTACTACATGATACGGCATAGAGGTATATGTGAATGTGGTGGTAACGTTAACACCATGACGTGAGGTCGGCCCGTTTTAGTGTTAGCGACGATCCTCTTAAGCGTTAGCCGCAGCCGCCATATTTATAGCACACTACAAGGGAGGAAGCGCTCAGGCGCACGTTTGAGTCGACGATGCTTTTTTTTCTTCTTCTTTCTCACCCAGCTCCAACTGTTTTCCAATTCACGCTACTTGTAAAACTCCCACTTAGAGACATCAAACCATCCCAACTGGAACAACAGCGACATTCCAAATCCTTCAACCATCTTGATTTCCATTGAGTCACGGTAGTCAAAACAGGAGGCTCTTGCTCGCTCGAACGGAAGACCACGCGCGAGTGCAACCTCGCGGCCCGTCCATGTTCTCATTTCAATTCAGCTGCCGCTTTGCCCTTGCGTTACGTTCTCTCGTACGGCGTCCCCCGCCCCGCCTTGCATCCTCCCCAAAAAGTCCCAGAGCTGAATGACAATTATTATTCAGCTTCATCGATTAGTCCCAAGCAGCCATTCAAATCCCATCCCAGGCTACGATTAAGCGATTAAATGATTACTTATCCAATCGCCGAAACGATCTCTATCCAACTACACACTATTTGGCGCGCATGTCTCGAACTCTCGACTTCTCGACCACTGATGTCATAGCTCATTCTCAGATTCCAAATCCGGCAGTCATGGCGAACTGGCGGGCGTTGAACAGCACCATGCACATTCGATCTCACTTTTTTCGAAATTTGAAATGTCGCTGCCTGGCTTTAACCTTCTTTTCCCCTTGGGCGGTTGCATTCCATTGTTACTGCTGCTGCGGTACCAGGATAGCCGTCTGCAGTCCGCTCACTACAATTCCCGAAGACCCGAGAGGACCCGAATCCCGACTGCGATGAGCGATGAGGAGGATTGTGTGACACTGACTGCGTTGAGATGGCGCGGGTTGGTGGTCGCGTGGTGAACGGAAAGAAGCCGCGCTCACACACGACATCGATGTTTCCTGATATCATTGTCGTCGCCTACCTCGGACATAAGCGGCATTTACACATGCATAATGATCTCGGGACTTGAGAACAGTCAGCAACTCCGCCGTCCGGATATGGCCGTCCTCTATCGTGTAGGCGTATACATGAGGGGATCATGATGCAGGTGATGTTCCGTCATGCCGGGATGCAGACCGCTATGTCGGATCCGCCCAGGACTCGCCCCCCTTGTCTTCCAAAAGGAGCAGTTGCTGATGGTGTTGTTGTAGATGTCGTCTTCGACCCCGGCCAAGTGGTTCACAGGGTAGGGCGTCATGCAGAGACGGGTCCCTCAGCCCTATGACAGCCTCGTATTCCCGGTCCCAGCCTCGGAGGCCGCAGCCGGCTTGGCCTGGGGGGTTGCCCCCTTACACCGACATATCTGGGTATCTGGGTATCTCCTCGTCTCTTGAAACGTTACTGCCTAAATATGTGGCTATTGTGGCAATCTGTGATATCTGTTGCTTACTGTCTTGATGATTCTAGATCAGAACACTTTTCCGCGGAGTATTTCGAGCTATGGATGAGATCTGGATATCACGTTCGATAGTCTTCGATCGATCATGAGCAGGGTAAGTGGGTCCTAGACTTTGGGGGCAGGTGAATCCCTGCTCTGAGAGTGCAGTAAGAGGACAGCATATCTGGGTAGGTTAGGGACTTCACTCTGGTTCCGTTGAAGCACCAGAGGAGACACTAGATTAGGTCATGCTTCGAAGTCTTCGTGGTGTAGTGAAAAGGCAAGCTCCTCTGCTGTACGAAACTGGCTATCATATTGCCATCAAGCAACCTAGTAACACATGACTCTTCATAGTTGCTGCGCCTTGCTACGTTGACTTAAAACTATGACAACGTCCCATATCAATGGTACTCAGTTTGCACATGTAAGGTTCACAACTAAGCCACAACTGAACTACCCGGATCGTTTGACTCGGACATCGTAGCTTCAGGGTACCTGAAAGTTCGAGAATCAACATGTCCACGAAACAAGCTTGAAAGAAGACTTAGTGGGACATGAGTCTACATTAGCTAGGAACTTCCACGGTATCTGGAGCCCGCGGACGTCATACAACCGCCACCTCAGTAATTACTGACATAGAGAAAGCAGTGATGTTGGTAGAAAGTATTGGAAAAGAGTCAATTCCGTGTATGCCTCATCTCGATCAGAAACCAACACAAAGGGCTCGATCAATGTTGTGAATTTTTGATGCAATGTTCATAGGCTAAGTAGGGCTTGGATGAACTACACCATTCAGTACCAGCACCAGCATTACCTGCACACAAATCAACCAACAACGTATACTACAACACTGACTAGTTGCTGACCGTGAATCCTAATGTTCTTTGTAAATAGGACTATGTAGAAAGGGATGCGCTAACATCCAAGTATGTCGTGCCAGCTCGTGTGTCGCTGACTAACTCGTTCTCCGGCTTTCGTCCGCGCTCTCCGCCCATTCACGGCTTGCAGTTGCACGCCCACGCCCACGCCCGTCATCGCTTAACCCCGAACTGCTGCAGCAGGTACATCTTGGGATTTTTGTCATTCTGAATCTTGCATCCATCGCCAAAAAAACCACAACCACAAATCTTGATGCCTGGAAAAGGGCTGAGCTATGATGCAAATCAGGAAGATTCCAAATTCGGCTCGACCGGGTTTTCTTGGGGATCTTAGGGATATGATCAATCTGATCTGTTTAAAGGGAAAGGAAGTTGCAACTCCTTCCGAGTCCCGAGATGCTGCTGTTTGTGTTTGTTCGAGCAATTCAGATTTCGGGTCATCCCACCGAGCCATTGAAACACCCTTACCCTTGCCAAGACCCTTGCCAAGCCGGGAAGAAGCTGTACAGAAGCTGTACAGAAGCTGTACAGAAGCTGTACAGAAGCCGTCACAGGCCGTGCTCCAAAACTGTCAAAACATGTCCGAACCTCAGCGCCAGGAGCCTGCTGCACAGGCCACACAGCAACCCCTGAAACGTACATTTCACGGTATGTAAACAATACCCCCTAACCCCCCAGTATCATCAAATTCTAACCATCAACAACACTCGAGCAGGTTGTTTGACATGTCGCAAGAGAAAGGTCCGGTGCAAAGGAGGCGATCCGTGCCAGAACTGCGCTCGCATGAACATCACCTGCCACAGCTCCTTTGACACCAATCTTCGCATCCGGGTATCGACACCGACAGGCGCAAAGGATGTAGACGCCACATCCAGCCGGTCGTCAAGACCAACGCCTCCAAATCAACAAGAGTCCCAGTACCAGCACCGATACCAACACCAGCAACAGCAACCAGCCCAACATCAACACCAACAGCCCATGCCCGCATTCATGACCTTTGACGGACACAGCCAGTCCTTCGTCCCCGAAGATCCCAACCACTTCACCGGGTATCCCACCTCGACCACCATCGGTGGTCCGTCCACATCGTATGCTCCGGTCCCCCCAGTAACCTATGCAAACTTTGGCACCGGGGCATCAGCATCGGCATCGGTTGCCAGCTCAAGTACCACCGGAATTCCAGACATGAGCCAGCTCCAGTATCAACAGTATCCGGATGCCGCTGCCTGGGAATATGACTACCCTTATAATCCGAACGACCCCAACAACCTTGGCTATGACTATGATGCCGCGATGGATATGAGCAGCATGCAAGCTCCCCTACCCGATGACACCCAGCATGGTCATCAGGATGCCAGTGGGTGGTATGGATATCCGACACAGGGAGGGTCGAATCAGCAGCAGAATTGGCGGTAATGGGGGGGCTTCTCTGGACTGGTCCCCTGGGTTCAACCAGAGGACTGGTCGAGAACCCGATTGACTGGTAAATGGAATACCTTCTTGCTTGCTGGTGCACTTGCATGAGCTAGGCCTTGTGGCCTGGCTCCCTGGCAAGGGCATCAAGGTCGGTCTAGTCGATAGAGATTTTGATATGGGAGTACACAGGGAGTATCCTCAAGTGAGGCGTGCAGAAAACAAAAGGGCAAGTAAGTGATGGCGATACAAGAACGATTAGATGAGAGATGGGATACATGAGACCGAAAAGGGAAAACCGGACGAAAACAATGTGGAGTACATGAAGGGAAGATTCAGGGACATGTTGTACTTGTTAATGGATAATGATAACATCATACTCATTCATCGCAGCCTTGTGTGGCCAACAGTAAGGTCTTTTGAGCGGACACTTGACGTTCTCGGATGCTAGGTGATAATGAGTCGTGAAAGCGGAAAAATGATCGAGTCGAGTCGGACGTCGTGGCGAGAGCCTAGGCCGTTTCGGCTTCATTGTACCGATGAGCACGGTGTCGTTGCGATGCGTGCCTTCGGGCGAGAAATAACTGGAAAGGCGGAATGGCTTCTTATCGTCGATGTCGGTGAAGTTAGTCGTCAGGTCGGTTTAAGAGGGATCAAGACTTGTTCCATACTGTATCGGTGTGGCAGACTGGATGAATTGAGGTTCATGTTGATGTTGGTGCTTGGTTAGATGTGGTTGTAACGGTTATTGACTCGCTCGCCGTTTGAGTCACTCTGGCATATCGCTATATCGGGGATATGTTTCATAATCGCTCTGGCCGTGCACTTTGGACCCCTGGTATTAGGGCTTACTAAGCATGCACATGCGAGGCAGGCGCACCCTGTACTCTATACCCTATATATATAGCCAGTGCATCATGCACTTTATACAATACTTTAGATTCTACAAAATATATCACATATTGTACACATAGGTTGCTTTCGCCTTGCAGGCTAATCGGCATTAATATTAGTACCTATACAATAATCGAATATACTTCATCATTCCCTATCGTTTCGACGGTTTTAATAATTTATTTACTTTATTAAATCGGACCTGCGTTAAACACATCCCCTATAGCAAGCTACTTCAACGCTATTAACCCTACGATCAAATCCGTCTCGGACATCGCTAAATTTAAGATCAACCTAATTTAGGTATCACCAGAATCAACTCTATCAATTTCCTTATTTTCTACTTCGGAACTCAGAACTAATACCATCGATTCCCTCGTTTCCTACTTTAAGAACTATCCTCTCAATTACCGCGTCGCCTAATTTAATACCGATTAATCTCGTACTAAATGCTTCGTCGACAAACCCTCTCATCAAACGTTTCGTCCGACTCCAACACAAACGCCTATATTTAATAAATGCTTATTTTAATTAATTTAAAGTCAAATTTACGTAAATGCCTACGTTTAAAACGTATACTCAACGCAAGCCCTCAAATCCGATTTCAAATTTGGTAAACCTTAAATCCGACAAACCGAAACGTCCGAATCTACCTTAACCTTGCAAATTAATATTATCAATTTCTTCGAACCCCGCGAATTAATACTATTAATTTCTATAGAGCAAATTAAACAAACTACTTATTAATTCTAAAGATTCTACCGAACCAGTTACTTAAATACCGACTCTATATAAGACGAGTATTTAGAAATCGCTAAACGAATCGTTCTAAACCCCGACGTCTATTTTAATTACTACGAAAGCATTTACTCTATCGAGTAGGTCGGATTTCGACGTATATTTAACGGCATTCTTAGAGCTTAGAAAAACTGCTACAACTTTATCGAATGAGTTTAATATCTAAACTAGACCGCTGAAGACGATTAAGGGCAATTACATTAAAATGAACCGTTGGGTCCTAATTTAACTACCGCTTTTTCCACTCTTATTCGTTAACAAATTAACCTACCTTCCTTCGTAAAGACAATTAGAAGAGCTACTTCTAATTAAAGACAACTTTTAATAGTACCTTCCGTATTATAGAAGTAATTATTTACCCTACCTACTCCTAATTTAAATATAATTACCCGCTTATTGTAAACTCTTACCTAACTTTCTTAAATACTTACTTTAAAATAGACTCCTACCTAAAATTACTCTTTAAGAAAGTTTAATGCTAATATCGTTAATATACTAAACGCTAATCTTTTATTTACCCCGTTTAATTTTAGTAACTTTAAATTCTTATTTAATTTAATTCTTTAATTTAATTCCGACGAATTTATTTTAGAATCGACCGTTATTAATATAAATAATATTAGACCCAAATTTAGAAAATACTTATCCTAACCTTAAACTCTTAAATTAAACTTCCCTACCCTACTTCCCAAAGTATTTATATTTATATCGTCTAAATTCAACCCTTTACTACCAATTCCTATTCGTCGTCCTACATTTAATCCCATCGAATTCGATATTCCCTCCTTTTCTTCTACCCTTTATTAACAATTATATATACCGTCGTTAAATACCTCCGAAGAATCAAACCCTTTAAAGAATATCCTTAAATCTCTTAACCGTAACGACGGAAATCTATTAAACGAATCGACCGTAATCAACTCAAATTATAATTCTACCGCTTTAGAGCCTAAGTAAAGCAAAGCCGAACCCGCATTTACTATACTATTAATAGCCGACGAAATCGCCCAATTAATTACCTAGGCTATAGCCTAAACGATAATTACTGCTTCTCGTCCCGGATTATCGTTAAGCTTAAAAGTAAAAGAAGTCGATTATTTCAATCCCGGCTTAAAAGAAAAAAACGATAATAGCGATAATATAGTCTAATAAAGTAAAACGATTATCTTCGTCGATATTTATACTTTTACCGAGCGTTTAAAGCACTTAGCTAATATACGTTCGATTTAAACCGTTTGTAAAGTTTAGACTACCTATCTCCAAAATCTAATTTTAACCTAGTATTTTATTAAATTAATCGACCTAGAGTATACCGGTCTAATTATTAATAATATCGAACTTATTTCGTCAACCTTTATTAAATAATTTAAACGAATAAATAGCGAAGCCCTATATAACCTCAACGCTAAAAAATTAACCCTTTTTAATATTTATACTAAACGGGATATCCGCGCCTTCGTCCAATAAATTATCCGAAACGCTAAAGCCCTAAATTTGCCTAATTCCCTTCAATTCAAATTCGCCTTCGAAGCAATAAACGGCTATATCTAATCTATCGTCAATAAACCTTCAAATTCGATAACCCTCGGCTCCTTTCTTATATACCTTAATAAGAAACAGAGTGTTTTAATAGCTAAAGTTAGAGAATTTTAGGGTCCTTCGCCTATAGCCGGTCCTTCGTCGTTTAATCCTTTTAAATCGACTTTAATAACTGCTTCAATTAACTTCGGCAAATATTACTATTCGCGCCCCAACCCTCCTTTTCGTTAATAAACTTACTAGAATTCGAATACTAATACTTATAATTAATATAATAATAATGGCCGAAATAATAATCGGTACAACAATAATCGAAGAAACGGCGGTAATTAGAATTATAATAAGAATTAGTATAACTAACCGTTAAATTCCGGATATTAATCTCAATTATAAAACTCGAATCAAATTCAAAATTAAGGTTAGAACTAGAACTAGGAATACTAAAGTCAAGGTTAATAGAATTAGACTTACTAGTAGAATTAGATTTACTAGAATAATAACCGATTATTTACGACCGGCTATAATAATTCGTTTAATAAGTTTAACTAAACTAATTAGAATAATAAGTTTAACGTTTAACGAATATACGTAACCGAGGCCCAAAATCCTAACTAATAAGAAGATTAATAGGAATAATAGTTAATGGACGATTAAAATCCGGAGATATATAATAACGACGAATATAATTTAACCTTCGACTAGGTTTACAATTAATTAAGCCAAAGCGCGAATTAAAATAACGATTATAACAATCCCTAATAACCTAATAAATCGCTAGATTACGTCGTCTAAATAGAAATTCAATCGCCGTCCAACTATTAATATTAGTATTACTATATTAAATTTCTAACCTCTAATAAACTTTAGAAGTATTTAGAGAAAAATTATCGAATCGAAAGACGTCCCAAACAAATAGCCTTAATAATTATAGCTAAATCCTCCCCTATCCCTATCTCTAATCCCCCTATCGTTAATTCTAATATTCTCAACTCCAATTTTATTAAACCTAGTATTAATTCCCAAATCGCTAATTCTATCGTTTTTAAATCCATTATTTCTAATTTTTACATTCTTAATTCGCCGTCTATTATTTCTAATTTTATATCTATTGTTTCTAACTCCTCTATATTTATTATACCTAACTCCTTCGCGCCTAATTTTATTATATTTTTTTCTTACGTTTCTAATTCTATATCTAATTTTAAACCGAACGTTTCCTTTAATTTTAAAGTCTCCCTTAATTCTAAAGTCTCCCTTAACTCTAAAAGAACTATAATTACCGTCGTCGAACAAATATTTACGTCTAATATATTATATAGTAATAGGCGTCTTAAGATTTTAAAGTTAATTGAATAAAGGTATAATAAACCTTCCCCCAAAAACGTTTATTGTTAACCGATAATTAAAGAAATACCTAAACCCAAACCCCCTACGTCGGCAAATCCTCTATTACCCTTCCAAAAGCCGTTAAAAATCATCTATTCCAATATCGACTCCAGGCTAGACATCGGTACCGGATAATATTTCAAAGCCTATTCCTATTTTAAAGCCTATATTATAACTAATTTAATATCCCGTTACAAAGAAGAAATCTATTTTAATATAGGCTATATACATTTATTAGTAGATAAATTTTAAATTATTCAATATTACCTAAAAGTCTAGGTTCGACGCAGAGTTTCGGCTATATTAATTCGAAGTATTAGTAATAATTAATACATTTCTAATGAATATATAATTTTAAACTTCCTTTTCAAAAGTAGCACTCCCCAAGGATAGGAAACCATTACCTACTTTCGTCGGAAAGTCGGATTCGTTAATAGTTTTAAGGCTTACTTATTATTAGGAACGGATATTCTAGGATTAGAGAAATTCGTTTTAAATTTCGGTAAACCAATTGCAATAATCGGATCTTATAGTATTACTATCCTTATCTCCGTTTTACCCAGAAGTAAATACTACAACGCTAAAATTATTATTATACAATACATCGTCGTATAGCCTAAATCCTTTATTCGAATCCCGGTTAAATATAGTATACTAATTGCTAACGGATAGGATCTCTTATTTAAACTTTCCCCTTTTAATAAGGTTATATCCTTTATTATATTAGCCAACGCAAATATAAATTACGCTATTATAACTAATCCCTCTAACAAATTAATCGTCGTCGCTAATAACTAGACTATTAATCGACTTCAATTAATAAATAACATTTTATCCCTAACTCAAATCCCGGAAGGAATAAATACCGACGTAATTTATCTAATTGTAAATTAACTTTACAATAAGTACTACATTATTAATAATCTCCGCCTAATAAACTAAAATTAAATTACCGTCCAATACTATATTAGAATTCGTATTTATAAAGACTGTAATAACTTAGAAGAATATTAACGGATTTTTAATTTACTAGACGAATTCGTAAATATTTTCCAAGATTGGGGCTTTATTTCAATTCCTAAAGATTAATAACTTTATATTTCCTTAAAGCCAAAATAGGAAAAGGAAATACCTAAAAAGTATAAAGTCTACCCTATTAATTTATGCGAACGTAAAATTATCCGAAAAACTTTGAAGAAATTTATTAAATAAAGTAAAATCTATAAGACTAAAAACCAAATCCCCTTTTCATTTCTAATTTTCGTCGTTTAGAAAAATATACTTAACGGTATAAGAAAGGGACGGATAGTCGTTAATATTCGAAAATTAAATAAAATTATCCTACTTAATTCGTACCCGATAACCTCCTAAAACGAAATATTATCGGCTATTAGAAATAAGGCTTATATCTCTATTTATAATACTATTAACTTCTACTACCAATAGCGAATCTACCTTAATTTAAATTAAGCGTTTACTATTACTATTCCTAAAGGCCAATTTTCTTTCAAATACTTAATTATAGGGTATAAAAGTAGTAATACCTTCGTTTAGAAATAAATAGATACCGTCTTGCAAAATATTCTATCCGCTAAAAACTATTATAATAATATTGTCGTAGCATCGTCAACTATCGACGAATACTTTATAGATTTAAAGCGCCTTTTCGAAGCTTTAAAAATCGTTAATATTAGCCTAAGTCCCTCGAAATCATTCGCTAGCTTTCCTAATACCGTAGTACTTAACCGCAAAATTAACTCGTTCGGTTTAAATACAACGCCCGAAAGATTTAATACTATTAAATATCTATAATTTCCCTTAACTTTAAAAGACCTAAAATACTTCCTCGGATTTACAAACTATTTACGTAATAACGTTCTATAATTTTCTATTATTATCTCCCCACTCTAAGAATAAAAGATACGCCTAATTTAAATCTACAAGACTAAGAATACTAACCCCAAAAAAAAGCGATTAAAGTATATATATAAAATTTAAACCGATATAATTATTATTAACGAACTTATAGCCGCCGAAAAGATAGCCTTCAATATAATAAAGGAAGTATTATTAAAATAGATTACTTTAACCTTCTTCAACGTTAATAAGCAACTTTTCTTCGATTTTAACGTTTCTAAATATAATATTGGTATATAAATATACTATATTAACGAATAAGTTATTCCCAAAATCCTAGGTTCCGATAGAATAATTATCGCCTACCTACCTCGTATAATAATCTAACTTATAGCCTTCCTAAATCGGACTTTATCTAAAGCGGAATACAAGTATTAGCTTATAGAAATAGAGATCCTAAGTTATATATAAATAATTAAAAAGACGTATTAATAGTTATAAATTACTAAGAAAACGCCAATCGTATTTACTAACTATTAAACTATCTTCAAACTTTAATGTTAATTCGATATCGCTAATACTACCGCCGCTAATACCGATAACAAAAAACTTATTAGAACCTTAGAATATATTAATCGCTATAAACTCTATATTATTTATAAGCCAAGGAAATTTTACGTCGTTTTAAACGCCCTATCCCGCCTTCTAATAAACTTAAGTCCCGATAATAATCCCGAAGCGCCCGGAGGTTTAGAAATTCTCTCTAATAACCGAGATAAATACTAAGTATATATAGCGATAAAATTAAATCAACTATATTAAAAAGCCTACTTTAACGCCCTACTAATTATCCGTCTAGTATTAACCAAAGCCGACTCCGAAGA
Source organism: Neurospora sp. CHS-2018c (assembly GCA_009806235.1). Lineage (NCBI taxonomy): Eukaryota > Fungi > Ascomycota > Sordariomycetes > Sordariales > Sordariaceae > Neurospora > Neurospora sp. CHS-2018c. The sequence continues at coordinate 851,890 of RAPC01000006.1, read as the reverse complement.
ATAATTATTAATAAAAAATTATACCTTAATTTAAATAGTACTAGAATTCTATTAACGATTAATCGAAGGATATAATAAGGATCCCAAACTTACTAGGATTAAGGTACAAATCGAATAGAATGCTAGATTTAGAGTCTAAAACCAAATATAATTACCCTTCGAAATTAAGGACGGACTTCTTTAGCGCGTAATTAATAGGAATCCGGATCGCTTATATATCCCGCGTTCTTATATTAAGGATATCTTCGATTCTATTCACCTAAATAACTATAATAATTATGTTAAAATCAACGAATATCTATTCTTTTACTTCATTATCGATAGCCCTAAACTTCTTCGTTAATATTTAACTAATTGCCTAAAATACCGAATCTTTAAAACGAAGTAGTATAAAATTTATAGCAACCTCTAATTAATTCTTAAACCGCCTTACTTATTTTATACTATTATAATTAATTTTATTTTAAGTTTGCCTATATTAGCTGAGGGCTTTAATACTAGCTTATTTATAACGTATAAATTCAATAAGGCGTTAAACCTAATCCTTAAGAGGAATACTTAGACGGCCAAAAAGTAGGCGATAACCTTTCTAAATTAATTATTTATTTCCAATTAAGGTCTACCGAAAGTTATTATTAATAATCGGGATTCCAAATTCTTATTTACCTTTTAAAAAGCCTTATTTAAGTATCTAAGGACTAAACTTTTATTCAATATAGCGTATCATCCTTAAACCGACGGCCAAAGTAAACGTATAAACTTTATTATTAAATTTATATTTAAATACTATATTAACGTATTAGAAGATCCTACTTTATGGCCTACGGCCGTCCTATTCCTAATATTTAACGTTAATAATACCCGCGCGGCGGCGATAAATATAACTCCTAGCGAAGTAATAATAGAATTTACCCCGAATTTAGTAGTAAACATCCTATTAAATAGATATTAAAGTTAAGAATTACTGTTGCCTATCTCTAAAATCGCAATTAATAACGTAATTACTGTATTAGCTATAATTATAAAGGAATATTTTGACTGCGGTCGTTTACTAAAGTTTTTTAACGTTAACGATAAAATAATATTTAAACTTTATCGCGAATATATCGTATTAAAGGCGGCAATCTTCGGTAAGAAATTAGATTAATAATTCGTCGGCCTATTTAAAATCGTTAAGAAAATCGGGCGATCGGCGTATCGACTTAATTTACCCAAAGATTAGAAGATTTACCCGGTTATTAATATCGATCACTTTAAACCGGCGCCTCCTATAAATATCTTTAATCGGCAACTACCTCGTTTCGAACAAGTCCGACTCGAAGATTACCCGTATAACGTAGTAATATACGACGGTAAGAAGAAGAAATATCTAGTAGTATACGAAGGACTAGGATCTAAATATTATAAATAGAGGAAAATTGAAAATATTAGCGCGGAATCTGTAAAGAAATACGAAGAAAAATTATAACGAAACGGTTTCGTATTAAAAGGAGTAGTATATATAGTTATAAAGCATTAGGAGTAATAATTTTAACGTAAAACGGACTTGTAAGGTATATTTAACTAGATTTCTTTTAACGAGTATTTAGATTCGACGGCGACGAAGACGTCGCATTTTTATCTTTTTAGGGGGTATTATTAGGGCTTACTAAACATACACATGCGAAGCAGGCGCACCCTATACTCTATACCCTATATATATAGCCAATACATTATACACTTTGTACAATACCTTAGATTCTACAGAATACATCACACATTACACACACAGGTTGCTTTCGCCTTGCAGGCTAGTCGGCATTGACACCTGGCGTACCTGATACCGAACATCCACACCCCACTTTCCCCTCCAAGACCTGCCCTGCGCCTGGCTGGGCCCGCCGAAATAATTCTGCCCCGCCGATTTGGGTGTTCCTCCGTCCCGTCAAGGTTCGCGACACGACACCATCGTCACTTCTGTCTCCAGCCTTATATACTGCCAATCCCAGGACGAGCCTTGAATAGCTTCGTAGCCCCCAAGGATCCGTAAACATGCTCGACGTCAACGATTTCAGTACGGCACCCTCGCATATGTTCTCTCCACACTCCTGCGCCAATTCGCATGCCCAGGCGCATTCCCGTCTCAAAAGCACATGTCGCCCAAGCCGCCTTTGCCCAACATGCTAACCTGTTATTGTGCTCTGAATAGTTGCTGAGCGCGGCGGCAACCCGGAGAAGATCCGGGAAAGCCAGCGCAAGCGCTTTGCTCCTGTCGAGGCCGTCGACGAGGTCATTGCTCTCTGGGAGGATCACCGCAAGAGTATGTGTTGCCTGTCCTGTGCCCTCACTGTTCTCGCTGCCCTGGCAAACAAACAAAAAGGAACTCCATCTGATCTGATCTCACTCGTGTTAATAGCCGCCTACTCTGCCACCCAGCTCAATGCCAAGATCAACGAGGTCCAGAAGCAGATTGGTCCCAAGAAGAAGGCATATAACCCATATCCGTCCACGACGATTGTTCCACGACTGGCTCTAACACTACTGCGCTCGTAGGCCAAGGAGGATGTCACCGATCTCTTGAAGCAGAAGGCCGACCTCGAGAAGGAGAAGAAGGATCTCATCGACTCCGCTGCTGAGAAGGAGAAGCTTCTCAAGGCATGTGCTCCGAATTTCGATCTATAAGCATTGGTTCAACAGCTAACACCTTGAAGGTCAAGGTCAAGACCATCGGCAACCTCGTCCACGACTCCGTCCCCGTCTCCAACAACGAGGTTAATATTACCCAGCAACACGATCTCTCATACTCGAACGATTGCCTGACTGGGATATAGGATAACAACACCGTCGAGCGCACCTGGGCTCCCGAGGGTGTCGCCTTCGAGAAGAAGGATGTCCTCTCCCGTTAGTTCGCCCCAACAAACACCCGAACATACAAAACAAGACTGACAAAGGCTGGATAGACCACGAGGTTCTCAGGAAACTGGATGGCTATGACCCCGAGCGTGGTGTCAAGGTTGTTGGCCATCGCGGTTACTTCCTGAAGAAGTGGGGTGTTTTCCTCAATCAGTAAGTCGCTTTTGATCCGGATCCCCTTCTGGCATACTTGTGCTAACTTGGTTACAGGGCCATCATCAACTACGGCCTCGAGTTCCTCTCCGAAAGAGAGTACACCCCCCTCCAGACTCCCCAGCTCATGCTCAGGGAACAGATGGCCAAGACTGCCCAGCTTTCCCAATTCGATGAGGAGCTCTACAAGGTTACCGGTGACCAGGCTGACAAGTACCTGATTGCTGTGAGTGGCTCGGTCCTTTTGTGACTGAAACAACATCGAAAGATGCTAACCTTAATGTTGCATAGACCTCCGAGCAGCCCATCAGCGCCTTCCACAGCGATGAATGGCTCCAGGCCAAGGACCTTCCCCTGAAGTACGCTGGTTATTCCACCTGCTTCCGCAAGGAGGCCGGTGCTCACGGCAAGGACGTCTGGGGTATCTTCCGTGTCCACGAGTTCACCAAGGTCGAGCAGTTTTGCGTCACCGAGCCCGAGAAGTAAGTCCAGCCCCCCTCCCCCCGTAGCCTTCCCCATTTACCTTTGACAGACAGTATACTTACAAAAGCATCACAACAGGTCTTGGGAGATGTTCGAGCACATGATCTCCAACTCCGAGGCTTTCTACCAGTCGCTCGGCATCCCGTACCGCATCGTCGCCATCGTTTCCGGCGCTCTCAACAACGCCGCCGCTAAGAAGCTCGATCTCGAGGCTTGGTTCCCCCACCAGGGTGAATTCAAGGAGCTCGTCTCTTGCAGCAACTGCACCGACTACCAATCCCGAGACCTCGAGATCCGCTTCGGCGTCAAGAAGCAGACCGACATCAAGAAGACCTACGTCCACTGCCTCAACTCCACCCTCACCGCCACCACCCGCACCATCTGCGCCATCCTCGAGAACTTCCAGACCCCCGAGGGTGTCAAGGTTCCCGAGCCTCTGCGCAAGTACCTCCCTGGTGCTCCCGAGTTCATCCCTTTTGCCCCTGAGCCCGTCAAGGAGGTTAAGGAGGGCAAGGGCGGCAAGAAGGGCGAGGCTGCTGCCAAGAAGGAGGAGGCTCTTCCTATCCGCCAATAGGATGATGATGTTGTAGTTAGGTTAGGTTAGGTTAGGTTGTCCGTGTGTGTTGATTGAATGATTTGATACCAGCTCAGTTAGGTTGTCGGTGCTATGTTATGAAGGTGTGAAGATGTTGAGAGTGATGTTGGCGATAGGGGGTAGGTAGTACATATATGGCAGTGCATTTTGTGGGGAGAGTGGAGTGAAGTATGCTAAAAGTTATGTTGTCCGAGACCTCTTGTTTAGGAACATGTGTAACAAATCTACTGTAGAGCATTGTTCGATGGGCGAGTTCAGGAATTTGTGAAGCAATTGACAGTTTCTTCCATATCGCGATATATGCATGCCCGCTCTCGAAGATGATCAACGAGGGCAAATACATACGTCAGGCTAAGTACAGAGAACATGCGACTGTACTATGAACAAGCATAGCTCGCAGCCATGGTATCAACTATGCCCTTTGAAATCCCCACTCCGACACGAGCGCCAGTGGCGCGTCGTTCGTTGGCTCCTTGATCCCATATAGACAAGGTCAACTTTCCCCAATCCCATCAAAACCTCATTAAGGAGAAATGATACCCGCCGCCTCTCCCGATTCAAACCCCATCCAATCATTTCCCAAATCACATCGGTGCAGCCTTGCCGCCAGATTGACGTGAACACATGAACAAGGTATAGTGTCGAAATCCCCTCTCTATATCCACAAGCCGAGTTGAGTCTCGTTTAAATCAAACACCGAGGGTAAATCAACAAAAAAAAAGGAAAAAGCAAACAATGATAAAGCAAAAGAGATAAAGCACTTGACTTCTCTCCTGCGCGCCAGTGCTTCCCGTGAAAAACAGAAACAAGGTCGTGAAAATTGCGTGCTGAACGGTGATGGAGTGGGCGGCCACGCTCCACTTGTGGTAGGACCATATGTCAGATTCGGATCCCTCAAGCCCTCATTGGGTGAGAAGACTATGCTGTCCCTTTCGAGATATGCCAAATCTCATCCCCTCTCTGTGGGTGAAGGATGGAAGCCAAGGACAGGTGTTTAACGCCTCAGAGACGTCTGTCCGTACCATGCTGTATGGGGTTGCCACACCACCATGTGCCGTCGCGAGCCATAAGGAGCAAGATGACCAGCAAATAATGACCGTAGGTAACGGTGAGGAGGTCTGTGGTTGTTGTGTCGTCTTCATGTATGCGTGGAAACCCCCGGTTTGTGCCTGTCATGGAGCTTGCCGTCGCTCATAAGATCCGACGTTTGAGCGCGCCACTGCTCATGAGAGATGTGGTCATCCCTCAAGTGACCGCAAAGACAAAGCCCGGTGGAATTGTCTTACATAACCACACACTTTCCGTTCTCGTTGGTCGCCGTGGGGTTATTTGATTTCTCGACCTCACCGATGAGAAGCTCAAATGCTCTGGCGACGTTCTCGTTATAGCGAGCACTAGCCTCAGTCCAGGCGCATTTATATTTCTCGGCGAGGGCCTTGCCGTCCTCAGGAGTGACCTGGCGTTGTTCTGGACGCAGATCACTCTTGTTACCGACAATGCAAATGGGTACGTTATCAGTTCCCTGTTTAGGTCAGTAAAAATTCACAGAAACTTTTCAAGACGAAGTCTGGATGGACGGCGCTGCTTACCAGATGGTTGAGAATCTTGTCACGGATTACCTGGACCATCTCAAAAGATGCCAGGGAAGAAACGGAGTAGACCAGCATGTAGCCGTGGATGCCGATGAAATGTTTGCTATTCAAAATCGAATATTCATCCTGTTCAAGTGCCCATGTCAGTAAAATGCGTCGCCCTGATGGAATCCTCACCATTTGGGTAAGGTGAGAAAGGAGTGAGAAAAAAAACGTACCTGGCCCGCTGTGTCGACGATCTCGGTCGAGTAATCCTGATTCTTCCACCTGATTTCCTTTGAGAAGGTATTCTCGATGGTGGGATAGTAGGATTCGACAAAGTGCCCATCCACAAAGCGAACAGCGAGTGAAGATTTGCCTGTGACCTCGGTTAGTGTCTGTTGCTCATTTCTTTATTTCCGTCTCACTTTGCGATCAAGCCGCAAGAAGCCCAGTTTGTCCGCAACTCTCACGCCGCAGACGTGTATACTTTGTGCGAGAGTGAGGGCAGCGTGACAGCCACGTGAGTTGTGTGTGGAAAAGAATTTATGTGATGAGGGAATGGGTAGGAAGAGGTGAACTTACCAACGGAGCGACTACCTACGATGGCGATCTTCCGCTGCTTTGTGGCGGGGGACGGCATTGCGAATGAACGTCAACTGACGTGAGATGGGAGCTTGGAATTTCGAACTTGTGAATATATATACGTATACGACCGGTTCAAGAGTCGTTACGCGTGGTTGAGTAGCTGGGAGAGGATCTGTGGGTGAGATGGGGTGGTGATGTAAAAAAGGTGAGTGAGGGTTGGAAGTTGTGAAGGTTGAAGGTTGAATGTGGGATGTGGGATGTGGTCCAAGATCAGAAGAAAAACAATTTGTTGTTTTGAAAGGCCTGGCAGGCGGGCGACAGCGGAGTGTACCGGCTCGTAACAATTGAGAACTTGTGAACCAGACAAGGAAAGAGAGCCCCTGCCTTGCCCTGCCACCTACTGTGTACAAGTTTGGTCCCAGAGTCTAGGCAGTTTGCGGTAGTAGTGTACCTAAGTTTGGCGAGGCAGGTACGTACTGTTCCCGCTTGAGACTGGTATGGAAATCGGACCGCAGTTCGGGACTTGGGAGGAAAGAACGGACCGGCAAACCCGCTACGTAAAAAGAATGCCCCTGTTTCTAGGCCCAGGCAAGGCCGGAGCAGTTCTTCAAGTCTACTTAAAATGATATTGAGATTCGAACGTGAATCGATACCTTAGAAAGAACGCAATATCTACGTTGATAACACAGCCGTTCCCCTTCAGCATCATTATGAAAGCGAATCCAGATAGATCTCTTTCGCCGATTTCCCCAAGGGTTCACTTCCGACTTGAAATACGTTGTCAGGGTTGTACAAGTCATTGGTGCATGGTCCCACTCACTGACGACCACGCGAGTGTGTCAAGAGTCGTTCCTTCCCGTCTGTCTCGACTCGCCTCGTCTCGTCGTTCGGCAGGACTCGAGCGACGACACAGACACAGACACTTCCATTTCTGACACTGGACTAAACTGACAGGTGCAATGCCGCTGCCGCTGTCGGCCTGTCTCAGACTCTCACAGCGGCGGCAGCGACAGCGACCGTAGTTGCCCTGACGAAACAGCCCAGCCAGACAGAGGCAGCCTATTGTATTCGAATTGGTGGGGTACGTGGGGATTGTTGTGAGGTAATATAGTGGAGCCTTCTCACCCCACTGTTTCCGTTCCCTTGCACCTGCCGCACCTTGCGGCTCAGTCGCTAAAGTTCGCCTTCAGCGCCCCACATTTTTACACTGCTAAGCCTCTAAAACACCAAGCCTGGACCCTGGAATTCGGTCGTGAACCACTGCGGCATGACCAGTTGCTTCCATAGAGAACTACCTTAAAATGGAGCTTGACAAGCTGAATTACCAGGGCAATATGATCGACTGCCGGATAGACGACATGAGAAGCAGGTAGACTACAAGTTACCAACCCACTGAATACTACCTTATCTTTGCACCCTGCTGTCTCTGATGACTCCGAAGTCATCTGCGCCCATCCGAGCTGCTTCTGAGCGGAAGTTGTGTCACGACGGACTACAGGCGGACCGAATTTTGCATTGTGCTATCGGAGACTATCCGGTTCCTTGCGTCTATAGGGGGGTCCAGTCCGGACAACGCCCATGAAGAAAGATATTGTTACAAGATAATGTTTACAAAAACTCCACATCACCTATGGAAGAGTGCCAAAGGCCCAAAGGTGTTCAGATTAACTGGGGCCAGCGTCTTTTGAAGACCGTATGTATCCCAAACCACGTGAAGCCATTCCTTGCGCTGAGGTGGTGATGAACAAAGTTGTCGACCATCCTAAAGAATCCTGAATTTTGCTCCATAGCACGCACCATCTCAACAACTTCGTTAGCCAGGGCAGTATGTCAACCTTCTTCCCGCACGTAAATCATAAGTCTATTTCCCGTAGGTGCCCAGACCCTCTCCCTACCAGAACAAACCCCCATGTATATCGTATCAACCCGCAACCCATAACCCCCGAACCGTGGACCAATCCGTTGAATTCCCAGGAAAAGCAATAAAAGCAACGCGATGTCTCACCGAAAAGTCAGAATGTTGATCCAGCCCTGTGATCATCTATCGATAGTGTTTTTCAAGCGCACTCCGACTTGAGGACGCTGACCAGTCGCTGGAGACGGGCCATAGCAGAAGACTCGTCACCCTCTTTCGTTTCCCCAGAGGCACCCTGGGCTTCCTCGACTCTCTGATGGTAGACGATGAACTCGTTGAGGGAGTCCACCAGTGGCTGGATGCTCTTTTTAGGATGAACTGAGATGAACCTGTCCCTTATGGGTTCGCGGAGGCAAAGGTATCCCAGCAAGATGGCAAGATAGCCGAGAGCAACGTTGAGCTGAGCTTTCTCCTTAGAATCGGCCTGTAATATTTCTTGTATTAGTATTTATCTTTCATACCTTGCACGCGAAAGATAACTTACATCAGAGGTCTTGGAGTGGTTATCAGCAAAGAGCTGGGTCAGTTTTTCTAGCTGCGGTCCCGGGGTACCCGCTCTCGTGTCAAGAGACTTCCCAGCTGGTGGGTAATAGACGCAAAAGTTAATCATAACACCGAGCATCATGATCAGAGACTCGTAAACTTTAGACAGGAAAGCATCGGCCTTCATGGAATTCAAGACAACGTCAAAGGCAACACATGCCGATTGCGCTAGATTCTGGAGAAGGCCCTTGTTGACAAGCGTTCCCGAGGCATCATGGTTGTGATTAGTCATGTTAAGCGTAATCCTGAGGGTGAGGCTCTCGAGGTCGTTGAACTTGTCCGCAGGCCGGGCCAAGGTAGTCTCCAGCACATCAGCCACAATCGGCACGTACTGAGTCGTCCATTTAGGGCTAAGGTGAGACTGCATGGCGTAGATGGAATGGCCTTCCAGGACATACAGGGCGAGGAAGAAGTCGATGGACGCTTGCTCTTTCGGGAACTCCCAGCAGGCCTGGTTGGATGCGCCAGCGGCCAAAATCGAAAAGAGCTGGTCAGTGACTTCCGAGGAAAAGACTTCGAACTCGTCTGACATCTGTGTCGACTGCCGCATAATCAAGTCTAGACACTTAAGTGCGAGCGTTCTGGGAGATACAAGCTCGGGCAATGCAGTTTCCCATATCGGAAGCTTCAGCAGAGAAGCCTTAATCGTCCCTAGTGTTGTTTGGCCGTTTCTCGACACATTCTGCTTCCTCTCTTTCGCCAACTGGACGATGTCTCTTGGCTCCCCAAGTAGTCGCTCAATAAGAGCGGCGAAGCCCTGGGCCTTTAGCTGCTGAAGTAGCAGGGTTGAAGCCGACGTGGCCAGCATGTTCGCGACAACTGCGGCGATTGCAAAGCCAGAAATGAGGTCCGTCTCCTGGTCGAGTGCCTTGAACACATCATCGGCGCCGCCATGGTTGCGAAGCTGTGACCGAAATGACTTTTCGTTCGTTTTCTGAGCAAGTTCGAACAAAGCTCCTCTTCGTAATGATGAAGGCTTTTCAGATGGTGAGCCGACTCTGTCCAAAATATCCTCGATCTCGTCCGCAAAACGGCTGTTGGCGCCGGCTTGTCGCAGCTCGTGAATACTCCGAACGGCTCCTGTGTTGACTGTCTCATCTTCCTCGTCCATGAACGAGAAGGCGTCAAGAGCAGCACTTTTAGTCAGGCGACCAATGTTGAATAGTGCACCCCCAGACAAGCTATCATCCATCCCCATCCCACCCAATCCACCGCCATCGAATAGCGGGTCCTTTTCGGCCAACATTGACCTTTGCTGCGTGTACGTGAACTTGGGACCAGATTTCTTGGTTGCAAGTATCGGGCGAGCAAGTCGCTTTGATGGGGTCATGGTTGACGGATTCGGGGAGCTTGGATCCTGGAACTTGGGAGACTGTTTGCCTCGGGGGCTCTCTGGCAGCGAAGAATTGTCGTCTTCATCGGAGGAACTGTCTTCTTCTTTTTGGGCTACCAAAGCATCGATCAAGCGTTTCCGCCGTGGTGGCACAGCAGTGATAGAGGCTTCGATTTTTGGTGGGGGAGAAGGATTCCTTTGCACGGGCAATGGTGGCGGTTTCGGTTTGGTGGACGAAAGGCGTAGCGGAATTTGATGCTTTGTTGCCGTATGCGTGAGAAACGACCGGGAAGACGAAGCATCCGTCATCTTGACATCTTTTACGGGTGTATTGACGGCCTTTTGCTGCAACCTCGCCGTCGGTACTGTTTTTGCTACCTGTTCCTTCGAAGCATTGACGGGCGTTTCTGTGCCGGACGGCGATGAGTCGGGGGTCGAGTATGGTCCTGCCAGTACGTCCGTCTGCTCCGAATATGTCCGAGTAATCTTTCTCTTCTTTGCCCTAGCATCGTCCTCGCCGGTTTCTACGCTACCCGGCAGTGGCTGGCTATGCGACTCGTCGTGCAGCCTTGGCTGGCTGGTTCGGCCATACTTTTGTCTGGTTGATAGCCTGCCTCTGTTGCTAGAACTGGTAGTACGAGATACGGTAGGTCGAGGTTCCGGCGAGCTTGGCGGTGATGGAGATGTGACGGTAGCAGTCACAGGGGCTTTCGTTATGATGTCTTCTTCGCTCTGGTTTGTTTTGACCGAAATCGAGGATGCACTCCTGTTCACGGAGATTGAGGAAGTCGAAGCTCCCACTCGCCTTCGGGTAGCTTTGCCGTATGTGGTCACGCGCTTCTTGGGTGGAAAGTCGTAATCACTGAGGCTGGCCATTGTGCTGACTGTGGCCAAGCAAGGGGACGGAGCTCTGATTGATGGGTAGCTCGGACGGCGACGGATATGTAATCGTTGTACGGACGCCGGAGTCGTGTCAGAGAAACATGCGGGTAAACTGTGACAAGTTTGGCGGTTGAAGGTCGAGAAGTCGGTCAATGGCAGTTCCGGCCAAGTAAACGTGTTGTTGGCGGCGTGGTCACCGAAGTGCGGGTGGAAGTCCGATGCGCGCAGCTCGTCTATTCTAAGGCGCGTGATCAATGCCGGTTCATGCGGCGGTTGTGGCGGCGATAGGGAGCTGGAGGCATGAGCTTATAAGGTTCGGAACGAGGAGGTTGTTGTTGTTGTTGTTGGTTGAAGCGAGGCGATGTTTGCTTCGGTGTAGTTGCGACGATTTGAGGTTGACCGTAAGGTTGCGCTTCCGTCCCGCATAGGTTCAATCCGATGTTTTGGAAATGGAAGAAGTTGAAGTGGAAACGGGTGTCATTGTTGCGGAAACCCCACAATCTTCTCCTTCCACCACGGTGCCTGCCCTGTGGCCCTGTGTTCACAGTGGTTCACTGCGGTGCGCGTGCAGGGCGGCGGGACTGGCTCCTGGGCGGCGGCAGGGGCAAAGGCAAGACAAGGTTAGCACGGTGACCCTGCAGATGCATGTGGTGGTCTGTGCTTGCCGTTCCCCCTCGAGACGCCCGCTCCTCTTTTTAGGGCGTGTTCGGCGCCCTGGAAATGGGCTTGGAAATGGTTTTCGGAAAATGTGGTCCGTGTGCGGTACTTCGAGGTAAAACGGGCTAATTCCTGATCGAAGTCACTCTTTCGAAGTACCCTTCAACAGCTTCCGAGTGCTCATTGGACTTGGAAATGGCTTGGAAGTTGAAGTACTCCACTATTTCAGATGCGAGCGTTGTGGTTGGCTGAAAGTGGTCTCTTGGCGGCCAAATTTCCAGGTCCGATTTCCAAACCTCTTGAGGTCTGGAAACGACTTTCGGAAATGGTGGCCAGTGCGTTTTGGCTGCTTTTCAACGACAATGTACCTTCTAGCAGCCAAGACCATTTCCGAGTCCAGATTTCCAAGTCGCCGAACACGCCCTTAGAGTTTCCAAAATGAAGAGCCGTTGATGTTATCGTCCCGTCTCATTGTTTACGTACAACGACCTTTATCTCCAGATCTGACTGGTACAAACTGTAAAGCGCGGATATCGGCACCGCATTTTTTGAGATGAAAATCGTGGGGTTGCCAAGTCGATCAGCTACATTGCAGTAGGTGAACTTTTCATCCCATCAGAGCTCACCTTGATGGCTCTCGCTGGAACGGCCTTCGGTGTCCGCCGCCCGTTGGAGCTCTCGCGGGCTCACGGCGGGCACGGCGGGGTTCCAGATCGCGGGACCCAGTCCAAGAGCGGTTTCCCCGGTTTCCACTTGGACGACTCGGACAACCCTGAGAGGCGGGCAGGGATCGGTCCAGAAGTCTTTCGCAAATGCAGTATTTTTTTTTTGGATCTGAGAATCGCTCAAAAGTTTCCAAGTTCCCCTTTCCCGCATCCCGCCACGATCCTCTTCCGGTAAACGGAGAAGCCCAGTCAAATAGTAAGTAGACGCTACTAACTAGGTAAGGCGCCAATTCCTGTCCCCGATTGACACTCTGCGACGAGTTCCACCGTTTATCAGCTCTGCAAGTGGGAGGGGTTTGGTGGGACCGTTGTTGATACAACACTTCATCCTGCCTGTTTGGGCGCGGATTTAGTAGAAACTACTGATCTCCCGCCTCGGGTCTGGGGGTGGCAGGTTGCGCCTCGTCGTCCTACCACTTGGTCGCGCCTCAACCCCAATCACGAACCCTTCTACTCAATCTGTTTGTCATCTGTCTGCCCCTGGCTACAGATAGGCTGTTTACCTTTGCCCCAGGGCCCCTCTTTAAGAAGCATCTGATCCCCCCTTCACGGACACGCGCGGGTCTATCTTTCTTTACATTGACCACACATCACTTACACGAAACGATTCGCAGGGTATCCGTTATCACGACTTCGGCACTTACCTAGTCCATCCTCTTATAACTACTCCTCCAACAACCAAGTCAACATGTCTACCACCTCCGAAATCGCGCCCACCAAGTGCGTGGGCCCCGACTACCGCGCCGAGGAGCAGAAGCCCACTGCCACCGTCTCGACCGCCGTCAACTTCGACAACGTCACCGTTCTCTCTCAGACTCCCCAGCTCATCGCTCTGCTCAGGTGCGTTTGCCTGTCTTGAGTTGCCTTCCCGGCTACACCCTCCGCCAGACACTGACCTCGGTGGTTACACTTACAGCATTATCCGTGACAAGCGGACCGACCGCGGCGACTTCATCTTCTACTCCAACAGAATCATCCGTCTCCTCGTCGAGGAGGGCCTCAACCACCTCCCCACCGTCGAGCACCCCGTTACCACCCCCGTCGGCCGCATATACGATGGTTTGGCGTTCCAGGGCAAGATCTGTGGTGTCTCCATCATGCGCGCCGGCGAGGCTATGGAGCAGGGCCTGAGGGACTGCTGCCGCTCCGTTAGAATCGGCAAGATCCTTATCCAGAGAGACGAGGAGACTGCCCAGCCCAAGCTCTTCTACGACAAGCTTCCCGAGGACATTGCCGACCGCTGGGTCCTTCTCCTCGATCCCATGTTCGCCACTGGTAAGTCTAGAATTGGATTTGGGGAGAACCGGGCGCGTAGGTGTGATTGAGTTTCCACGGCTAACATGTGCTGTCTGTGTAGGCGGATCTGCCATTATGGCCGTCGAGGTGTTGAAGTCTAGGGGAGTTCCCGAGGAGCGTATCATCTTCCTCAACATTTTGGCTAGCCCCGAGGGCATCAGCAACTTTGCTTCCAAGTTCCCCAAGCTCCGGACAGTAACTGCCTTTATCGACCAAGGTCTCGATGACAAGAAGTACGTTTCCGTTCCGTCCGCCTCCTGTTGTTCGTTGAGAAGATGATGAAATTTGAGGACTGACTCTAATTGCTATAGTTACATTGTCCCCGGTCTCGGTGACTTCGGCGATCGCTATTACTCCATGTAAAGTGTGAAGGGGCCGTAGATCGTTGGTTGTGATGACTTCCTGGTAGTGAAGATCGACTTTGGGAAACGGCGTTATCTGAGAGGACTTTTGGATGCCAAGCGTAGTAATGGAATACCCACTCTGGAAAAGTAACAAAATGAGTTCGTGCTGCTGTTCATCGAAATGGGAACTGGCATCGAGATCCGGCTCGGCTTCGCCCAAGTATCGTAATGATGATGATAATGACCCTTTATAAACCTTTCGCTCAGTCAACCATGACCCCGTGAGATATTGGAGAAAAATAAGAGAAAAAAGCCAGCCGGCTATGTGGACGGGACGTCGGGTCGTTGATGTCTTTTAGTCGTAGTCATCGTCATCAACCTCAACGCCGGATCCGCCATAGCCTCTATCGTCATCCTCATCATCTTCGTCGATATCGGCAGCTCTTCGGCTTGACGCCGCTGGCCGCCCACCCGTTGACCGGCTTTGGGAATAGGATGCCGCCTTTGCGCTTGCCTCCGCTTCTTGGGCAACAGCGTCTGTTCGTTCAAAGTCAGTAACAGGCCCCAACGTGACAAGGGCAAGACTATATGCTTACCTGCAGCGTCTACCCAAGCGCTATAGACATCTACCGCAGCATCGAGGTCTACATTGTAGTTGTAAAGTCAGCACTTCCCTCCTTCTCATATTCCCATGTTGTATCCGAGGGTCGGCCGAGCCAGTCTTACAGTTGACAGGGCACTGGAACTTTTGGCCGCAGATCTTGCAGTCGAGGTAGCCGACGCCGGCCTTCTTGTCGAGCTTGACGATGACGGATCGTTCGTGGTTGCAGAACAGGCATGTGAAGACGGTGGGAAGGGGATCGTTCTGGTTAGAGGGGAGTTGAACAGGTTAGCGTCGGGTCAAGGGCTCAGTGATTTGGGGGCGTAGAGGTATCATAGAGGTATGTCCGAAGAAAAGGGTACAATGTAGATGGAGGTACAGTAGTAGTGAGTGCTGTGTATGGTATGGGAAGATTGTTCTTGGGGGTGCAGTATGTCTAAAAAGCTTATCGGGCAATGACGTCTTTGGTGGTATCCAGAGGCGCGCGCGCAACGGACAAAGGTAAGGTACGCGATCATCTCTTGGACTTGGAAAAAAGCAAAGGTAGGTATGCACATACCCTCCTGGGACCCTGCGGCTTTCTTGACGACTTTTTGCGCTTGCCCATTGTGAAGTTGTTGTGGTGGTTGTTGTTGTTGTTTGGGTGTTGGTGGTGGTGGGTTGGTTTCAAGAGTTTGTTGAAATGGCACCGGGCGTGTTAAAGTTCGGTTGCGGTCACTGCTGCAGGTGCGCGGCCGGCAGTGCTGGGGATATCGATGATTCGCGTCGCAAAACCCTGGAGGCTTCTGGTGCGCGCCCTGGAGTTCGGATTGCAGAAGATGGTGAATGAAAAGGGGGAGAGAGCACGTTGGTCGTTGATAGAATGGAAGACGTGTGCAACTTTACTCAGCACGTGCGTAATGGGTGACTCCTTGCGGGCAAAAGTTGGTCGTTGTTTGGGTGTTGATACTTTTTCCACTTGCACCTTCATGAAGCGTCACTGACAGCAATCGCCAAAGTCTAGTTCCCCTACAGTAGGTCGGCGATGCCTGCCCCACCACAACTCTCTCCGTTCTCACCAAGGTGAGTTCTTCAAGACACCGCGTGTTATTGCCCCTTGGGTAGTTTCACATATAGGCTGAGGATGTTATTCACTTAGTCCTCAGCACTGGCTCGTGCACGCAATGACAGGACAGGGCTGAAAGCCTTTCAGGTTTCACGCTTGCAACTCGAGGGTCTTGGCTTGGGGTCCACCAATTCGATCCCCACCTGCCCCACAAAAGACCTCCCCCGGCTTTGGGAGGATCGACTATCGAGCGGGGACTGGTGATTGGACAATTTTGGCATCTGACATTTATTCCCGCCCGAACACCTTCCATCTAGAGAGAGAGTTCGGGCCTGTCGAGATAATCAGGGTGTCCTGTACGATAAGACGACCACCCCGCTATCGTCGTCGCTGATGTCCTCCTCGCTGGGGCTGGTCCGAGATAGGTCGTCAGCAGCGTTATCGAATTCGTTACTTGATTTCTCGAGCAACTTGCAAGCAGCTTCTAATAATGATAGAAGCTCTCGGTACCGGCACCACCCGTTTCGGTGTTGGGAGTTCCTCACCGGGCGGTAAAGCGTATCGCTTGCATCGCGGTGTTAATAATCACCTACCCTCCCGTGTTGTTTCTGTTGTGATGAGCACAGGGCCTGAATGTTCAGTCCCTTCACTATGCGGGATCATCTCACCTCCAAAGTGTCCTTCCTTACACAATGACTAACAAGGGACCACCTACATACCGCTTCCACTTGGAACTGGCGGGAACAATGGGATAGGGCGCGCTCGTCTCCGAGATCCGCAGCCACGGCACTCGATCCGATTGCGGTACCCCGCCGCCGGCGTCCGTTGTGGGGAGCATGGTTGACCCCAAAGTTGCAGCATTGCTACTACAGCCTACAGGGATCGAGGAGCGCTACGGGCATGCTACACATACCCTGTTATCGATCAGCTGGCTATCGTGCTGGGTACCGTTGGTCAGTAACACGCTCCGCGCCCGGTGATTGCCCGAGACGCAATCCGTCCCGACTCTTGTTACGTGTTGCAAACCATCGAGTGGTCGATAGCCAAAGGATCCCTCTTATCACGAGGGGGCCTTCGGTGGCTTCGGGGAAGTTAGGTACGGTATGGTGAGGGGGACCGAGAGGAGCACGGAGAGGAGAGTACGAGCTGGAAGAGGAGCTGTTGGATGGCCAAGTGGAAGCATCCAATGTCCTCTTCCGGCGTCGTCTACAAGTCTGTTATAACTGGCCCTCGTGTCGCCCGACTGTCTCTCTCAAGGTTGCTCCAGATTCCCAATCGTCTTCAGTGTGTTCCTCTGTTGACTTTGTTTGTTGATGACGTTACCTCTATCCCGTCCCTTTGTCTCTATTAGACCACTAGAATCTACCTCTTATTGTCATCTCTACCTAGACTTCCCCTTGGTCGTTCCTCCCCATCTTACCTAGACAGTCAGACCTGGTTACAATGGCTACAGGTTTGGAAGTTGTGCAGGATGCCCTGCTGGCCATCGCCCAAGGCCAAACAAAGCTCATCTCGGCGGTTGAATCCATATCCCAACGAGTGAGCAGCTTGGAGAAGACTCGCGAAACCTCCTCGAAACCCAACGGGGAAGCTCCAAGCCCAGTCACCACCCCGCTCGTTTCCGGCTATGTCCAGACACCACCGCTGTTGCAAGCTGACGCCGGCACCATGCCACCATCATCCCCGCCCGCCGATGTCACAAAGTCCAACTTCTCGAACCGCGTCGTGCTCACGACCTATCCCAAGCAAATCGGTATCAACCCTCTACCGATGGAATGGGGTGCGGCCGATCCCGTGAAGCGTGGCCCGGTAGCTGTCATCCGATCTAGCTCGACCATCCGCAGACGTAACGCCATCGGTGCCCATGGTGGTTCATACTCGGTTTACTATGCACTGGCTCTGGCGAGTAAGGAGCTGGATCCAGACCACAAGCCTGACTTCACCAACACCGAGCCCGCCGTCAACATTGGCCCCTTTCCTCAATGGGGAGACCCGAAGAAGATTGTAGCCATGGACCCTTGGGGCCATCAGGTCCCTTGGATCTTCAAGGATCTTATGGATAAGGAGGGCGGTACGTACTTACACCTGTGATTGATTACGACCCCTATTTGAATGTGACCGAAACTGACACTGGCTACGGACAGTTGATCTCCGGCCGACGATTGCCATCACGAAAGCCCATATGAAGCTACCCGAGCTTGAAGAGAGTGTTAAGAGCGGTAGATTGGTTCCAGATGGCAAGATCTGCTTGAACAGCACGGGCGAGCTTGCGGTAACCAAGTTCGCCGTCGAGCCTGTCTGGTACCTCCCCGGAGTCGCCGAACGGTTCGGTATTGATGAGGGCACACTGCGGAGATCCCTTTTCGAGCATACTGGCGGCATGTATCCGGAGGTAATTATCGCCCCTGAACCATGACACTTTCGCAGACATCCGATGCTGACACAATATCCAGTTGATTACGCGCTCTGATATCAAGGTCTTCCTGCCCCCTATTGGTAAGAATCATCAGCTGTGTATCCCGTCATGATGTGGTGTTTCAGACTCCTAACCGTCTCTTTCTAGGTGGTTTGACCGTGTACTGCTTCGGCGATCCTGCGAAAATGTCAGACCCTTCGAAGAAACTTGCGTTGAGGATACACGACGAGGTAGGCTCTCAAATTCATATGATGTCATGTCTCGAATATCACTCTTTCACTGCTGACACAGCCACCCTCTCTGTAGTGTAACGGCAGTGATGTTTTCTGTTCCGATATTTGCACTTGCAGACCTTACCTCATCTTCGGTATTGAGGAGGCCGTAAAGGAGGCTCAGAACGGCGGTAGCGGCGTGGTAATCTATTTCCGCAAGGAAGGTCGTGCCTTGGGCGAAGTCACAAAGGTATGTGTTCCGAAATTCCACTCTTGAAGACTGAATGCTGACCTATCCTCACAGTACCGTATGTTGAATCCCAGACAATGCTTACTCCCTCCTATGCGGAGGATTTCGTGGGTGAGAGACTAACCGAGAACCTTCTACAGTTGTGTACAACGCGAGAAAGCGCGGGGCAGATCTTGCATCGGACTATTTCAAGCGCACTGAAAACATTGCCGGTGTAAAGGATATGCGATTCCAAGCCCTGATGCCCGATATCCTTCATTGGCTGGGTATTACCAAGAT
This sequence comes from Neurospora sp. CHS-2018c, assembly GCA_009806235.1. Taxonomy (NCBI): domain Eukaryota; kingdom Fungi; phylum Ascomycota; class Sordariomycetes; order Sordariales; family Sordariaceae; genus Neurospora; species Neurospora sp. CHS-2018c. Next base: position 833,110 of record RAPC01000006.1, on the reverse strand, counting down.
TGACCGAATGCTTAGCATGAGCAAGTGAGTAACACCGCGCCCCCCGCTCTCCTTGCCTTGTGGCAGGTATCACCGATCCTCGATCTGACGCATGGTTGTTTTCTAGCATGAAACACGATGCCATCGTCGGCCAAGGGTAAGTTAACATTTCCTGTTCTACTATGTGGTGTACCGGTGTGCTCGGGTCTTGCTGCATAACCTGCACCTGTGTTGAGCCGACGATCTTTTACTTGATGGATGCTAACCTTCCGCATAGTATTCCTATTCTTGAGCGTGTTGAGCTCCCCGAAAGCTGGATTCCAGCCGATTCGAGAGTAGAGATCGATGCCAAGATCAATGCCGGTATGTTTTGTCCTACCTACTCTCCCAATGTTTCCTGTGAAGGAAGGCAGATTGACTGACGACGATTCGTTTATATAGGATACTTCACAACAGGTCACAGAATGACGGAAGAAGAACTCAAAGCCGTGCAGGGTCGGATATGGGAAGAGTAAGTTATCCCTCTTTGGAGAGTCATTCATCAACGAATCGAAGAAACCCGAGGCTGACGTAACCGCAGCGTCGACCACTAGAAGTAGCAACCCCACGGAGGGAACGGCGCACAAAGGAGTTTAAACGGTCGTGGGATGTTGAGAGATTATTCGTGCGGCAGTTGCATTCTGGGGAAACCTATCGCCCCCATCATTGCCTCTTTGTATAACCATGCGTAACCCATCCCGCTTTCTCGGTGAGGATGGCTATCCAATTCGATCCTGCATATACCACACCACACAACCGCCACAACTTGTCAGATTCAAACGCGGAGCGGGTAGGCGGGATACGGAGTGAAGACAGAGTAAGAGATCACGCAAGCAGAAGCAAGTCTTTCGGCAGGTATGTGGTGACAAGCAGTATATAGTAATTATAGATGTATATCTAATCACTAGTACCCTTTACTCGCGCATTCAGTGGCGAGTCTTCAGCTACTGGGCTGCATGATTCGGTGATGGTGAATGGTTGATTTCTACATGGCTCGAGCGCGACCTTCATTCCTGGAGTATGAAAAGGAAGAAGCAGCAATGCTATGGAGTGGATAAGGTGACAGAAAAAGAACATTACTGTAGCGCTCTGGTTTTATAGTAATATGACACTCGTCGTACAATCACCAGCTATCGGCTCGTTTTCGATAATCATAAGAAGGAGCTGGGTTGTTACGTTGATGTGCCGTACAGACTAACATAGAATGGAAGATGGCCGGGGATGGAGGACAGGATAGGATAGGATAACATATGAAGCCATTCAGGGAGTGAAGAGAACTGGTATAACCCTACCCCTTTACGAGACAGAGGCGGTTTACTGATCTTTCGCTACAAGTAAACTTGGTTTCCAATTGTCGCTTTTCAGAATCATGATTCGGTTACAAACATGCCACTTCATGAATTGGAAGAGGGGAATATGAAGGAATTCCAGGATCTCGACCGTCCAGGACAATGCACGTCCGCCGGCCATTTGCACTTTTCTTGCGGCATAGCAAGCCTCCTATCTACCCATGGTTCTCTTTGAACTGTTTCTGCTTCTCGGTGCTTCTCGATCGCTGATGGATGTCACCGGTGAAGACCAACATCATCAGAAAAAGAAGCGAACACGGGCAAAAGTGAACTCCTCCCAAGTCACACGCCGCCCTCGTGGGAGAAAGCCCACGAAGGATACATATAGGCTGATCGACGCATATCAAATATTGGGGGTTACAGGTTACACGGCGTAGAGTCGATAGCCATGGCGAACGATTCAGTGGGGAAAAGCTGTTTGGTTTCATTAGAAGAGATCCCACCATGGATGGGAGTTAGGATAGACGGTATATCGGCAATTTTTTTTTGGCTTTGTCTTTGGTCTCTGTTCCCTGTATACAATTCAATGTGCTTGGTCTAAGTGTCCTTTTGGAGAAATGTAGTTGGATTGGGCTAGCGGTTGTTGGGTGATGATGGATGACACGATGACTGAATACCTCTACTTCGGTTTGCGACATCTATGATAATTGCGAGGCTGTTATCGGGATGGGCGCGGTTGGTTTGTGTTTCAAATGCCTTTCCGTGATTGTGGCATTCTTTGCTAAACAGTTCGCGAGTTGTTGACTCGTTGATCTTTGAATGTTGAGGAGATTCCAAGTACCTACACGGTTTGGTGTTCTTTTTTTTTGTGTAACCGACAATCGCACGCAACCAACATGCCAACGTAGGTGACTGTACCTACTGAGGAGGGAATTTCTGGAACTACACATTGAGGGAGATCCAACATTGAGGTCCATCCAGTCCGGGCAAGCAACCAAGTAAGCAACCAAGCAGCGGGACGACTCTGCCGGCATGGTGATCGACATCTGAAGGACAAGACAGATATTGTCAGAATTACACAATCCTGCGTTCGGTACCATAGTGTATTCTCTCCATTTGGAAGACTAATCAATAATTCCGTCAGATATTATCATTGTCTTTGCCGTTGATATGTACGTACATCTTTCTCTTTCTTTTCCTTTCCCCCTTTCGGACCTTCCTCCGCTTCCCATTTTCACACTACGGTTCGGGTCAGACGGGACGTCGTTCGGTTCGGACCAAGACAAAATAAATTCACAAGATGAGACTAATCCAAAAATGCTTGGTTGGAACGTGGTTCTTATTTTGTTTTACCCCGTCTATCCCGTCATCAACGGGGGTACTTCCAAGGTCAAAGCATTCAGCCCAATTGCTGATCCGTTCTAGAACCGTAGAACAACTGTCAATTTTCCCGTTCATATTTCAAACACTGTGCTATGTACACTAGCATTTGCTTGGTCCAGGTTCGCTTTCCCGCGAAACCATCGAAACGATTGAAACAGATCATGATGTCAATTTAGCGGTGTTGAATAATGTTTAACCAGAAACCAGGGGCCAAGCATGCCAGGGCAGGGCACGCGAACAACACCACGTTTCGGTTTCTTTTCGCTGTTTTCTTTTTCTACAGTATCAACCCCTGAAAGTGCAACTAATTGGGGCAGCCAGAATTCTTTGCACTTTGTGGGTGTTTGCACTTGGGGGAGCTGGTGCACAGACCATAAACCCCCCTCTAGCCAGTGAAAGGCGCCCAGTGGCACCAAAAAGTGGGTCATAGGAGCCCCGGTAGCCGGGTATAAGTGTGCTTTCCCACCAAAATCTAACCCCTGCAGGTGCAAATCTGGGCTAAAGTCTTTGCACTTTGCAGTTTGCAGTCTTTATATGGTAAAATAATTCCGGCCGCCAGATTCTTTTGCACTTTGGGGGGTATTTGCACTTGGGGGGGGTTGCACTTGCAGGGGTTGATACTGTACTTTTTTTGTGATCCTACCACAGCGGGAGTATGAGGAGGGTACCAAGGCTTGAGGGGGGGTTGCAAGCCTTGACTCGTTTATTAGAGCTGATAACTGGACAAGCCTTGTTGAAACACCAAGCACTGTTGGCCAGGGAAGGCCTCTGATTGGTCGGATTTGGGTGCAAAATAGTAAAAGCCAAAGACCCCTATAAGGACCTTCTGGAAGGCCCATATAAGGGTCATTGGTTAGTGGTCGCTATAGTAGTCTTTGGTGGTCTTTGTGGTGGTCTGACTTTGACTTTAAAGTCCGGATGAGGGCATTCACAAGGAACCGCGCGAAACTTTTCGCGCGAAAAAAAGCTGTCGCCAGCTGGAATCGAACTGGCAATCACAAGAGAGACAGCGACGGCGAGAACCATTGAGCCACTGGCCCAATTGATTGAAGGCGGGCTTCGTTCCTTCCTTTGATATAGGGTAGTGGGGTCTCCAAGGGGAAATGAACTTTGGGAAAGAAGTATCGTCACTCTGGACCAGGGCACTTTCGAGGGCACTGAAGTAGTGTGCTGAACTTGAGACCTTTAGCGACCGTTTATAGCGCACATCTGGATTGACCAATCAGAGGCCTCCCCTGAGCAACAAGGCTTGTCAAATCAACAAGGCTTGTTAAAATTACAAGCACTGAATCCCCCTACAAGGCTAGATGCCCTGGTGATTTTCCCGCTATGGTACCTAGCCAATCGGTCATCATATCACAGATTTGTTGTTGGACGGTATCCGCTCTGTTAGTTACTAGTTTGCGTGGTAGACAGGGATGGTAAACAAGGACAACGAGTTGTTACTAGTCTCGGATTGAGACAGCGGGACGTTGACGACGTTGCCAAGCTTCGTTGATGGCTTCGAGGTGATCGACCCTTTTCATTCACACGTGTAAAAGCGAATGGAAAAGGAAGGACGTAGGGAAACATACACACTAATGAATGATTGGGGGTTTCTTCGGATATGAGAAAGGACAGGGAAGAAAAAAAGAGACACAAGTCATACCTTAGCGCTGTAAAGTTTTTCCTCATTGTAGCTCCGAAGATCCCTTCTCATCAGTACCTCTACCTGCCTACGTTGGCATGTCGCCCGCGTGCGATTGTAAGTTACACAAAAAAAGAACCTTTCTGCCAAACGGTGTGCTTAGAATCTCCCAACAAATATACCTTACCTACTTCCTGCATCCAACAAGCAGTTCCTGTGAGCCTGTGCAGCAAGCTGTAACATGCAATAACGGACGGGAGTGTGCAGTCCTGTCAGTGTCCTTTTTGCTTTCTTGACACTGATGTGAAGGCTGTATGTATGTACAAGCAAAGAGACCCAACCCAATCTGACCCAAAGGAGATGCTTCGAGATCACGAGAATGAGTGGTGTTCCTGAGAGCGGAAGCGAAGCAACCGGAAGCAGAGTGGAAGTATGTACTGTGTAGGAGAGTGCCTGATGATCAGTTCCAACCATTCAGCCCAACCAACCACTCGGAGACATCTGATTTTTTTTTTCCCTTCGAAGAAAAGGAATAAGAAAAAGAGATCGAGATGATATACAGCCCACACAGTCACAGGGCTTGACTCTTGCCACGGCCGACTGTTGCACGACTGTAGTGTACACGGTCAAATACGTGAGGTGAAGTGGAGGTGAAGTGGAGGTGAAGTGGAGGTGAAGAAAGAGTCGGTACAGTAGGTAGGCAGTCGGGTCGGCAAGGTCGGGTCGGGTGAGGCGTCTTCGTCTTCGTCTCGTCACCACCGTGTGTGTGTGATGTTGAATGTGATCCTGGTGATGTACGGGGAAGGAAAGGACTTGGCAGGTACGTGCCGTAATGATGGACGCCCAGGCCGTGCCGCGGGAATCGAAGTGATGGAGGCACCACTGTCATCATTTCCCTTCCGGGGGAAACCTTTCTCTTGTCACGTTTTTTTTTGTTTTGTGATTATCAGGAGATCTTTTTTTAGACTGTAAATGCCCTGGGTTTACCCCTGGTCCCTGGGCCAAGTGTAGGTACCATGATGCTTTTGTGGCAGCTCGGTAGTTGTGGATGTAGGTACTGGCGTACAAGAAGGATTGATGTCTATCCTAAGCCTCTTTTTGTCTTTTTTCTCTCTGACGTCTTGAGAATCGCTTGCCAGCAGGCATGGTGGCTGACTTGAGTTGCACGGCGTACCGTAGGTATGTCTTGAATGACGAAGGCATCGTTATATATGGAAAGTTAGTAAGCAAAAACTCATATCGACGTGGGAATAGGATTCAATAGAAGAGAAAGGATGCTGCCATCGCCTCCTTCGCCGCCACTTTCGCTCCAGCCATGTGGTCGATAGTCTGGAAAAAAAGGTCCATGGTGATACCATTACGGATTTCTGGCGAATGGAAAATCGAAGAGGGGCTTCGGAGTGAAGACCGCAAAGTGTGTCACAGGTGAGCAAGAGAGGTCAACCAGAAACTGCGAACTGCGAATCGGGGAAGAGAAGGTAAGAAACGCACACCAATGAGAAACGACGAAGCTGATAATAAAATCACGCAAAAACAGGCTTTGGCGATGAGGACGGAAACATTTTCTCGGTTTGAGATGCTTGGGAGAGGGGTGGAAGGTGTGAAGAAGAAAGTTTTTAGACTGTGTAATAGCAGCAAAGTGACTTAGTTTTGGCCGAAAAACATGCGGGAAGAGCAGGCCACTGTCTGTGTAAGTGTCAAGAGGTCGTGCATCGGTCCACTTGGACGTTCAGGTGTTCCTCGACCGAGCCTAAACTGACGAACACGGAGACGGAGACTCGGGAGTGTCATCCTATCTTGTAGATCTTCGGTCTTCTTGTGCTTCGCTCATGTTTCTACCCGTTCTGTGATCATCCGCCGCGGGACTCATGACAGCAAGACGCAATGCAACGGAATACAAAATGGAGCACGGGGAAGCTAAAGCAAAGCTCGCAAGCTTGTCTGCCTCCAGTCCGGCGGCGGCGATCAAAAACAAAGCTAAACAAGAACTTTGCGTGGAACCAAAATAAGTTTTGCAGTAGCAAGAGTAGCTAGCAGGTAGGCAACGCAGGCGAGGCAGGGCGAGGGCGCAGTAGTTCCAAAGAGAAGAAGAAAAAGAAGAAGCGAACGTTGTTGACTGCAATGGATCTCATAACATCGGATAACTTTTTCGACGTTCGAAACATGGCAGGGCTTACTTGCAGCGACTGCCTAGGAACCGACGGAGCAAAAAGCGACGAAGCTTTGTGAACCAGCCAACGGTTGTTCAAAGTGGGTGAATGAGATGGCTGCCCATTGAGCCCATTTGATGCCCTACCAGTACGGTGGCCCAAGTGTGTCTTAGGCCCGATATCCAAAGTTTCGTTGAAAATAAATCCTTGCCAGGTGCAAGCACTACGCTCGCACCGGAGGGTAGCAATCAAGCCCGATCACCCCTTGACTGACAACGCCGCCGGCGCCAACGGCATTCAAGACCACTCAAACTCCAACACCAATTCAATCCCAATTTCAAATTCGTAATGAAGCAATAAAGTAATAAAGCAATGAAGCAATAAAGCAATAGGAGTTAATAGGAATCAATGAGAATTGATAAGAGCCAATGGGAATTAATGGTTTATTGTTGACTTCGCGGGAGGTTTGCCAAGACCTTAGGTAGTAGTGCAAATGGACCCCCTAGTCCTTCTCCAAATTTTGGCGAGTATAAGAGAATTTTGGGGTAAGGTAACAGTGCAAATGGAGCATTCCTCCTCCTCAAAAAAAAAGGAGAGAGGAAGAGAGAAAGAAAAGAGGAAAGAATGGAGGAAAGAAAAAGAAAGGGAGAAAAAAAATGAAAGGTGGGAAAAGAAAGAAAAAAAAAATGAAGTTTGGGAAGGTTGAAGCGGAGGTTTTAAAGCTTAGCGTTTGATGGGTGTGAGTGTTGAACGTTGTAAGTGCTTTGGAGGCGTTGATATAAATGGCCGACACTTGGCTGCAGCTGAAAGCTCGGACCAGTTTTATATCGGGCCTAAGACACACTTGGGCCACCGTATACCAGCCGGCAGTGTTGATAAAATACGCAGTCGTTCTCACTGGTCCAATTATGGTGGGTTTTCTATGGAACTGCCCCTCTCCCTTTTTGGGAAGATTGTCTTGGATGTGACTCTCTTCTCAACCGTCCGCACTGCATAGACTTGGCTGTTGAATGGAGCCGGAGACAGAATCCGGGGTCTGACTAGAGACTAGTTGCTTCATGTGTTGCCTACCACAGTAGGTATAGCCAGCATTCATAGGAAGCTGAATGTTTGGCGGGCGGGCTGCTGCGCGCACGACATGTCCTCTCACACGTGTGGAAGGCATGAGAAGATGCAGCTATCATCTGTACTCCTTACATGATATAGCACAAAATCAGAAACAATACTGTGTGGTTGGAAAAGGACTCTGCAAGTGATGATGCTTCCATTGGGAACGGATCGTGGTACATGACACTTTCATGTTGTCTAGCTCACAAAGTTTAGGTTGGTATACCTTAGCCCCGCCTAGAATTGAGTGGCCCTCTGGATCCGTCTTCACCCTTCACCGGGATTGTCAAGTGTTACTCGATATATCGACTGAAGGTGCTGTGTATCCCAAGATTGATGTCTGTCGGGTTTCCAGCCGTGAAACGTGTGGTGGAATGGGATAGTGAAAGATTGTGATGTGGCTACCGGTCAAGAGGGATGCATATGGATAATGGGGAAGACAGAGCTTTGGGCCGATAGAGAGATTGCAGGTGGGTGATATCGATCACAGAAAAGGCACATCAAAGTGACCATAATCCGCAACCGACAACACCCAACTCCCACCCTTCATCTTTCGATGGTAAGCTATCCGGAACCCAGGGAAGGGGATTCGCGCGCTGCTTGGCTTGGAATAAAGGAAGCAGCTTGCTGCAGCACTCGTTCCTACAGGAAGGGGACCACTGCCCTCAACCCAAATGGAACGGAGCGGAAAGGGGGGACTACCCCGAAACATCTGGTCGGCACGAGGGAAATTCGAGATCGGTAAAATTAGGGACGCTCGCGACGATACAGTGACAAAGTATCGATCGTCCGCAACGGTGGTTGGCTTGAGTCTCGGTTACAGCTTCTCGAGATGGAGGCATGTACATCGTAGTGGACTGATACTAACAGCTGGACAAGAAACGACGGATGAGGGGATGATTAGCAGCGACCGACATTTGATCGCGATGAGAGATACGCCAACAAGGGCACAAAAGAAGAAGCCGTACCTGACGAGCCGAGGTGCCCTTGTACAATGCCGTTGCCGTTGTTGCCAGAGGGTAATATATACGTAATCTTCCAACTTTCTTTGCAATTGCACTGGCTTGCCGTTCTTTTGTTGTTTTTCTTTCCCCTCTTTTTGGACGACTTGTTACCTGCTGTCTATTTTCCCCTCTCTCAGCTAGCACCGTAGTTTTGTTCAAGTTGATCAGTTCTCAGCCTCTGTTTAAGCCCTGTTCGCCTTGGTCAGATACACGAGTGACGGATCTAAAACATGAGAGTAAAAAAAGAGACAAGCAGGTTCTGGGCAAGCGAAAACGGTAGTCAGCGCAACTACTTTTGGTAGTCAGCGCAACCAAATATAAGGCCAAGTCTCTAACTCAGAACTGAGATATTTTAACCAAAATAACCGTCAGAGTTTCGCTTTCTTTTTGGCATTCACCTTTAAAGCTTCCTCTAAAGTCTTTTACCCTTTTTTTAAGAGCGCGATTAAACGAAGCCGGTGCAAAGTGTTCGCGCAAATGTTAGTATTGAAAAAGTGGTTTTGACCCCTTGTCTTGGCGGGCCTGGGCAACGAAAAGTGGGGCAATTTAGAGTTGGACAAAAAATGCCCATCTGTCGCCAACGATCTTTACTCTTCGTCAGCTTTGGGATTGGAATTTTCCTTGTCGCTCGAGACGGATATTCTTCTCAATTTTCCTTGTCGCTCGAGACGGATATTCTTCTCAATTTTCTTTGTCGTTCGAGTCGGACATTCTTCTCAATTTTCCTTGTCGCTCGAGTCGGACATTCTTCTTAGTTCGATTCGCGTGCGCGCGCATTTGGATACTTTTTTATGGTGTAAGTGATGGTGTACGTTAGTTGGGCATTTTTTGTAGTTGGTTGCGCTGACTACCAAAAGTGGTTGCGCTGACTACTGTTTTCGCTGGGCAAGCTGGAGAAGGCCGTATCTGTGTTAGGCGAAGAGGGCTTGGACGCCTCGATCGACTAACAGGACAGAATAGGACTGGAGCGAGACCACCGGCGTTTCCTGAATCGGTAACGCTAGCTGGCTAGATTCAAAATGCTCCCTGGCTAGACTAAACCCACTTTTATCGCTGAGTAAGCCCAGCCGCGCCAACCCAGCCGTGCTACCGCATATAATTGAGGCTATATAATCGATGCCCGCCTATTACTAGATCTACGTCGTCGTCGTTATCTTTTACGTGAAGTTATTTAGAGTTATCAATCCAGTTAATTATCTACCGTAGAGGGCGTTAATACGGTTGTTGCTACTATAATTATTATCCCTTTTATTGGCTCTATTGCTATATATACTATACTTGCTATTAATGCCTAGAGTGTACGTGCCCACCCTGATTTTGATGCCCGCTATGTAAATACTAGCCAGAGTATTGGCTAAAGTGTAAATACCTAGATTTTAATTTACCCTAATTGTCAATATACTTACCCTAATTTTAATACTTACTATAAAAGTGCTGGGGAGCCCTCTATAAGTATAATAGTACTAGAGGTAGTACTATGGGGATTGGGGTTCGTTTATACTACGTTGTTGGTATAACCTATCTACTTCCTTATTATTAGTTAGAAGGGGGCGGGCCGTCCTAATATTAGGGCAATTAGTTAATAGGTACTAGTAATTTATAATTAAATTAGTTAGAGTTGATAGGAGTTAGTATATAGCCGTATAACGGCTATTGCTAAATTGGCGGCTATTACTAGATTTGGGGATAGGGAGATAGGGAAGGAGAAGGATAATAAAAAGGCGAGGGTAAAGGAGAGGGAATTAGAATTTTAAATAGGTAGGGTAGAAGTATTAGCGCGGCTAGGGGTATAGCGGTTAGAATTATTAATAGCGGCCCTAGTATTCTTTAAGACCTCGTATTCTCTATAAAACCTTAGAAGAAGGTATTTAAATCCGCTCGAATTAGAGGTTTATTATCGCTATTATTAGGCTATTAAGTACCTCCTCTACTGCTTCTTCTACCGCCGCCGTAGGACTACTATATTTAACGGCTGCGAACGCGAATTATTAGCGCCCTCCCTCTTATATTTTATAGTATTATTCGGCGGGGCGCCCCGTCTTTATTATAAGAAGGTATACGGCTATTATCCTACCGGTTATAGTCGATAGGCGTAGTAGTAGCGGGCGCAATTCGAAATACAATAGGCTAAATAGGTAGGGCTTAGTTATCCTTTAATTTACGTAGCTCGTAAATTTCCGGGTTTATAAGGTCGCGCCCCGTTACTTTATGTATATATTTAATAAAGTCTAGGTCGGGGATAGCTATTTTACGTTAGCGGCTAGGTAAAGCAATAGAGTTTTAGATTATATAAGTATAGTATTTAGCTTCTATTATTAAACTGCTTAATTACTAGTATATATTTACGTCCTCCTTAAGTAGTACTAATAGCGGATCTAATTGTAGTAATTTTAAAATAAAGTATTTATATAGTAGACTATATTAAATAGTAAATTCCTTTTTACAATTAACATTTGGATTTTGAATTAGATCTCTAAACTAATTATTGTAGGTATAGCGGTATTAATACTATAATAATTTAAAGGTATACGGTGTAACCTATAGAGAAGAGAGGGGAATAGTTAATTAATTTTATAAATAGATTCGTCGGAGGAGACCTAGAGATTATTGGAGAAGACTTAGGATTTATCGGAAGTAATAGGAGTAGAGTAAATATATTTATCTATATAATAATAAAAAAATAGTATTTTTACTTACTTTTAATACTAAATCTTCAAATATCCCTACTTTCTTATACTTAAATAGGACCTCCTATTTCGCTTTAGCACATTTAGATTTGAATTTTTATTGTTGTAAGCGGTAAGTAGACTATATATACTCGTAAAATTAATTTAACGACGAGAGGCGATTTTTAAATAGACGTTTAATAGCTTTATATATAAACTCGATTCGACTAATTGCTCTAATACTATAGTTCCTATACTTTAAAATAATATAATTACTAAATTCGTTAATCTATAGGAGGTAATACTTATAAAGGTAGGCGAGGAGAACTATAATAAACAACAATTAATCTAGTAAAATAAAAAAGTATAAGCGAAAAAGGTATATTATTTATTGTAGAAGGGATGGAGGGAGGGATGGATAGATTTATTTATATAATAATAGAAGAGTGTATAAAAGTACTAGGGGATTTAATAGATAGGATATTCACGAGTCTGCCGTCTAAATTTATTAATTATTAATTGCTATGCCCTTTTGAAATAACCTTTATTATTAATATAAATTACTTGCTTCTATGCCTTTTGGAACCCCTTATATAAATTTAAATAGAATCGACGAATTGGATTATAAATAGGTATATTACGACGTTGGGGAGTAATAGCTTCAACTAGCGGCTTATTAAGTGCTTTACGAACTCTTTGCCCATTATTAAATTATTAGGTAAGACGGTTGGCGGTATTAGTATCGTTAGCCTCTTTTAGGTCCTCCTCCTTAGGGTCGTTATCGACGTCGTTATTATTACTATTACTAGTATTGTTATCGATAACTACCGTAGGACCTTAATAAAATACAGTTCCCCTGGGCGGAGCCTTTTAAAGCCCAGGGGAGACAGAGAAACGCCCATAGAATCTACATTTTTTCAAAACACCAAGAAAAACATCACCACATCCAAAATACTAGCTAAAACATTATTAAATCTCATTCAAACTCACTCTCAACTCAGATTTCTATTATTATTATTCTAAATAATTTTAAACAACGTTCTAACGTCTTTATAACTCTCATCTCTCAACCTTACTATCACCAGCCCTATAAGGGGTACCACGGGGACGCTCGTGGTATAGCGGTTTGTATAGACGTATATAGCCGCTACTGGTATATATAGCGTAGAGACCCTCTATTCGATTCCTAGTTGTAATTGCCGTTTTTACACTAACTCTAGCTTTTTAATCTCAACGACTATACTAACTCTAACTCTTCAATCTTAACCGTATAGGATCTATCCGTTGCCGGGGGTGTCCATTACCGGGGGAATAGGAGACGTAAGCTTACTATAAGACGTACTATCTCTTGTACCTACGACGGTTGCTCTAAAAAAGAGTATACTAGAGGTTTCGACTAGGGTGCGCGGATAAATCGGGCTGAACTCCTTTTTTTGTTGGGTTTATCCTTTAATATGATTCTGAGTCGTAGGTGACGGTAATAGCGATATTCAGTTCACAGTTACGGAAGTTGTCATTTAAATGCTAATTTAAGTATTTATTAATATAAATTATTATTATATTTATCTTTACAAATACCCTGTCAATTCCCCTATGTCTATGTCAACGTATCCTCATCTCTATGTCAATTTATCCTATGTCAATTTATCCTCCTCTTAATTGCGGCGGCCCATTAATACTAGTACTCTTACGAAGTCTTCTACGAGGCTTGCTAGAAGGAATTATACTCCTTGCTCTAGTTGGAATATTGCTAATTCTACTACCCGGTGGTCTTCTACGACGTCTATTGCTAGAAGTAGCTCTAGCGGTATTAGTTAGTTATTATATAGCGGTATTAGTAAGCGGTTTACTGCGTAGTCGATTAGCAGTTTTACTACTACGAGGTCTACCCTGTCCTCTTCCCCGGGCCGGCCGGCCATCACCGGTATTATTATTATTATTAACATCACCCGGTCCCGGTAGTAGCTCCCGAAACCGGTTAGAAGCCGGAGGATTGCCCGTATTACGGATATAATGTGGCGGTAGGGGTTGGCCGGGTACTAATTGTTATAGTCTCCTTTTAATAATATTTAATATTTTATAACGATGTGTCCTATTGGTTTTAATACGTAATAAATCGATATCGAAGGCTTCATCAAATATAAGGCCTTGGATAGTACGTATACGAGATATAGCTATATAAGAGAGGCTAGCTATAAAGTCCTTTTTCGATATATCGTATATAACCCTGTTTAGCGTTTGACCTTGTGATTTATGTACTGTAATAGCGTATATAATAGTCAACGGGAATTATACCCTTTTATAGTTAAGAAGCCCCTTTATAAATTCTCGAATAGATTGAAAAATAGGAATAATGTAAATATTAAGATTTGGGTAGTCCTCGAAGTAGGGTAGTCTTCTATAGTTGGGGAAGTATATTAGTATAATAAAGGGTGGATTACCGGCTTCGGGATGGATATTATATAGCGGATTACTATCTTATATAATATTAATAATTATACTAATCGAATTATTAACTAAGCCTCCTTTAGTTTAGAAATTCTTAGTAAGTATAATTTTATTACTAATTACTAAGGTAAACTTATTGTACAAATTATTAATATTAGCGTAATTGGTAGATTTGGCGTTGAGGGGGGTATTGGTAGCCTGGATGGTGTAGGTTGGGTTGTTTAATGTTTCTAAATAAGTAAGGTTATATTCGTTGATTATAGTATTGGTTGGGTAGATGCGTAAAGCTTCTTCGAATTCCTATTGTTTAGGTATTGGTAGTATCTACTTAATACAGGTTGATAATAACTTCTAATTATTAATAGTAGGGGTATTGGTTCGTAATCCTTTTAAGGCTAAACGAAACCTAGTTTGGTTATTATTTTATTGACGAACGATTTGCTTGAGTTCGATGCTCTAGTCGAAGTCAAAGTAGTATTTCCGGCTATTACGTTGTATAAAATCTAGTTTGCTAATTAGTCTTTTACGCTTTTGCTCCTCTGTTTTATTAGGAAGAAGTTTGTTGTTATTATCGTCTCTAGCGGCCTTAAGGGGGGTATTGGGGTTATTGGCAAATTGGGGGGGTTCCTAATAATATAGGGCTTTTTGACTAATGGGAGGCAATTGGAAGAAATCTCTAAGTAAGAGAATATTAGCGTTACTAAAGCGTTTGCTTTGATTTTTAGGGAATATTTATTATAAATGTTTGTTAATAAAATATAGGTTTTTTATCCCTAATATCGACTTTTTATTAATAATGAAATATTTGTATTGCTGAAGACCGTTTTGAAGGTTCGTAAGCCTAGTACTTTTAAAATTGGTTAAATTATTACCGCTAAAGGGAAGTTTGAGAAGAGAATAGATAGTATAATTATCGATATTGTTAGTGGCTATACCGGTAGGAGTAGTACGAATAATAAGTTTAGGAAGGTTTTAGTTGCTAGCTATTTCGATTAGTTTATGAGAAAGTAGTCGAATAAGGTGGGATTTCCTAGTACTACTTTTACCGTCGATTTGAAGAAGTAATTGTTTAGGTATTTTACTATTAAGAATAGCCTAGTAATAATTTGTAAAGAGATTAAAAACTATACGTTATTCGGTATTAAGCGTATTATATATCCGTTGTATAATAGGCTTTGGATTTGGAAGGTTGAAATTGTTCTGCTGTAACTTCTAATAATCGCTAGCTAAAGGAAGATATTCCTAGTAGAGGGTAGTATAGTTTTAATACTAGTCGTAGTTAATATTAATAGGGCGATTACTTAAAATATTACTAAGATTATTATTAATAATACAATTAGGTATTTCCTTGGCAATGTATTAATTAATATAGAATTAAAGATATAGAATTAAAATTTACCTAGTAATATCTTCCTAACTAAATTCGTTTGGTTCCTCTTCTTAATTGGGAGGTTCGAATTCTTCTTCTAGTTCGGTATTTGGGGGTTTACTATAATAATCGATTGGGTAGTTATAGCCTTTTTTATATATTAAGAAGGTATTATTATATAAGTTATATCGAATGCTATTAATAGTATAGAGGTTATTAGGCCTTCGATAAGGATAATGCAATATAAGTTTAATACGAAGGAAATTATCCTAATTATCCTCGGGTTTGTAAATGGGAAAGTAGTTAAGAACTTTTAGTTTGGTACGATCCGTTAGAAGTTTGGGTCGTAATTTAATATAGTTGAATTTAGTAAGAAATTCGAAGTAAGAGATATTGGTATATCGTTCTTCCCGGGCTATATATTTTTAGTAGATTAAACGGGTTTATCGAGCTTCGCCGGCGGTATTAATATAAATACCGCTAACGGCATCGTTATTAGCCTTAGTAACTTCTATAGTAGTATTTTGTCGTCTCCTTTTATTAAGCTATAAATTTGCATTGGGATTAGCGATAATAATACTTTTGTGGTTACGGTGACGGTAGTTTATTATAACTACTATATGTATACTTTTTTATAAAGGAAGTTTAAGGAGTATATAATATACCTCTTGAGTAGACTAATTACGTTTAGTAATAAATTTATTTATAAATTTTGCTACAAATTGTTTAATTGGATTTCTAGCCGTAATTTGAAGTATTAATTCCTTAGCAATCTCGTCGTAGCTTTTTATCCTTTTCTTAGCCTTAGAGATATATTTAGTAATGTAATTTATAATAGTATTAATATTAGTATATAGTTGAACATTAGTATTGGCCATCCAATTTAGTATAATAAGCGGGTTATACTAGTTGAGGATAGTATTATTTCGTTTTCTATTAAATAGTTAAAAGCTAGGGTTAATACGTGTCGTAAGAAGGGGGTATTCGTATAGTTTACAGGGGAAGTGAAAACGATAGACTTTTTATTTATAGGCATCGGGGTTAGGGATGTGTCGTAGATTACCGGGTAGGCCTCGAATTTGGCGGCGGGTTCGAAGATAGTAAGTATTGCTATAAGTATGTTTCTGTATGCGATTAATTATAGCCGTAAGCTTTTGAAATGTGGGTTTAATTTGGTTCAATCGGCGATTTAAGATATCGGTACGGTCTGGGTGCTCTGGCAGATTCGAGATGGGTATTGGGTTGCGACTTGCCGGAGGTTGAGCCGGAGGTTGAGTTGGAGGTTGAGCTGGAGTTTGAGCATTTTCGGCCGGAGTTTGAGCATCTTCGGCCGGAGCTTGAGCATCTTCGGCCTGAGTTTGAGTATTTTTAGCTTGAGCTTGAGCATTTTTAGCTTGAGCTTGAGCATTTTCGGCTTGAGCCTAGGAATTTTGAGTTTAGGCCTGAGAGTTGTCGACTTGAATATTTTGATTTTCGGCTTGAGACGGAGTATTGGCATTTTGATTTCCGGTATTCTAAGTTATTATATTTCGGGGACGAGCACCGGGAGGTAGACCTTTAAGATTCTTATTTAGGCCAAAGTATACCTCTTTTAGCTATTTAATACGATGAAGTATGGGGTTATATGTTGTAATATAGTAACCCTATATTTTTGTAAATTATTATCGTTCTTTTGGGTTAGTTAGGTTAGGGGTATTAATGTCGTTAACCTAATAAATTCTATAGGTATAGCCAGTCCTTCGAGTTTAGAATTCTAATTTCTACTAGTAATCGTTAAATTTGAATTTTGGGATTAATATATGTTCTTTAAAAAGTTTAAACCTCTTCTAGAAATAGTAGGTAGTAATATAAGGGTTATTAAGAATATTTTTTCGAAAAATTATATAGCGATTATTATTATTAAATACTAATTATTAATTATAATTAGGTATATATTTTGCTAGACTATCCTAGTAATAATTAGCTATATTAAACGTGATAAATATCGCTGGTATACCTAAGAAATTGATGTGTGATGCTAATTTTCGTGATTTCTGGATTTAGTATAACCGTGTCCCTCGAATTGTATTCGAAAAACGAATAATAGAATTAAATAGTTTTCGAAATTCTTTACTACGGGCTTTAAAGTATTCTTCGAATTATTATTAATTGGCGAATATTTCTGGATTGAAATTGGTATATTGTATGTAGTATGAGCTTTTACTATTGACTTGGCTATGTATTAAAGAGTTGAATGCAATGTAACGGAACCTTTTATGTCGAGTAAATCGGCTATCCTCCTACTTTATGGTATATCGAATATATTTGTCGAATTTGATGTTCTTTATACGAGGTATAAGGAATTTAGCTACTTTATAAGGGAAAAGAGTTGGAAATGCCTATAATAGAACCGGTTAATTGCGATGGAATTCGTTAATTAATTGGCTTTAAAGGGGACCCGGCCTAATATAAATACCGGTATTGGGTTATACCGGTTGTACCGGGCCGGTATCCGGAGGTTGACCGGCATTTAGAGGTTGACCGGCATTTAGAGGTTGATCGGTATTTAGAAGTTGACCGCCGGCCTGCTGATTATCCGGTAGATTTGCAATTTGTACCGGTGCAAAGTTAGGATCCGCTATTAGATTATTTTATAGCTATGCTCTTAGTTGATTAATATCGTTTATTAGACTTCCTATTAGATTAGGTATTGTAGTAACCTCAATTTTATTAATATTTCTGAGGATTTCTTGTAGCCGTTCTTAGTCTTTTTTATTAAGTTCTTTAATATCGATATTATTAACCGGTATAATGGCTATAGTATTGAGGATATTACCGTTTTTTGGTAATGCGTTAAGACGTTCCTCTACAATTTTAATATTGTAATATTTAGGGTGGTTTGCTTTTAAGAACCGAAGCTATATGTTGATTTTATGACGGTTAACCTTGAAGTCTCTTCGAACCCGGTTGACGATATAGGCCTGATTGCGAACGTTTCGTAGTTTGAGTAAAATAACGTCGATTTCCTGGGGTAATTTAGGAAGTTGTCGATAGATATAGGAAATGTCCCGAAGAAAGCTAATATAGTAACCCTTGTACTTTCGTTGTTGGCTACTAAAAGTATAAATATTTAGGAGTTATATTAGTAATATAATAATAGTATTAAAGGATAAAATTTACTAATAAAGACGTAAATTCGTGAAATGAGCATTTCCTCTATAGAATTAAGGGGTAGTAACTAAAATACTATATTATCTATTCTATAAGTACTAAAATCTATTTTATTTTGGGCGTTGTATTTGAAGGGATCGCCCGGTTGCAAATCGGTATTAATACAACGATACCGTTCATAA
Organism: Neurospora sp. CHS-2018c; assembly: GCA_009806235.1. NCBI lineage: Eukaryota > Fungi > Ascomycota > Sordariomycetes > Sordariales > Sordariaceae > Neurospora > Neurospora sp. CHS-2018c. The sequence continues at coordinate 814,717 of RAPC01000006.1, read as the reverse complement.
ATAGTATCCTCGCTAACCCTTACAACTTTTAAATTAAACTACTTCTTATTATAACGTATATAATATTCTATTACCTCGGCATTAATTATTTGATAGAAGTTGAAGCGGTATAGTAAGTCGGTTTCCGGAATAGTTTTAGCATTTATATCCCTATTAAATACCGGATTGGGTTTAAAGTTAACGCTATTTAAATTTGGAAATCGAGTACTAGGTTCTTATAGTTGAAGGAATTTTGCGCCCTATAGTCGGCCTCTTCTTGGTAATTAGGGTTTTGGTTGTAATAGTATATTGAGGGAGCTATAATTTTATACGTAATCGTCGATATCGAACGTGCTATTTGGATTTTAGTTTTGGCTATTAAGGGGGTTCTTTATTGGGGGAAGATAGGCGGGATTTTTAATACTAAAATCGTCGAAGAAATTATTATTATCGTTGGCGAAATTATAAGTATATTGCTCGTCGTTGTTACCGCTATTATTATTATCTTTATTGGCCTCGTCCTAGTATGACTTATAATAATTGCGTTTAATACTATATTTGTTGAAGAAATTGGTACGGAGAATGTTTCGATGACAATTGAGATAGACTTTGCTTTCGTTGCGAATATTATAATTTGGATTAGTATGAACGTATACTATACAAAATCTAGTAATAGTATTATAATTAATAGAACGGCGTATTTAATAATATATTAGATAAATAAAATACGGCGCTTCGTTGGGTTGAATATTTAAATTGGCGTTATTATTATCGGTAGACTATATTAGAATATCGGGAGAATTGGTTAGATTCTTCCTAGATTTAGCTTCGCCTAAATAGTATATATAATAATCCCTTTTTAGGAATTCGATAATAAAGTCTTGACGTTCGGCTATACTATTATAAATAGAATAGACTTTGCGTTGAGAAGAGATGTTGTGTTGTGTAGTTAATGAATAAAGTAAGTAATTACTAGTAATGGGATTGTAGTTGCTAATATATTGAGAGTAATAATAATTCGGATAGATAAATCGTTTATTAATAAAATAAAAAATATAGGTGCTATTATTGCTACGGTCCTTAAGGGGTCGTATAATATAATAATTTGGGTAAGTGAATTGCTTATTGTTGTTATAGAACCAATAGCCGCCTATAGTTGGGTTGCGGTTGGTAATAGGGTAGATAATATGATAACGGTGGTATGTAAATTGCTTGGGGTTGTTGGCCGTGGATTTTAAATTAGGGTATTGTTGAGTAATTAAGGTTATTAAAGACGGTATAGGCGAAATGCTTTTTTCTTTATTGCGTTTTCGAATACAATAATAACGGTAGATGTATTCTCTTTATTGACGGGCCCGAGTAGTTTTTTTATTATCCTGTTGTATATTGAGGTTAGTTTAGTTAAGTACTAATAGCCTTGGAGATATTAGTATATTTGTGAATGTTGGCCGCCTAGTTTATATTGGGTATCCTATTGAATAAGATTAGCTTTGGACTAGATAGTTTGGAATTGAGAAGTATAGGTTTTAAAGCGATAGGAAGTGCTAGCGATAGTTGATTGAGTATTAATTTATTAGAGATTTATTTATAATAATTAAACCGATTTCGAACGATTAGGCTATTGTAAATCTAAACTAGCTCTTTAAATTAATTGTAGTCGAATTACTTATTATTGGAGAGGCTATTAGGGAAGTTATTAGGGAGTTTGTTATTGTTATCGTTATTTGGCCTCGAATTCTTCGCGTGTGATAGCTTAACGTTAGCCTTATAGTTGTTGTTGTTGTTAACGTTTAAAGTCTATTAATTCTTGTGTGGAAATGTTGATTTCCTCGCTATTAAGTCGTTTACGGCGGAGTTATTGAATTGTTAGAGGTTGCAGGAGTTGAAATGCCGGAGGTTGAATTGCCCGGGCCGGATTAGTATTAAATAAACTAGTAATCGGAGGCCGGCGGTTGATACGGGGTAGTTGGGTATCTTCCGGTAAAGATAGTATAGTAGTATTGGGATTTCTTTTATTACTAGCGGTAGGATTGACGGTAGATTGCAAGCTGGTATTACTAGTGTTGGCGGCGGCGGCGGCGGCCCGTAAACTGGATTGTAATCGACGATTTCTGGCTCGATCCTGAAATAAAAGTTAGTATTCAAAATATACTTTGATAGATAGCTAATTAGTATACTTGAATCGTACCCGCAACCCCCCGCGGCTCGGATCTTAACCCTCTCGGGTACTATTTACCTTTAGGTAGTAGAACGATGCGGTATATTGGGTTTATAGTAGGATTTACGCTTTTAAAAGATTTACTATTAAGTAGGCAATATTAGTCGAATAGTTAATTAGTAGGGAGGGAGATGATAGGTTTAATAATAAAGGGAGAAGGGGTAGGATTGGACTTATTAAAGTTTGCTTAGTACAATAAGTATTACAAGTAATAGTAGTGATAGTAGGATTGGCTTTATTAATAAATACCGATATTAGCTTTCTCCTACTATAATAGGTGCATTTTTAAATAGGAATTAGAGGTTGACTTTACTCTTAATTGCTAGGCGGCGGCTATTAATTAGAAGTTATTTTTGATAGACTAAATAATTAAATAATTGAATAGCTAAATAATTGAATTAATTAAATTAATTAATTATTTAACTATTTAACTATTTAACTAAATATAGGACTGAGTCGTACTAGTTAATAAATGGAAAGAATGAAAGCCAAAAAGCTAAAAAGTTAAAAAGCCAATGATAATTTGCTTTTACGGATTGGTAATGATATTACTAGAGCCGATAGGGTAGGTGAGGTTAATAACCTCGCCCTTCCAACTTCGTCTAAATAACTTACTTCGTCGATAGCGATAACTTTGATTAAATAGCCGCCGTTTCTTTAGAGGGGTTAGATAAGTAGTAACCTTATTTCTACCGTAATTTAGGAGCCCTGTACCGCCGGGTTAAGGTTGGAGTAAACTATTGGGGAAAGGAGAGAGAAATAGCTCATCTTTCTCTAAACGTTGGTCGCTTTCGTTAATATACGTTCCGTAAAGGGAACCGAGGTCTAAATAATAGATGAAGATAATAAAGACGTTAGTAGAGGAATATATAGATAGTAAGGAATAGGGAGCAGGGAGGGGAACTAACCAGGCCAAACAATAATTACTTTAATTACTATCGTAGCTATAATTGAGAGCCGTTATTTTGATGGAAGTCATTGACCTCTTCACTCTAGCACCAGTTGCTCTCGCAATCAACGATAGCAGCCTCCAGGATGTGGAAAAGGGCGCGAGCTAGGAAGAGAGGCAGCAGAGCGCAGTGCCAGATACGATGCCAGAAGCAGTACAGACCGAGCCGAGGCCTGAATAATAAAGACAATTGTTAGCAGAGGAATATATATATAGCAGGGAGTAGGGAGGGGAACTAACTAGGCTAAATAATAATTACTATAGTTATTTTCGTTGCTATTAGGTATCGCCGTCTTTTATTTCGATTAGCTCGTCTTTATCGAATCGTTGATCGTTTTCGTTAATCTTAAGTTCGCTAAGGTAAGTAACTAGTATAATGTACCGTCGCGAAAATAAATAGTCGGTAGAGATATTATATAAGGATATTGTATTAACGAGATTGAGAATGCAAGTAGGTCTATGCAAATTAAAAAGATATTAGCAAAATGAATAGTTAGATAGGGAGCGGAGAGGGGAGGGGATGGGAATTTACGCCGGTAGTAAATAACCGATACGTTCTACTTCGGCGCTATAAAAGATTCCGATACGCTTCCTTCTTATAGAAGATATTAATAGGGGAAATAGGAGATAGGAGATAGGAGGAGGGGAATTAACCTATTATCGATAGGGAATAGTTAAGCTCAAGCTTGAAAGATATTTAAAATTAAATAGGTTGATCTCTCTCTAATATGTGTTGAAGAGGAGAGAATTCGAAGGTTAAAGAGAGGTAGGGGGAGCTAAATTCTTATACCCTTTTAGGAAGGAACCGATAGGTACTAGAAATTTCTTAACGGTCTGGTTGCCAAATAGGTCTAGCGGTTAATAACGTAATTATTATCGTTACAATTGTTTATTTATCGTAAATGGGCGGTAAAAAGTGTGTTGAGATGGAAAGGGTGGCGGGTGAATGGTATTACGATTGCTTTTATTAGTGTTAAGAGACGGAAGGTAGTAATAGATTTAGAGTAACGGTTATTCCCTACAATTGCGAAAATAATACGCGAATAAATAGACTTTACTAAAAGTCGTACAAACAGTCGTCGTAGTCGTTTAAAGGCTTAATAATAACGATTCTAGACCTTTCTTAGTATTGTACAATAGTTATAGTAATAAAAGAGGTCGTTATTAGTTAAAGGTATTAATTAAAGGTATTAATTAAGGTAAAGGGTAGTAAAATAGGGTTTGTACTTACTTCGCCCCGTTAATTTGTTTAATACGGGACTAAAAGTAATACGGGACCGAAAGTAATACGCAATTAAAATCGTATTTTAACAAAAATCATATAAACGCGTACGTAGTCGTTTAAAGGTTTAAAATTAAAAGATATTAAAGATTCTAAATAATTCCTGGTATTGTACAATATTTGTAGTAATAAAAGAGGTAGTTGTTGGTTGAAAGTGGTGGGGTTGAAGGCGATGACGTGAAAGGGCCGGTGCGCCGACTTACCGGTGCGCCGACTTGCCGGGAGTGCCAGAGGGTTGCCGGGAGTATTAGGGTTGCTAGGAGTGCTAAATAGCCGGTACGTAAGCCACGGTCGCGCAGTCGTATACAAATGGCCGCGGTCGTATGCAAATCGAGCCTTTGTAATACTGTTACAACCGCATTTTACGCTGCATTTTTATGCAAATGATATAGTAGATGCAGACGAATTTACTCGATTTCATAGCATTTTTTCCATTTTGATGCACGCAGTTGATGTTGAGATATAATAGTTTAAACGCGACGGAAATATAGTATAGTCTGCGTTGGCTATTCGGACTGTATCCCGATGACGATATAATTTCCTTTTTGGGTATGGAGTGGGGACCTTGGCTCTGTAATTAATTGTATTTTGGCCTATTATAGATAGAACCGCTGCGCCTTCCGCGCTTCGATGTGGGCCTACGGACTACGACCTCTGGTGTGGATCCAATTGTGGCACTTGGGGAGGTGGGCCCGACGACGAAGGTGCTTGGTGAAGGCATGGGCGTTTCAATAATAGAGGGTTAAGATTATTACTATTTAAATCCCGGGTAATTAGTAGGAGATTTAAGAGGGTAGGGTCGGGCGTAGGACTATAATTGCTATTACTACTATTAGCTAGCGGTTAAATCTACTTCTTCTTAATATAGTAATTTACGTTCTTTATAACGTACTATATATAGAATTGATGCGGTACATCTAAGTAAATAGCAATAGCGGCCTTTTTAAATCCTTTATCGAAATCGCTAATTATAACGTCGGGGTTAGCGATCTTATAATCCTCTTAGAATTTCTTTAAGTAATTAAAATACTATTCGAAGTCTATTTAACTCTCTCTACTCGAAAGACCGAAGCCAACGTTAAAATTATAATCTAGGGTATTAACGTTAGTAATATTGAGGAGGGGGAGGTTGAAGCGGTTAATTTATAAAAAAAAAAAAAGAAGTTAGTAAAACAATTTCTGGGGTATAAGGGATAGATGGATTTATTTATATAATAATAGAAGAGTATATAAAAGTATTAGATTTCACTTACTTTATATATATTATCGATTAATAGTATATAGGGGTTCTTCTTCTATATTTTTATATACTAGTCGAAAGTTTAGAATACTCGTGTAACCTATTACTTATAGTATTTAACGAAGTATTAAATACCGTAATAGTCCTTATATTATTCTAATAGGTTGATGAGTATTTTAGTCGAAGTATAAAGATTATACTTTGTACGACGAATACGCTATTAAATATTTAATACCTCTTTGGCTATAATAGGGATTCGAAGACTATATAATTCTTTAAATAAATTATTATAATTAATTTATTGGATAGCGGCGGCGTCTTTTTCGTTTACGTCGTTGTAATTTAACGTTCCGTTAAAATAATAAGCGATTTAACGGGTAATTATCCTGGCAATACTAAATAATTTTTCAATAGCGATATTAATAGCGTCTTTATAATTATAACGAATTTATTATTAATAAACGACGTTACTAACGAGGTTAACTATATTAAAATTGTAATTATAATTATTATTAATCTCTTTAACGAACTACTAATTGCCCTACCTTTTCTACAATACGATTTTTGTTCGGTATAGGCAATCGAGTCGTTTTGAAGTAGTATTTCGAATGCTCTATCTAGTAGGTTTATAAACGCGGCTATATATATAATAATAGTCGATACGTATAATAACGGCTTCCTCTCCTCTCTTCCTACTCTTTATATTACCTTATAATACAATTATAAAGCTTTACTATACGGCGTAGTCTTATAGCGTATCGAATGTAGCGATTTTATTATCGTAGCCCGCGGAGGTGAATAGCGGCTTTTATCTATTGGGGGACGGTAATTACAATTGCGATTACGACGGCGAGGGCTTACGGTAGCGGCGGCGGATTAATAGCGATTGGATTTTAGTAAGAGGGGTCGTACTCTTATTAGGAATGATTGTTCGAGACGGATTTATTGGACTGGAGGGTATTTTAGCTGGGGATTCTAGTCAAGTCCCGTTAGCGCTGGTTATTATAATCGGCTAGGTAGGAGTCTAATTTACTAATTTACGCAATTTGTAGGCGGGCGGGAAGTATAGCGACGTAATATAATATAACGAGTTCGAAAATATTCGACTAAACAATAACAAAGATAATAGATAAACGCTTAAAATAATTGCGCAATATTGGAGTAAGGTCTCGCGATAGCTTTATTTAATTGCGTATACGATTAACGGTCGCTAATAGACTGCGCGACGCCGGCGAGGGTTGGGCAGCGATGTGTACGGTGTATTGGCGCGGCTGGGCGGCTGGGCGATTGGCTGGGCTTACTTAGCGATAAAAGTGGGTTTAGTCTAGCCAGGGAGCATTTTGAGTCTAGCCAGCTAGCGTTACCGTTCCTGAATTGGGTAGTCTAGGCCTTCTTTTCGGGTCCCCAGTGCTCCCCAGTGTTTCCCCAGTGCGCGGCCAATGCCCAGTGAAGTTGTGAGCTCGAAAGGAGTCAAGTGAGAAGATGCAACCACCTTGCATGTTGCAGGCTGGAAGTCTGTAAAGTGTCAAGTCTTGAGTGGCTGTCGGCGCTGAGTGTACCCCACCTGATGTTTCGTTTTGGCGGTGTTTGGGTCACCGGAGGAGCCAGAGGTACCCTACTGCGACGGCGGTACAAAAGGACCAGCGAGTAGGGTGTAGCCCGAGGGCGTTGCGAAAAATGTCGCTGAGGTGCCGTGGAGAGCGTTGGACTTGGCATATCCGAGACTCCGCTCTCGCCAGTGAAGCTCTGAATGGTCCGGCGGCCACCGGTCAGCACGTCGACGGAAACCGCAACACCTTGGTGTTCCATTCAGTGCCCAAGTTTCCCGAATCTTGGGGGTGCCATCAATGATCATCGATGGCAGCATGGGAGACCGGGGACCAGGGGGGAGGGGAGAGGTGGGAGAGGTGGGAGGCCGGGGCATTGGCAAGATGGGGACGATGGGGATGGGGGACAGGACCAAGACCTGCGGCAGCTACGTACTTGGTACCATGATCCATGGGTCCTCTCCATTCAGGTGCTGTGCCATCCCATGGTCTGCAGACGTGTACGGCGGTCGAGTCCAGAGAAGCACCTCACCAACTCGGTTTATTATCCAGACAAATTGTTTGGTCGTTACATGCACATTGACATGCCTCATGTAACAGGAGATACTTCCGAATCGCCCGCTGGCCCGGCCTGGTTGCTTGTTGGTAGGCCTGGCCAACTTGTACCGGCCTGATCTAGGCAGGAATATAGGCACAGTCACACAACACTGGGTTCGTTTGTTTGGGTGTGTCAAAGGGCTGGTTAGCGTGGTCTTCCACTCTCGGCCCCCGGAGGCAACAACGGGTAACGGGCGGGTATGCTTAGCCTCCCCTCTCCCCCTGGCCGACTCAACCATCGACTGACAAGTGGCAACCGAAAGTGCCGCTGAATGACACTGTAAGACACCTCCCCGTAGCTAAGCGGAATCGCACATTTCAGCCCAAGAAGGCTGCTTTTCTTCTTATACTCGGGTCCGCCTCGACTTCAAGCCCACCCATCCTGCTTTCTTTCTTCTTCGTCTCCTTATAAACAACGACCGAATTCGATGTGAAAGCCCAGCCCTATCTGGTGTTCAACACTACAACACCTTGGACTCAACAACAATAACAACAACCTATCATCATCCAGACCAAAAGTGTCCGTCACAACAACCTATCAACAACAAACCAGACCAACATTAGACATGGCATCATCAACTACCGACTCGCGCCGCATGCCGCGCAGAGACTCGTCGACGGCCCGTGGCACCCGAAGCCCCAGCCAGAGGCCAAGACTTCTTCGAGCATCAGCCACCGAGCCCTCCATCACCACCTCCAATGCCAGCCGAGATGCGCTCGCCAACTCGTACTCGTCTCGCAGAGCAACCGAGCTCCTAAGGGTGGCTTACATCTCTGGCGGCTCATCTCCGGACGCCCTCACCAGAGCTACCTCCAGAGCCACCTCTCCCATCTCGACACGGCCATCACCTCCGCCGATGTACGATAGCTTGGGTCGACACAGTGAGCTATCCTCGTCTCCTATCAGCAACCCGGATGGCTTCGACGAGCTGCGTGATTCCTGTGAGTCGCTTGCTTCAGTCACCAATGTTTCCGGACTAGAGCTAACGCCTCGATAGATTCGCATTCGCATTCGCAGCGATACTTCAGCTTCCCCAGCTTTGACTTGTATGAGTCGCCCCACCAAGAGGAGGACAAGGAGCCACACATGAAGTCTCCTTGAAAGGCGTGCTCGGATTGGGGAGGAAAGCTGTTTTCGACTTTTTAAGTTTGCGCGACTCGAGAAGCAAGCCCGGACTTCCATTTTGGTCATCGGGCCGCTCACCAAGACGACGTCCACCTAAGAAGCCTCTATCACTCGGGGAACAGTTGCACCGCCGTGCAAGAGCAATCGGCAGGCGCGACATTCCCAGGAACAGGACCCTGGTGTCATTGGAACATGACACACAAGCAGTCCACATTGAATGGGCGCAGGGAAATGGGCGAGGAACAGGTGGATTATCCCGGCGTTTTTGATTCCTTCAATCCTGTGAATCCCATTTGAGGTATTCGGAGGGGGGAAACGAACGGATGGCAACGCGATGCACGCCGCTTCAGCACATCTCGTAGCTGGCGGGTGCTACGTGCCCACTGAGTGGTTTCGGCGGAGTCTGTGAGAGCAGGATATATTCCATGGGGACAGGGGATGAGGAATGGGGATGGGAGAGGCTGGTGATGATACTTAGCCGACCGAGCTGTGGGCTAATTTGAGCCCCCTCGGTCGTGAGGACATGGTCAGCGATTATGGCGCCAAGACACGCCTAGGTCTTTGTAACGCAGCCAACTGTTGAAGATGCGAGAGTGCCCCGAGGGGTGCCGTGTCCGGTTGGCGACGACAAGACTGTCTTGTGTACAACAAACACAACAACATAGGATACCCTGTAGAACTGAAGAATGGAAAGTGCAAACTGTAAACAATCCTAGTTCTTTCTGAAACCTTTGTACATGTCGTGAGATGAGATGGCGGTGAATCCAGCAGCAGCAGCGTAAAGAGACCTGGGGGCTGGTTGGTCGTCTCATCTACTGGTGACTGTTCGTGTTGTCAGGTAGCCACATAATGTTGGTAGACAAGTGGGACATGGATAAGTTCTGGTGAGTCTGGATGTAAAATGCGTGATGTCGGTGATGGTGATGGCTTCGTGTCAAGGTTCAGTCGCCAGGGAATGCTTCATACAGAAAAATAGCAGCCGAGTGGCCATCATGAACAGGTGATATAAACCGTGCGACTCTGGGAAGAACACAGCCACATTGCACTAAAGGTGGGTGTGCTGATGGCCTTTTCGTGACTGTGATTTTTAGGTGATGGTGGTGAATGGTGATGATTTGGTGATGGTTTGGTGAGAAATGAACGAGTGGTTCAGAACTCGCCAAAATCTCAAGTGGATGGAAGAAGTGACGGATGCCTGCACTCTGCAGTGGTGAAGCAAAGTCCCCAGAGTCCAACCTTCCATGGCAAGGGACCCAGCTGTGGACAGGAGTGGAGTCAACAACTTGCACCGATAAGGCGTTATCAGCTGGTGACCCCTGCTCGGCATTGAGCCCTAAGGTCCGAGGGGCCAATCAGGCCTGGTTCTTGGCAAGCCCCACCACCACAGTTTTTCCGGACTACGCCCACACAACGGGACAGACACAATTTCACCCTTTGAGGAGAGAAAACCAAACTCCGCGTCCCAGATTGCACGGTCTCCATCACCACCCTAAGCAGCACATTTTGTCCCTAGGCACAGGTGCTCGTCAAGATGGCTGTTGGCAAGTACGTTGTCACCCCGAAATATTGCCAAAATCGATGCCACGATGGATGCGGGCGATGGATGGAATGAGCGGTCCGCGCAGGCGTCATGCGGTCGCGAGGCGATGACGAGCTCCGGTCGCGAATTACAGACAACATCGCCCGATCCGAATCGAGAAATCACAACACACAGGCAGCGCAGCGGCTAACCACTGGTGTTGGCGTGCAGGAACAAGAGATTGTCCAAGGGCAAGAAGGGTCTTAAGAAGAAGACCCAGGACCCCTTCGCCCGCAAGGACTGGTACGGCATCAAGGTGAGTTTCGCCAGAATCGCCATCCCAAAACCAAAAGTGACAGCAAACTGACTGGTTCCCCATCTCTAGGCCCCTGCGCCTTTCAACGTCAGAGAGTAAGCCATCCGCCCGCCCTACATACCGATATCTTTTTCAGATCCGCACGCAACTCGACCAGATATCAACAATCAAACATCATGCGAGAACGATATTCTAACTAGCTTGTTCAGTGTCGGCAAGACCCTGGTCAACCGCACCACCGGTCTCAAGAACGCCAACGATGCTCTCAAGGGCCGCATCTTCGAGGTCTCTCTCGCCGACCTCCAGAAGGATGAGGACCACTCCTTCCGCAAGGTCAAGCTCCGTGTCGATGAGATCCAGGGCAAGAACTGCCTGACCAACTTCCACGGTCTCGACTTCACCTCCGACAAGCTCCGCTCGCTCGTCCGCAAGTGGCAGACTCTCATTGAGGCCAACATCACCGTCAAGACCACCGACGACTACCTCCTCCGCCTCTTCGCCATTGCCTTCACCAAGCGCCGCCCCAACCAGATCAAGAAGACCACCTATGCTGCTTCTTCTCAGATCCGCGCCATCCGCCGCAAGATGACTGAGATCATCCAGCGCGAGGCTTCCAGCTGCACCCTCACCCAGCTCACCTCCAAGCTCATCCCCGAGGTCATTGGCCGCGAGATTGAGAAGGCTACCCAGGGCATCTACCCCCTCCAGAACGTACGTTTTGATTCGACCCAGAACACGACACAGCAGATTTGCTAACTTTATGCGCTACAGGTCCACATCCGCAAGGTCAAGCTGCTCAAGCAGCCCAAGTTCGACCTCGGTTCCCTCATGGCTCTCCACGGCGAGTCTGGCTCCGACGAGGCTGGCCAGAAGGTCGAGCGTGAGTTCAAGGAGACCGTTCTCGAGTCCGTATAAAGGGTTGCTGGTACTGGGGAATGAACGCACTGGGCATGGGTTTCACTCGGGCAATACCTCTCTAGGGCTTTGGTCTTGCTTCTTCGTTGCATTGGCATGGTATCATGGTATTAGTCAAGGTAACGAATACCCTCCCGACAATGAGAAAACGGGAATCAAAAACGATCACAAATGACCAAAAGTCGAGCGGTGGTTCAAAATGTCGTTTTTAGAGAAGGGGTGACAGCTCAGCGAATTCTACGTGGTTTGGGAGACCTTGTCTGGATGCGGAAGCACTATGTAACCGTCGTTGACTTGGGTTCGTGGGGCGTTTAGGGATCTGAATTTCAGCTACGAGGAATCGTCATGAGAAGCAGCCGGAGTCCCATATACCCATGATTTCCGATGGTTGTTGGCCTTGAGAAGAGAGGGATGCAGAAGCCATGGTTGACGGGTGTCCGAGCGAGTAGTCCATCCAGCAGCAGCATCATGTAGGGCGGGTGGGGGGCGGTTCCAGTCAGCCTCGCGCGTCCCTTGGTGCTTTGTAGTATCAGTGCGTCCAAAGCCAATCCCAACATTCTCAATATCCATGCTGCAACTTTTGACTATATGGGATCGTTGCCGCTTGTCTGAATTACACCGCGGTTTTAAGTTCAACCCTCTTTGATGCCTTGTGGTGTGCGGTATGTGGGTTGGGCCGTCAAGGTAGGTAGCCCTCCTGCCCTCGCAACTTTTGGTAAGTCTAGGCTCTTACATAAGGAAACTCGTATGATGCAAAGCGGCAGCTTGTCGGCCAGGCCAGTTACCTACGGGGCGATTACAATGCACCTCTGCGCACCTCAGTTTCGGGGGAACCAGCAACCCAAGATTTGCAAACGCAAACCTAACAACAAACATCAAGCTCGTCGACGACACCAGGGACTCTGACCTGGGACCAAGACGTACCGTAACAGTGTAGCATTGCAGGGTTGGAGAGCATCACGACTTTGTTTCACCTTTCTCTTCGCACCTGAAGGACGGGACTTGCACGTGCAATTACCTCTATATCTCCCAGCAACGACCCCTCCAAACCTGTGTCAACTGTCAACTGTCAACCTCCAACCTCGACATACCTCTACATAGAAGCTCCCCGCAATTGCTACCTGCCCTAACGACCCAACAACACAACTTCATCATCTCGAAACAACCATAACTCATCTAAACACCTGCACTCAGGTCAATCTAGGCCAGAGCAAGGATAGACAACGGACGACCAGCTCACCTAAACCTCCCCTCGTTCGATCCACCTGGCCCCGTAGGCTCCCCGTCCAGCCAGATGGCTTCGGATGATGCCCTACCTACGCTCAAGATCCTATTGATCGGGCCATCAGGAGCTGGAAAGTCAGCATGTAAGTCTTTATTTCTGACGTTTGAAATCTCAACACGATTCTCATTCTCCCCATAACCATCTGTGCCGGGGTCGTCCAATGTGACTTGGTAGGTATGAGAAGGAGATTGAAGTGCTTCCTTCACATTCGATGAAAGACGTGCAAACGACATGGGCATTCTGCTCCTAAGTCACAGAGAGCTTGTGCAACATGCCTTACATACCCGAAAATGAGCATTTGAAGACTACAGCCTCTGACATTTGCCCAGTACTCATGCGATATTGTGATGATGAATTCGATCCTGATACGGCGGCTGCAACGATTGGTATCGACTTCAAGGTGAGCTACTGTCCTTTATTTCATCCTGATTACTCATACTTCAGGTCACCTGTCCCATACTCCGCAATGATCCAATGAGATCTCACACTGTCACCCCAAATGAACCATTCTTCCACACTTCATCATCAGGAAACGGACCGTGCAATAGTATATACTAACACCATTCTTGCTCTAGATCAAGAGACTTGCGGTCCGTGGCAAGCCATATCGGTTGACGCTATTTGACACGGTGAGCAACGACCCTCATTCCTTTATGTTCACATACCCGTCCCAAAGGCATGCATGTTATACGCTGTCGATGAGCTTGCTACTAACAAGTGAGTCACTGTTGCTTTGTCGATAACAGGCCGGACAAGAAAGATTTCGAACTCTTTCAACCAGCTTCTACCGTGGTGCTCATGGCGTTATTCTCGTCTACGACATCTCCAACAGAGCAAGTTTCATGTCCATGGAACGATGGTTTGACGAGGCCAAAGCCAACACCGTAGAGGATGTGGCTCTGTACCTGGTAAGATCTGTTTTTCCAACATCATGAATGTCAATGGTCACACATGCTCTCGAAATGAAGGGAGTCACAAAACATCACTAACACAGCACACACTTAGGTCGGAGCAAAACTCGACAAAGCATCTCGCAGTCGGGAGGTTACATCCGAGGAAGGCCTAGCACTAGCAGAACAGCACGGCGCAAACTTCTGCGAAGCAAGCTCCAAAACCAGCGAGAACGTCCGCCGTCCCTTTGTGGAAATCGTCAACCAGATCGTACAGACGCCAGGTCTCTTCACCAACGCCACGGCAAAACGGCGATCCGGGACGGTTGTGGTTGACAGTACCATCAACAACGGCTACTTCTCCCTTCCGAATTGTTCGTGCTAAATGGACGCATTCTCAGTCCAGAACCTCCGCCATCCCCCAGCCCGGTTTGTCGGCGGACGGAGTTGCTCTGCTTGAACACACAGCACACAAGAAACGAGTTCTGATACCCCTTCCCAAGCCTATTCATGATTGGCCACAAACGCATGTTTTTGTTGAAGATTTCCCTATTTTGCAAGCTTAGGAATAATGTTAACTGCTTTATTCTGTCCATCGTCTGAGGTCTATGTCTAAATCTCATGTTTTCCCCCCACATCGTTGTCATGCATTTTTGAAAGCATCATCTTGCGTTAATAGATCTCGTTGGTAGACCGGTATTCCTGGACCTGAGGGATAAGAACGTCTAGACACTTCACCATCAACCGCCGATCGAGAGCGAAGAGATGTTCAGTACTTTGTCCGTTTCATCTCTGTCTCGTCCGCCATGGTCATGTCATGTATGGGCGGGAATCCATAGCCTCCACGAATATCTCTAATACAACATCCTCACCTCCATACCATAATGGGAGCATCAGTTTCTTTATTCCTTAGGCTCAAGAAACCTAAGGACAGCTGTCACACAAACAATATTAGCATCACCAACATCACCCAAAATCATACTCCAGAAGAAGAGAGAAACTCACCCTGCCTAAAATCCTCCGGATTCTCCGAAATAACCCAATGCCCGCTCTCAACATCCACCAGCTCAAACAGCGGGAAAAATTGCCCAATAAGCGGCACCACCTCATCCGGCACATAGTGACTCTTGGTGCCCCTGACAAACAGCGCGGGTTTACTGAACCTAACCCTGTGCGGGTCCTTGAAGGGAAAATCCCCCAAATGATCCAAACTCTTGCCAATAATCCCCAACGGATTCCTAAACTGCAGCGTCGGGCTGGGCTTTCCACCGGGGTCAACCCTCGGTCTATGCAGGTTCCCCAAAAGGAACTGGCGAACGACTAGGTTCTTCTCGTAAGGCTCGAGGATCTTGTCGGCCGCTGAGAGCGAGCTGACGCCGGCCTCTTCGATTTTTTTCAGGCCTTGGATGTACCGCGCAAAGGAGGATTCCAAGCGGGCGTCGACGGGGGCGTTGTCGACTGAGATGATGTTTTGCACGAGGTCTGGGTGCGTCAGGGCCACGGTCATGGCGGCTTTGGCGCCCATTGAGTGGCCGATGAGGGTGGAGTCTTTGAGACCGTGGTTGCGGATGAAGGCGGCTACGTCCTCGGACATGGCGGTGTAATCGTGGCGGGGGGAGTGGGGGGATTCGCCGTGGTTTCGGAGGTCCTTTAGGGGCGGGATGTTAGTGAGATGTATGGTAGGATGGGATGTGTGTGGGATGGTAGAATAGTTAACTTACGATAGCGAAGATGTGTCGGCCTAGGTCACGGGCTAGTTGCCTTTATTTTTTTGAGAATGGGAGTATGAGGTTAGTCACGGAACCTCATCTGACGAATAACCGGAATGAAACCCTCATCGCAAACCATAGTGACCAGACGATTCTCACTTGCCGAACAGAAAGAGAGAGGGAAAAAAAAAAGCACAAGCGCTCATAAGACACTGCTGAGGGCTACTCACTTACTAATACTCCTGTTATTCTTCTTCGAGCCAAAAAGTCCATGAATGAAAATGATAGGCTGAGTCTCCTTGTTCGGCACCGTAGGGTTCTCCGGCGAATGAAGGTCATAGACGAGAGGAACTGTAGAAACGACCGGAGGGACGGTATTCGTTGTTGTTGACGAAGGGGCGGCGGCGGAAGCGGAGGAATAGAGTCTTCGGGCCATGACGGTGGCACCGGCGCCGGCGGCGGTTGAGATGGTGGTTGAGCAGCATGCCGATGCGCCGGCCTGGGCGGCCGCGCGGGCGAAGGCTATTCTCATCATTGCTTTCTTGTGTTGCTTTTCAGTTGTTGTGTGATAGTTGGTTCAGAACCTGAAATTGAAATGTGTTCCGAGGCGGAGATGATGTGCTCTGGTCTTTTGAGTAGGAAAATAAGATTTATCGATAAATATGTAACGCTGGAAAAGATACGCCGGAAGAGATGGGATGAAGAAAGATCACCGACTGCATAGTATCGGTTCATGCACAATTCACGCCTTCTGGAAGCAAGTCGTTGGTTGTCACAGTCATTGACAGTCACATAACTTGAAGAGATCCACCAAGTGATAAAGGGCGATTAGCGCACAGACCAAGTACGTCATTTACAGAAGTGTGACCGATTTCCATACGCCAAGCACCGAGCTCGCTCCCGTCCGTTCGGGGTCACTCGGTCTAGACTCGGAGAGGTCGGAAGGGAGTACCCCGGGGGTTCGGGTAGGCCGGTAAAGATGGATATATGGATATGTACATACAGATTCCGGATTTAAACAATCCTCTCACATCTCTCCAACCCCGTCTCGAACACGTCACTACAGTACACTACGCAACCCAATGACTCTCAGGCGGTCCCATCAAACTACTCTTCAACCCACCCACATCCACCACCAACTTCGTCACCACCATCGTCGGCTCCAACAACCACAATCTCAACTCATGCCTTCCCGGCGCTAACTTCCCCACGTTCTGCTTGGACACATATGCGTTCTGAATCACCGCCTCCGCCCATCCCGCGGGTTGCTTGCTCCCATCACCCACCGGCACCGGCTGCACCGTCGCCGGGCTTGCTCCGTCCACACTGAAGCTGTACTTGTTGGGACTGTTGGGGTTCGCGTTCTCGGATGGCGAGAGGTACACTGTCAAAGTGGCTACCGAAGCGCTGGTGAATGTGTAGAAGGGGTAGACCAGCACATGGCCTTTGCCGCCGGCGGCTTGCGAGGGCGTCTTGGGGGGGAGCTTCACTCCCGAGAGGGTACGTCCGTAGTCGGGGACGATGATGTACTCGGCTGAGGAGGCCGGTGGTGGAGAGAAGTGTTCAGCTTCGATGGAGACGGCACCGGCGTATTCGACGTGGCCCTTGAAGTCCGACGGGATGACTTCGTTCTCTAGAGGGACGGTGACGGTTGCGACGGCGGTCGGAGAGTCGGTGTTGGTAATGGTGAGGGTGGCGGTGCTGGAACCAGATGGCGCGGAGGCCCAGTCCACTGTGATGAGTGAGCGGGCGTCTGAGGGACCACCGGGAGCGGTAAGTTTTCCTTGTGAGTTTGTGATGTTGATGTAGGACGCGCTGGATGTGATCTTGTAGCTGAAGGTCCCATTATCGCGAGTGTATATCTCTACCCATCGGTCAACGCCCTTCGGTGTGAATGGACTGAGCGGAAGAACGGAGAGCTTTGAGGTGGTAGGAAAGGAGGCTGTGTTTCCTTGAGCAGTCACTCCCATGAGGGCATTCTTGGCAGCTGAGGTGGTATAACTCAACCGTGGAAGCGTTTGAGAACCTGGTTCTTGCCAGTTGTTGTATCCGATGTGGTTTTGGCTTAGGATCTTGTCCCATTTTCCGTTCAGGAGACTGTGGTAGCGCTTGGTGATGGACGAGTCTGCAGAGAAGGCGGTTTGAACTTCTTTGGCGAGCTGATTGGCACTGGTTCGATGCTCATTTGCGTATTTAGCTCCCATCGCGACTTTGGTGTATATCTCAAAGACCGTCTTCCCCGCCAGGGCAGGATGCAGAACCAGCTCGAAGAAAGAGATTTGGACGTCACTCGGCAGGCTGTCGTGTACAGCTTGAGCCTTCGCGAGCAACTCGACCCATTCCTGGTAGTTCATTTCTGCCTCATCGTAGTTGACAGGGTTGAAGTAGAAGGGGGTTCTACTCAAATCTTCATACTTCATTCGAGCCGTAAGTTTGCCGTACGTGGTCATAATATCAGAAGTTGCTCCGGCCACGCCTTCGCCAAACTGTCGTGAGCTCCAATCAGTGAGCCATGCCTGGGTACTGTCAACCGCCTGGAAGCTCTCCCTGTCCCAGGCCAAGGCCATAAAGTGGGCAGTAGGAAGTTCCTACGGAAACGGTCAGCGAGCATAGCAAGACTGTTGAATGGGTTTCTACATACCAAGGCCTTAAGATCTCCCACGTTGGCGATCCAGATATTCTCTATTCCACGGTCATATGCAAGAGTCATCTGCTCCCAGGTCTTTTGCAGCTGAATGGTGTTGATCCACTTGTAGTTGCGAGGATCCCCGACATAGTCGAAATGATAGTACATCCCAGAACCGCCGCTCCTGTTGGGTTCGTTGCCGATAGGAATTCGGCGGATGTTGCCTCTGTTGTCGTCACTCCACAGAAGTGTAACATCATCGGAGACCTTCATGCCTTTCTGCCAGTAACCTGGTACATCCTGTGTGTTTCGTCAATCTCAATATGCCGGATTTTAGAGACATTTGGCAACCCACCTTATACATGACCCATGCCTGTGGGATTTGTGACAGCGGCCTCCCAAGGGCTTTTGTCAGAGCAGATTGTTGCCAGGCGATGACCTCCTCCAGAGCGGCAGCAGTCAGCGTCGCAGAAGCTGCATCACCCGAGCCTCTCATTCCCAGCGTATAGATGGTGCTCCAGTTCTTGGACCTGTTGGCTCCTTCTTGCATAAATGACTGCACACCTCCCTTGTTGCTCTTCCAGTCCCAAGAGCCCTTGAGGAACCTGTTCTGCTCTTTATCTGCTCGGGCCTGCATTCACTTGTCAGCGAGGTCTCAATCTCCCATTGATTCTTCCACTACGTACCATGGGCTCATGATGACTTGTCCCCATGAAAATCCCATACTCAGTTGCTGTTGGTCCATTCTTGGCGTCATCAAGGTAGAACATGCTGGACCACATTGCAGGCCAGACATAATTACCCTTCATTCGGAGCACCAGCTCAAAAATCCGCTTGTAGAAGTCAGTAATAAATGGACTGCCGTACTGACTATCCTTGAACTTGGCATGGCCCCAGCTCGTAAGGCCCGGAGATTCATCATTGAGAAAGATGCCACGGTACTTGACCGAGGGCGGGCCTTCTGTGTAAGTGAGATCGCTCGCCCAAATATACTGCCGTTCTGTTGGAGGGACATCAGCCCACCAGTACCAAGGCGAAACCCCAATCTTCTCAGCAACATCGTAGGCCCCAAACACCGAACCGCGGAGGTCAGAGCCTGCAATGACGAAGGCCGCCTCTTGTCCATCCCAGGGGTTTTGAACAACCTGGTATGAGAATGACTCCCACGTGGATGCAAGAGCTGTCGTATCAAGTTTCTTGGAGGCGACTAGGCCATCGATAAGGGTGGATCGACCGACTGTACCAATGATTATGACTGGCTTGGAAGGCTTCGAGGAAGCTGTTGATTTCCAGTCAGCCTTAACGACCGATGCGTTGCTACCGAGAACCTTTCCGAAGTCGACGGCGAGATCATTGGCAACTCGAATGACACCGGGCAAGTCATCAGGCGCAACTCTGATTTCTGGGGCTAGGTTCGGACCACCGAGTTGGAGTCCATTTGGTGTTGAAGAGAAGGTAAAGGGCGAGTGCTTCCTCTGGTACGCTTCTGCTGAGGTGGCGAAGCATAGTGAAGCCAGAGCAACGGTGAAAAGACGTATAAAAGCCATCACGGCGAACTAGACATAGGCGCTATTGAGAACAGAGTGACCCAATAGTCGCCCTTGGAGGCATAGTCTTGATATAAAGTCGCCATGTTGAGTTTCGAACAAAGTCCATGAGTACCTTAAAGTATCGGCTCGGAGGTTATGATAAAAAGAGCGGATAAAGTGAGTGTCACGGCGGGATCGAGGGAGGTTCTTCTGGGAAGCGAGCCAAAGTACTACCGCTTGGCAGAAACCAAAAAAGGAAACCTAAGTACCGAGGATATTAACATCATGTGTTCTCGGTGATCGTATGGACGGAACATCTTTTTGATTTCGTGGTGAAGTGAACACCCAATATCGGGGTCCGCTTAGACTTGTCTATGGATGGTGGGAATTCGATGCGAAGATCGACAAGCTATACAGCATATGATGGGGTAGTGAGAGCTTTGTCAAAGTAGATTTATGGCATCTTAGTGTTCTGGTGGCTGATTGATGTGTATTTGCGTGGTAAATGGAGCCGAAGCGACGACGTGAAGCCACAATGATGGAACACCATCTCAGGACAGAGGAGTTGATGAAGAGAAGTTAAAGAATGCAAGTCACCAAGTCCCCCCCTGCGCTGTGTTTGGAAGCTTGGGCCACTCCCGCGGCACACCCCCGAACCCCACACAAGATCCCAAAAAAATGTCCACAGGTGGGAGCCCCGCAATTGAGCCTCTTGACAGCGAAGCACAGCGCAACGCGGAGGCCAGAGAACATCGTGACAGGGGGGTGCTTCAACAACTTGAACCTAGAACTCCAAGCTGCGGAGCCCAACAACCATCGCGACACCATCCTCGGCCGACACTGCGAGACGTCACCGACCCTTTCGACTGCGCTTCGACCAGAAACCGGGTACATACTAATAATACCGACCGGCGGATGATGTCGACATAGTACACACAGACAATCAGCATCAGCATACAACATCCTCGCTCAATCCCTCCCCCAGGAGCGGCCACGACCACCACCATGTCAGACTCCGCCATCGCTGCCCTCAACTCTCTCCTTCGCGGGGCGAGCATCGACGATCATGAGGAAGCTCTGAAGCTCGCCAATTCCGCCATCAAAGCTGCCAAGGGCAACCCCGCCGATCTGACCACCGCCCAGCACACACGCCTTGTTGCGCTCATCAAGCTCGACCGTTTCGACGATGCGCTCCGTGCCATTGCCGAAGGAGGCGCCGCCCTCGACAAGACCTGCGTGATCGAGAAGGCTTATGCGCTCTACAAGACCGGCGAGCTTGAGGCTGCCGAGCAGCTGCTGGAGAGCACCGGAATCAACACCCGCGGCATGAAGCACCTCGCCGCTCAGGTCGCCTACCGTGCCGAGAAGTTCGACAAGGCTGCCGAGCTGTATCAGGAAATGGCCGAGAACGTAGAGGATGCCATGTACGGCGAAGAGAACGACCTGCGAATCAACATCCTGGCAACTTACTCTCAACTGGAAATGCAGGGCAAGGGCTGGGCCGTATCAGAGGAACACAAGAAGCTCAGTAGGGAGGAGCTCGAGGTCTTTGAGACGGCATACAACGCTGCTTGCGGCAGCATAGCCCAAGGCGATTTCGCCAAGGCTGCTTTCCTGCTCAAGCGTGCCCGGGATTTGTGCGAGGCTTCAGAAGATTTGAGCGAGGAGGACAAGAAGTCAGAGCTGACACCCATCATCGTACAACAAGCCTACGTTGCTACGAAGCTCGGTAATCTGGAAGAGGCTGCGAGGCTCCATGAGGAAGTTGTCCTCTCTGAGTAAGTGTGATCTTGGAGCTCTGGCAGCATGGACATCACTGACTTTGAATCTTCCAGTATCTCGGACGCATCAACTAAGGCCATTGCCCAAAGCAATGCACTGATCCTTAAGTCCGAGAGCAACCCATACATGGCTCAAAGACTCGCCGACACCCTCCCAGTAATAACCGGAAACGACCGTTTGTTCGAGGAGCAGGCCACCATCTTCGGCCGCAACAAGTACATCATCGAGCTCCAAGCGCAGAAGTTTGCCGGCGTCAAGAGCAAGACCGCCAAGATCTTGTCCAAGGAGGCCGAGCCCACCATCTCGTCCAGCAAGTGCGACCTGGGCGCCCTCCACGCCGCAGCTGCTTCCGAACTTCAAACCGGCAAGGAAGCTCTTCGCCGCATCCTCCCCCTGCTAGAGACCAGGCCCACCGACGTCGGCCTCCTCCTGACCGTCATCCAACTCTACATCCAACTTCAAAACCCCGCTCAGGCCCTCAACCACCTCGAAGCCTTCTTCAAGCGCCTCGAGGCCGCCACAGCATCCGACAACAACGCCGACGTGCGCTTTGCCCCCGGCCTTGTCGCCCTCGCCGTCGCGCTCTACCGCCAACAAGGCCGCCACTCCGCCGTCCGGTCCGAACTCGCCAAGGCCGCCTCGCACTGGCAATCCAAGCAAAAAGCCGCCAGCAGCGGCGACTCTCTCCTGCGCGAAGCCGGCATCGAGCTGCTCCGCTCCACGCACCCCTCCGACCTGGCCGCCGCCGGCGAGGCCTTCACGCACCTGGTAGCCGCCCAGCCCGACGACCGCACCGCGACCGCTGGCTTGATCGCCAGCTTCGCCACCAGCGACTTCGCCAAGGTGCAGCCCTACCTCGGCACCCTCTCGCCCGTCGAGAAACTCACAGCCGGCGTGGACGTCTCCGCCCTTCTCGACGCCGGAGTCGCTACCCTCCCCGTCGTTGCTCCCCAACAACAACAAGGCAAGAAGCGCGCCCGTGAGGAGGACAACGAGACTACCGGCGAGCAGCAAAAACAACAACAACAACAACAACAACAACAGGCCGCGAAAAAGCAGCGCAGAAAGAGGAAACTGCCCAAGAACTACGACCCCGCCAAGCAGCCCGACCCGGAGCGGTGGCTGCCGCTGCGCGACCGCAGCAGCTACCGGCCCAAGGGCCGGAAGGGCAAGAAGCGGGCGCAGGACGCGACGCAGGGCGGGTATGTGAAGGGCGATGAGGAGACGCTGGAGCTCGCCGGCGGTGCTGGGTCGGTTAAGGTGGAGAAGGCGAACCCGGCTGGTAGTGGAGGAGGAGGTGGTGGTGGTGGGGGTGGTAAGAAGGGGAAGAAGAAGGGGAAGAAATGAATGGGTGTTCCGGGTGAATAGTTGTGACGGGGGACTGAAAAAGGGTACAGTGTTGAATTTTAAGGTCAATATAAGACAAGAGTATATAATACAGATTTGATGATCGACAGTTCGAAGCATGTGTACTGGGCTTTTAATGCTTCGACATTCTCGTCTAGACAAGAGAGCTATTTGCATATCCTGACATTATTCAAAAGTCTCGGCAGCAGACACTTGTAGTTTCAAGTGTTTCTAACGAAAGCAACCCAACAAGCATGGCACAACCCGCGCTCAGGAGCTATTCTATTCCGCAGTGTATCAACACTACCGCTACCACCGCAAGAACACCTACCATCCCAGCTATAACGCATATATGCCATCACTTCCAATCCCATTGTTCGATAGTAGCAGCAAGTGTATCAACCAGTAACATCCAGCCAAATCTAAACAAGTTCAAGTCCAATCGCTGCAATGTAGTATGTATTAAACCAACAATACAACAAGATCGCTGACGTCTAAAGCCACCACCTAAAGACATCTCGTTTCAATTCCTTCATATCCCAGTTCAAGATCCTCCAATAGTGGGGGTGGTACAACAGATATCTATTAGCACTACTTCGTTTGTCCGTCCGATCAATTGGTCGATGATGTCGTCGTTATTGCAGAGCGTTATATCTCGTATTCTCGGCAAAACCTGGGGGGTCAGTGTGTTGCCTCCTATGCGAGCGAATATGCCGTTCGTGTTGTTGATGTATCATCATTATCTCTCCCAGATTTTCCAAATCCCTCCTTCCATTAGACACCCAATTTTCGTGGTCCCAACCGTGTACGATGTCCGTCCATTTGATTTGATAGACAGGGCGACCTCATTCGTAGGTGAAATTTTCCAATCGTTGCAGTTTTTTTGTTTCTTTCGTTTCGTTCCTTCGATTAAGCCGGTCGTTTCATTGATGCTTTCTTTCGTCGTTCGTTGTGTCCCCCATCCATTTCGATCACCACTCGATCCTCCTATCACTGAATCACGAAGCCATCTGAACAGGCTTAACGCTACTCGCGTCCCCACCACCCCCAAGCGGCCTGGGGACACCCACCGCACCCCCACCACCAGCACCTCCACGGGGATCAGCGCCACCGTAGATATACCCAGCCGCCAAGATGACGACAACCATGACACCCAACCCCATCAACAGTGCTCTCCGGACCGCCGATGGCAAGCCCCCTCCTCCTTGTTGTTGACCATTGCCTTCTTCCGAGGATGAGACAGACGAATAGGCCGGCGAGTTCTCCCACACACCCCGGAGGAAGGTCCACAGCTGGGTAGCAATCTCGACGATCTGGTCGCGGCCGAGGGAGTAGTAGACGAGCCCGGCGAGGGCAATGGCGTAGCCGAGGAATTGCAGAGGGGTGATGGAGGTCTGCCAGATCATGACGGAGGCGCCGACGAGGAGGATGTTTTTGAGGATGCCGGTGAGGGTCATTACTAGGCCGGAGGTTTTGCCGATCTGGTTTGGGTGTCAAAGTGTTAGCGGATAACGGAGGGGATAAAGGACAAGGGGAGGGAGAGAAATTCAGAGAAAAATACGTACAAGGCAGACACTGCTGATGTTCAACATGAACGCCACCACGGCGTTCAAGAGGAGACACCAAAGGCCCGTGTTGTACAAATCGGCAATATGGAAGGAGCGGAACTCGGTGAACAACGCAACGACGAAGTTCATCGATGCGCAAACGGGAGCAAAGTAGTACAGACTGACGAGCGGGTCCATCTTCTGGCCGTCACCCTTGAGCAGAACCTGGATCATGATGAGCCGCATGGCCTCGAACACGATTCCGCCGAGCTGGAAGAGGAAACCGGTGAGCGAGAAGGCGATCTCGCCGAAGCTGGCAAGTCCGACACCAAAGACGATGAACAGAACGTTAATCAGCCGCGACTGCGATGGCTGCTCGACACCCCAGGCCCAGGCGGTCAGCAGGACGGCCACGGGCGCGGCGGCCTTGAGCATTTGGATGAAGGCAACACTGAGGTAGAGGTAGACCATGTTGCTGCAGACGAGACTACCGCTGAAGAGGAAGCCGATGGGGACGATGGCGCGCAGGTAGAGGCGGCCCGTCATCTTGACATTCTTGCGGCCATCGAGGAGGGTGGTTGTCCTGGCAAGAACTTGGGTCGCGATGGTCGCGAAGATGAGATGCCAGCATGTTAGGATAGTTGCTGTGGCGTTTTACGGTCAGTTGGTCATAGTCAGTGAAAGCAGTGTCGGATTTGTGGTGGAACATACGATAACCTTTGAATTATGAGAGTCAGCATGGTTCAACAGGACGTCTACATGTGTAAGGGCATGTGTGTACTCACTGAACCTGTCTGGGTCAAGTAACCATTTGTTGAAAAGAATGGTGAGATTAGAAAAAAATATCCAACTCCTGTCAAAGATCAAGTGGTCAACAGCGGCCCCCTGTGAAGGTGTGGAAGGCGAAATCCTTACGCGATATAAAAGATGGGATGGATCGCCCGCGTCACCGGCTGGGACTTCTCAGCCTGGGTCTCGATATCGTCGGCCATGATGATCGACGACTGGGTTGTTGATGAACGAAAGGTGGAGATATTATTAACGAGGATGAGGCAAGGTCAGTGATGGCCACGTCGAAAGATTGGTATGGCGACAGAGAGAGTGATGTGATCTGTATCGTGTATCTGATCGTGAATCACAGTTCAAACACAGACGCAACCCAGACGACAGCTTGTTGCGAACTGCCAAAGTCGTGGCGATATCCCAAGGATCCAAAAGATCAAAGCCAAGAAAACCTAAAGTTCCGGTTGATCGGTTGTGCCGCCGGTGTCGAGTGGACAAGCGACCGTGGTCCCTGATAAGAGGTATCGAAAAAAGCGAGCCGCAACACAGGCTGGAAGCGCGCGCAACACCCCCTTGGTCAAAGAAGGATCCCAAGAGAAAGAGAGGACTGGTTGGAGGAGGCGGAACAGATCAACCTGCAGAGAGAAAAAGGGACAGGATGGAGAAAGAACGGGAAGACGTCGACGGGGTCGGTAAGACTGGGGAGGAGGAGGAGCAGCTGAAGGGTCTTGCTTGCTGGAAGGCTAGCCGTTGCTGTGCCGTTAACGTGCCGCAGAGTCGGAAAGGGTTTGGCCCAAGAAGACTGACTGACTGTTAGACGAGACAGACACTGTGGCACTGGAACTGTTTGGCTCTGTTTTTTTCTCGTTCTCAGACACGCTCCAAAATGAGACGGGACGGGGAATGGAGGAGACGGAGCCAGAGAACGGCTGAATGGGCGAGTGAGTGTGTGCCGTGGTCCGCAAGGGAGTGGGCTACAGCGAGCTGTTTGACGCAGGGTCTCACTTTCACGATGCAGTCCACAATCCACAAAGTCCACACACACAGTCCCAAAACGGTTTGTTCCTGGTCCTCTTTTTTTCTTCCCTTCCACTTCTTCCTCCCCTGTGCCCTGCCAATACCTGGCCTTGCCGAGGTCGAGCTACTGGCGCAGAGTAAGCTTATCGAAGCTTTGGCCCCAACAAGCGTCCAATTGGAGAGAGACTTGGGAGTGTGTGCGGTTGATTGATTGCTAGGAGCCTGGTGAGAAGTACCTCTAGTTTCAAGGTGAGACTGGTGTCTTCTTCTGCCGAAAGCGTAGTTGGTGATGCCGGTTCCGTTTGCTTGCTTGCTTCGAGGCCAATAAGGCTATTGCCGACTGCAGATAAGGATACCGATGGATAACGGATAATGGGGAACGAACGGATGGGTGGTGAAGGGAGTGAGCTTGACAGGTGAGAATTGAGACGGGACAAACGGATGTGTGATTGATGGATGATGGATTTGTCAAAAGCTGGGGGAAGTGAACCAGGGCAGTGCTAGGTGTCAACACTGCCTGACAGTGGCAGCGGGGGATGGACCGTGACGGCAAGTACTCAACAGGCAGCAGCAGCAGCAGCAACAGCCTCAGCGCCAGGGGCAGAACCAACTGGATGGAATCCTGGCAGGGCAGGCTGGCAGGGACCGGAAATCGGGTTCCAGGCTTAGACGTACTGTAAAGCTTTACGAGGTGTCCCTTTAC
The DNA here is from genome assembly GCA_009806235.1 of Neurospora sp. CHS-2018c. Taxonomy (NCBI): domain Eukaryota; kingdom Fungi; phylum Ascomycota; class Sordariomycetes; order Sordariales; family Sordariaceae; genus Neurospora; species Neurospora sp. CHS-2018c. The sequence goes on along the minus strand of RAPC01000006.1, from coordinate 787,811 downwards.
GAAGGCCAAGACAGCAGATCATTGGTCAAACCGGGCATCCCTGCCGTGGTCAGCCGTCGAACCAGCAATCCCTCCCGTGCGTGATTCGTCCTGTGTCAGTAGGTAGGATCCGTCGGGCGGGTGTGAACTGTAAAGCAAAACCGAATCTCTTTCAGTGTAACGAGTGCAACGCCCCAGTAGATTGGTCTTGTGTGCCCGTAACGGTGGGTAGGTGGCGGGGTTCTCTTGTATCGATTTCAGTCATCTTGAGTCTGTGTGCATGTTTGAGGCAGAGAACTGAACCACCAGCCATCCGTCTTGTTCACAGCCAGTGAGCCAGGGCCAGGAGCAGTGGCTAGTGAGGTGAGGTGAGGGGCAATCGACACCTGTCCGTGACGCTCTGAACGCTGACGGGCCGGTGCCGTGCCGATTGCTTCCCCTTTCATAACGAGGGTTAATGATGACATTCGACGGGACCTCCTGTCGATGACGGCGCAAGTTGAAGTGCTGCAAGGTTACAGCCCTATGGACCAACAAGCAGCCAAGAAGACCATGATCAGTGGGTGATCCATGTTGTTGTCCCATTAATTTTGTCTTCAAAGTCCGCGCGAGCTCAATGCTGGCCATTGAATTGAAAAAACGACAGCTGTAAAGGTTATGATTCAGCTTTGGGGTTCTCCTTCATATTGCCTATCCAAAGATATCGAAATCCGAAACATGATCATGGTTTAACTCCGACTGAATGCACTCTTTTAGTTGCGCCGGTCCGTGTACCTGACATTTTGACGTGCATAGGCCGACCCGGAGAAAGCGTGTCGATAAGCTTTTGAAGGCTCCTATTGGCCCGTTGCTTATGGGCCCCCATCGAACTCCACTGGTTCACAAAATATCAATGTACCCGAGCGTCGTTCGCAGCAAGGAGCTTTCATTATGAGATGAACCACAGACACAAAGTCAGGGCTGTCTATGTTGATTTACTAGCCTCGCCTCAAAATACGGTACGGCTGTATGTAGATACATTGGTCTATCTTCTTGACCCGAAACAGATACATCAAATCGCTGTTCGTACTACTGCTGTACTTCCTGCTCTTCCGTACTTCTTCTGGTCACACTTAGACTCCTCCCCAGAAGAAAAACCAATGAAGAGCACTATAAAAAAAAAACAATACCAATGCAGCCATAAACCCCTGACTTGACGCTTGGGCATTCGGCACCCGTCCATTTCCATCCTGAACGCCGTATCGCTATGCAGAAAAAACACGTCTTGGACCTTGACGCCTCAAATGAAGATACTTCGGACAAGTCTTCCTCACGGTACCATGCCCCCGCTTACGACGCCACCGGCTCAAAGGACTCGAGGACAAATAAATCAGAACGGAGTTTCTGAAGGAGTCCTAGTCAACTTGCTCCATGCTCTCCGACCCCGTAACCGAGTCCGCCTGTTGGACCTTTGTCTCCGGCAGTTCACCCGTCACCGTCCCCTTCGGTGTTGTATCATCCTTCACAGCCTTCGGAGCCTCGGTCTTGACCATCTCCACATCCTCCGGCTTCTCTGACCCGACCAGCGTGACCGACTCTGACTGGTCATCGACATGGTTGGCAAGTTCGGCTTGAGGAGATAGAGTCCTTGTTGGTTCTTGTTCTGGTATCCGTGCCATTTCCGGTTCGACGCACTCGTAGAACAGCATAAAGACGTCCCCTCTTTCAAGCACGCTCTCCTCGTCTACCTTAAAGACGTCGGTGTCGCTAAGTCGCCACCATTGCGAGGTAGCTTCCTCTTCAGCCTCGCACACGAGCGTCTTCTCGTCATCTCCCGAGGCAGGGCTTGCGGCGCCTTCATCCTCCGTGGTATTTAGCTCGATAATGGACTTCTGGTCCGGGGCCTGGGCATGCGGAGCGGCAGCCTCATCCTCGGCAACAAGCTGTGGCGGCGGTGCCTCAGGCTGGTTTTCCTTCTCAGGAGGGCTGATGTAATGCTTCCTGTAGCAAACATAATGGCCACTATCATGCCGCCCCTGGTGCGTGACAACAGCGCGCAGTTCATAGAGTGGCCCGGTTAGGGCGGATGGGCGTTGGGAGCCCGCCACCATGGAGGCTGTCGGCTCAACATTCCATTTCTCCTCGTCTTCAGCGGTTTGCTCACCATTGCTGGTCGAGCTTGGAAGAATACCGTTTGAATCTCCCAGATCAGCCCGCTTCTTCGCGCTTCCGAGGCACCAAGGTCCTAGATCAAGCATGCTGGGAAACCTGACGGCGGAACTGTCTTTATACATGTAGCCTGTCCTCTCGTCAAAGACTGATCGGTTGATGTGAATAACCAAGCTCTTGGGTGGCCGAGAAATTGCCGTCTGCTTCGTCTTGGTTGACTCGACTCGCTGTTTGGCCGGAACCTTGCACTTCTCAGCTAGCGTCTTGTCGTCAAGCATATCTTCTTCGAGCGCCTCTTCCACCGCGGCTAGCCTCTCACGAAACTCCAAAACTCTGCTTTCGTTATCTGCGACCATTCCTATCAGACCCTTGATCTTCTGCTGCATCTTAAGCAGTGAGCACTTGGGACAGTGAACACCTTCGATGAACTCAACCCGGGCATTGTAGTCCAATCTCTCGTAAAGGTCGTAGCCAAGCTGTCCAGAGCCGAGATTAAGAGTCAAACAGTTGAAGGGAATCATCGTCAGTCCTTCGAAATGTTTACACTTAACACAGACTACCCTCTGGGCAATAAGCCCCTCGAGTGGATTTCTAGCCAGCTGGATGTCGGGAACAGAAAGGGTTTGACTGGAGCTATGGTAGCCGCTATCATCGCTGTGGTGGCTGCTCACGCCGTCGTCCTGCAGCATATCGCGGTCGTATGCCAAGGACTTCTTGTAGGTTGCTGTAGCCTTGGCCACCTCCCTGTCGATTTGATCCAGCAACTTTGAGAAGTACTCTTGTGCGTCTTGCTGCTGCCACGTGCTCATGTTCTTGAGTACATTGGGTGGCCATACAGATCGCCCATAGTTGGCTTTGTCGTTAAGTGTTGCGATGAGCCCGGCCATTGCTTGCGTGGTCGGCATCGTCGACTTGGCGTTGCTATCCAGCTGAGATACCCGGGCCAGGTACTCGGGCAAGTCCTGGAGCGAAGCAAGACCCTGGAGAATGCTGTTCTGGTAGCATGAGTTATCGTTGTTGCCCAGTCCTGCCGGTCGATCTGAAGTGCTGTGGTTGAAGTTCCAGCCAACGTTAGACAGAGTGCTGAGGCCCTTAAGCCCAGCCGAAGTCACGGATTCCATGACGCCTCCTGGCTTGTCCAGACCCAATATCCTTCCCAGAGCCTGACTTTTGGCTTCATGCGAGTTGTCTATTTCTGCGGGCGTCATAGGACTGGGGAACAGCGGCGGGTTGAGGAAGCTGTCGACTTTGAAGAGTAGAGTGGCCGGAATGATATCGACCACGCGGGCCCAGATGATGTTTTTAAAGCGTGCACGGGTGTGCTGATCGCTGGATAATAGCTGATAGAGGGCGGATAGGAAGAGGAGAATAACGGAGACGATAATGGTCGGGCTGGTTGCGTAGTCCCGGAGTTGGTGATTAGCTGGGTAGGCGTGGTAGTAGTTCTTGGGATGGCCGGGGGGGCCGCGTGGAGGGTGGTGGCTTTGTATGCGTCTGGTATCTGACTTCATAGCTACTCGGGAAAGCGATACTGGGAGAGACCTCGGGGGCTCCTGTCGTCGATGCGATTGAAGCTAAAAGAAGCTGAGAAGGAGAAGGCGGAATGGTCGCGTCGAACGCTCCGATGTCCTGGTGCCTCAGTCGGCCGCTTCAAATAGTTGACAAACGGTAGTGCTGACGACGAGATCGGGTGCAAGTTGCTTCCATGACGTTTCCAGAAACTGTTTGTTGGAACTCTCGAACCGCGAATCGGTGCGTCAGGGATAACGTCTCTTTTGACTTGAGTTTGTTGTCGAGGACGGGATGATGGTGGTGGGTGCTTGGTCGGAGTCGGGCAGTTACTATTGCGTTTGGTGTGAGCATGGAGCGGGACAGCTGGAAATTTGGGGGAGCAAATGGAAAGAATTGACGGACACCTTTTGCTTGTGACTTCGCCCAGGTTAAAGTGAGGTTACGCTATCCTCTTTCGAGCCTGCTCGGGCTTTACCCCGGCTCCTTGGTCCCTTTTTGGTGGGCCATGCGGGACTGAAGGCCAGGCACTCCTGCCCCCCGGGCCTCGCCGGTCCAACCAGAGAACTCTTGGCGCAACGCGTGGGGCAGTGGGAGCTGCAGGTCGAAAAAAAGTTCCCAAGTGACATCCAAATTTCACACCCCTCCACAGAAAAAGAGGCCCCCACTGCACTGGAAGGGTCGAAGGGTTGAAGGGTCTCACACCGTGACCACTTTCCGCGATACATCACCAGACACTCACCTTGAACTGACAGATTCTTCAACTTGCAACAAGAATCATCAGTCCAAATAAATCAAAATGGCCAAGGGAACTATTGGAAAGAGCAACAAGGCGGCAGGTAATGCGCCACCCTCAAACTAACAAACCCCATTAAACACTATTCTACCTTTGCAGCAACGACTAACACCACCCTGCCTTCTTCCAGCTGTCCGCAAACATTCTCGCGCCGCCCGCCGCCAAACCTCCCCCGGCATCGACCTCGACAAGTCCCTCAAGGCCGTCCGCCCCCCTCAAGAATCCGTCAACCTGCGCCCGACCGTCCTGGCCGCCCACCACAACAGCGGCATCACCAAGAAGAACAAGAAGAAGCAGCTGTCGTCCAAGGCGCGCAAGCGCCAGGAGAAGAGCATGGACCGCGCCGAGGCCATCATGGACCGCACCTCCACAAAAGTGGCCAAGAGCCACGGCAAGGCCAGAGTGATCGAGTCGCGCAAGCGGACGTGGGACGAGGTCAACGTGGTCGCGCTTGCTGAGATCGGCAAGGAGCTGCCTGCGAAGAAGGAGAAGAAGGCGGATAAGGAGAAGCTGGCTGAGGACGAGGCTGTGCGCGTGTTCTATGCTGATGATGATGAGGATATGGATAAGGATGGCGACTGGGAGGACGAGGTCGAGGGCATGGATGAGAATGCCGCGGTTGAGAGTCTCATGGCTGCTGCGACGATACCGGCTGTCGCGCCGGTGATGCAGGATGATGATGAGGAGATTCTATAAAAACTGCGAAGGAGGGATATGGGTGACGGTCTTTGTGGGATTTAAAAGGGGCATCAAAAGTTGCGGATGGGTTACAGGCGTTCAGGGATATTCTGTCGTTTTACCTATATACCACGGCGGCCGGGGTTCGCCGACGAATATTGGGTCAGGTTTGGGTCATGTAAACCGGGGTCATGCTGCGCTATATTTCAGAGACATTGCGGGCGGTTGTTGTTGCTGTCAGATCGGATCTTTGGGTTCCGGGTTAAAACGGTGTTCTGGTTCATAAAAGGAAACGATTTGATGGGCCCTAGGAATCTTGGAAATTTGTGAAGATGATGTGTAGAGAAAACCGCAGGAGTGGTTGAAAGCAATGGCTAACGCTTGCTGAACCTAACTGAAAGCCATACCAGATCGCTCTTGGTAGTTGGCAATCAGATGCAAAACTGTGAAGAGACAGAGTACCTCTGATGACTATTCAAGTTATCCTCTATGTCTCTTCACAACACAACGACATTGACAGGTAAATGAACCGGTTACCCAGATAGAGGTATGTAAACTTACCTCGAACTATACCGAGAATTGAACTCGGGCATTGCGTCGTCTTAGACAATCAGCCGGTTGACCTTCCACTCAAGAGATCAACATAGCGTCCCGGGCTTGACTGAAAGGTAGTCTGGGAAGTCCAACATAAAGTGAAGTATACACCCTTTACATCGAGCTAGAGACAAAAGGCTTCAGATTATCAAAATGTTATGCAGTCAATAATATACACCGCGGATATTTATCTCCCAGACCGGAGCAAGTCTAAAAGTCTCACCAACATCCCGACATCGCTCGCCGATTTACATGACAGCAGTAGCACAAGCCCCAAACACCTAGCTGAGTTACGTATAACCCAAAAACTGTTTGGTTCATCCAGATGAGCCTGCTTGTCTGGCTGGGCGATGACAGCATCTCGACGTCTTGGCATTTTTGGTATTTGGGCAATGATACAATAATGCCGATCAGCCCTCCCGTTTTACACAGTACCAACCAGTCGGCTCGGTCCCCCGACTCGAGTCACGGTTCGTCTGTTGAGAGATGGGAAGGCGGGAAGGAGGAGCCAGGGAAAACTAAGAAAAAAAACTAAGACGTCAACATCTTGGCCTTGTGACGCCACCGGTTCAGCTGAGGTGGTTGTTTCCCGTCAGCTGGACCCTTGAACTAAAGGAACAAAATCTTTCCTCTTCTAACTCAGGAAGACATCATGGAACAACTTTCCATTACAACTGCCAATTTCTACTTCATCCTTGAATTCAACCTTCAGCTGTGTATACTAGGTACTTTTGATGTTCCAAAACTTCGGCATAATCGCTTTTCCCGTCTTTACCTTAGACTTGTCCTATCGCGGACTCCCATTCCCATCCAGCTTGTCACCCCATGCCACTTGCCTCAACCACGGCTTTCCCATGACGTCCTGCGCTCTTTGAAACCGACCGACCAAGCAAGCGAATGCTGAAGACAAAAGAAAAAATGATTTTCCATACCATCAAAGCGGTGCCCTCCCTATCCTCCGGCTTCCACTCGATACCCCCGTTCTTTGCCATTTCAAAGCAGCAGCAGTATGCTGCCAAAACATCAACACCAAACTCCGCGATCACCCCGACTACCACCCCACGCGAACGGGGATTTGGCTTTTAAAAACGAGTCTGACAAATGAACCATTGGAATGATAGTGTCATAAATATTGATGGAATGTCGCAATATAAGCCGCGAGAGCATATGAGGTTATGATATAGCCACGCACATAGAAGCACAGCTGACCCCTTCTCTAGATTTTCACTTCTTTCTCTTGCTTCTTGCCAGCCGGATCATGCGTTATCCGCTGCCGAAAGTCGACTGGTCGCTGAACATGTCATCGGGCATGTGGTCATAGTTAATGTCCGGCTCTCTTTTCATACCTGGGGGGTTGATGTTCGAGTAGCCACCGTTGGCACCACCAGGAGGTGTGTATAGCCCCGAACCTGAACCTGATTGCTGGTGAGTTGGAGATGTGGTGTTTGGAGGAGGAGCAAGTATGCCCGATGACTGACCGTATGTCAATCCGCCGCCGCCTTGCCCTTCTGCGCCTGGTCGAAGAACACCGAGTTGGACTCCTGGCATTGTCGGGTAGCTTGGAGCGATGCTTGCGTGTCGGCTTTTGGGGGATCCTGGCACCCCGGGCACGCCTGAAGCCTGTCCAGATTGTCCCAGACTGGCGAACGGTTGACCAAAGGCGTCGCTGGTCTGGACAAATCGCCGAGCTTCGTTTTCCAGCCACAGGTCGATGTTGCGATCATTGCACTTGGCGTGTACCATTAACTGATGCTTCAGATCGCTGACCTCGCTGAGTAGGATGCTGTATTCACTTTGCAAGCTTACGTTCCTTGCTTCGAGGTTGATTTTTGTTCCTTCCAGCTCCTGGGTGTACAGCTTCTTCTTCTCTCGGCATTTGCTCGCAGCTAGTCGGTTCCGTTCGAGGAACTTGTTCCTCTTGTGGTCATCCTCTCCCGTATTGGCGTCCTTTTTGCTCCTCTGTTTTCTCTTTTTTGGCGGGCCTTGATCCGGGGGCGTTATATCCGTGGACATGCTGCCGGACTTGGACGATCGATGGGAGTTGGATTTGTTGCTCGAGGACCGTCGGGTGGAAACCCGTGACATGACATCGGAAAAAGAGCTTCTATTCGCGTCCATACTGTCCGGATCACCGACTCCTTCTAGTCCGTTGACGTCTTGATCTCTTCCTCCGTATAGGCCCGGGTCAACAAAGAGCCTATTATTCGTTTCCATGGCGCTTGGTTCTGCGAAGCCATCCCATATCCCCGGCCGCTCCCCTAATGCTGGACCATCGCCCGATATTGGAGATTGGTCGATGGATAGCTTGTGATCGAAAATCTGGTACGGCTGAAGCCCGGCTTCGCTCATGCCTACATCAGGAGGAACATCATGGGGAATATCGTGAGACATGTCGTGGGGGATCTCGTGAGGAACTTCATATGGGACATCATGGTCATCCTCCTGATATGGGTTGGAATCCTCGTATGCCAAGGAATCGCTAAAGAAGTGTGACGGAGTGTCCATGGCGTTTTGGTGACTCTGATGGGGGACTAGCGCTGGCAAACGAGTTAACTATCAAGAACAGCAACGAGCGTATTGGGAGGAACTCAGCAGGATTATGGGGAGGGGACACAGGTACAGGAGAAGGAACTCGGAAGCACTAGCTGGGCGGCGTCAAGGCCGGGAGACGACGGATGTTTTGCTCCGGGCCTGAGCCCCGGCCCTCCTGGAGATGGAAAGACCGGGCGGCCGGGTGATTGCCCAAGCTTTGAGCATGCATGTGCAATCCAGCCGAACCACTTCCGCTTGAACACGGATTCGGGAACAAGTCAAGGGGAAATGGCAAAAGGGACGATGAAAAAAACGAATGTTGAAGCAGGCACGCGGAGAATCGAGAGTATAACTGAAGCTCAAAAGGGATAATATCAGGATCGTTGTTGCAAAAGGAAAGTGATGCCCAGGGCAGGTTGGCAACGTACCAGGAATGGAGGGAAGGTATTTCCTATGCGTCTTGGTAGAAGAGCTTCCACTTGTTGCACAAAGGGCAGGCACCTCAAGTCGATGCCAATAGCCCTGTGTACCTTGATGGGTACTACCGCCGCTATGTTTGCCTTGGCAGTCCGGATGTCTTGATGGATGGACAGCCCAATCGGTTGCCGAAGGAAGTGACGGAAATGATCTGGCAGCTGGTACGGGGCGTGACTGCCTTGCCTGAAGGCAGTTTTCAGTGTTCAAACACGGCCCGTGACCAATACCTGCCGAAGTTGTTACTTTGATCTCGGAACTGAAATGAAGTCGTCTTGTTGGTTGGGGACGAAACCGGAGCGTTGTGTGACCGGGCTGGTTCACTCTCGCAAGTAGAAGGCAATACGCCTTCCTCTATCGTACATTTCTGGGAGCCCGGTTGTCTGGGCACCCGAAATGTATCAAAAGCTTGGAAGGAGGGTTCGAAGAGAAATGGAATGCCAGTTATCGAGACAAAGGGTGTGCTGTCTCTGGCAGAAATTCGGGGCGCTCGAAGGTCAAGTGAAGCAAAAAGACATTGTGATCTTTCCAAGTTGGTTGGAAACAATGACTAACACGGTCAAACAACAGCTCGAAGAAAAACGGATTTGAAATTGGATTTGAATCTGCTGGTGAACAGGCGAGTATGAGGAAGGACGAAAGCTCGGATGCCAACAAGCTACGTTGGTGGAGGCAAGCAGGCGGAGGGAGGGTACCTCTGTTTTGGCACAACATCAAGCAACAATGGCCGTACCTAATGCTTCTCCGTGCTACCCCCATTTTAGCGTGGCGGACTGAGCAGACAGGGCAAGACAGGGAAGACACAAAAAGAGCTCGTCCCCCAAGATTTCATGGAGGGCAGACCGAGGAGGTTTGTGCTGGTGGATGGACTGGAACCACAGACGGATGCTACCTGTGACTTGTGAAAGCTGGGGTGGGCAAATCCAAGCTTTGAGCTCTCCTCGACCCTTTCTGCTTTGTTGGCCTCCCAACCACAACAGTCAAACGATCTTAGCCGAGGTGAGGAGAGAGCTCGATATGCAGCATAGTTCCCTGCTCGGAAGATACCGTGCCTGGTGGTGCGTTGGTCGGAAACATACGAGGGAACTCGGAGCTTTACTGGCGCGTTGCTTCATCCGATCTCCAACCCCTCAGCTAAATAGCGGTTGTGGACGAGGGGCGATGCGCTTTGGCCTGGATCCGAGGAGGTGCTCGTTGAACTCTCTATCGTAGGCAGACAATGAGGACTCATCGCCTTCTAAAGACGAGAGCGGAGAAGAGGAGCCAGATGTCCCTGCTTAGGAGGGCAGCATCCCGGCCCGATCGATGTAACACTGCATTCATGATCCGGGCAGCCTGTGACTTGGAAGTGTCCAAGCTGGTTATGCTGCACAAGAACACTTTAGCTCTAGACACTCGCACATTCTTAGATGTCGTAGGCTGCTAATTGGCTCGGGGTACACCTCTGCATGGATATAAAATGTTAGCTCGGTTTTTGCCAGTGGCAAAGAACCTTAATTTTTGCACAGGAAATGGCTCTCTTGTCGTCTGTCTGCTCCCTGTTTCTTGTAGGATCGCCGTACCAAGCTAACGTTTTATATCCATGCAGAGGTGTACTGCCCAAGGCCTGCCAGTCTGCCAGGCCGGGGCCGGGTTCAAAGTTCCCGTCATGGGAGACAGTTGGTGAGACGTTACCGTGGCCAATGGCAGAGAACCGGTCAGCGATGGGAAATCGAGAATCCCCATCTGATCGATGAAGTGGGCAGACTTGGTGGCTTGCACCCCGGCAAACCGAATGTTGATTCCAAAAAGTGCTTGGTCCTGGCTGAGGTCGCACAAGGCGGGGTTGTAAGTGATCATGGAGGAGAGGACGGGGATGGGAGCTGGACGGGAGCATAATGAAGTACACCTCCACTGTGTAAGTTTGTCTTCCCTTTCCTTCCCTTCCCCTCCCTTCCGTACCGAAAGGCTTGCTGTAGATCTGATCTACCTCCGGCATTAAATATAAGCACCTTCTCCCGGCGGGCTTCCGAATTGTCTTGAGTGTAGCTCGACCGACATACCCTACTGCGACTTCGGAAGCACCAGAACAGGTTTATACAGAAGACGACTTGGAATAGCTGAAGAGCTAAGGTCCAACCAAAATCAGTCGTTGTCAGTATCTTACGCCGCGGAAACAGTACCTAACTCTGGCTTACGTGCATTAGCGTTACTGCGTATAGGCAGGGCAACTTACCTCGCTGACATGATTTCGTTCAAGGTACGAAGTGAAAAGATCCATTTGAAGTTCGTAGTAGTTTCCAGCAACCAGTTGAGCTTTTCTGACGAAGGTATAAATGAGCCGATTCTGGTATTGTGCAATCTCAAGCCATCGTTTCGACGCCAAAAGGCTTCCACGAAACCTGTCTCTGGCCGAGCGTGCATATCTGATAGTACGTACCGAGCAGCTTGAAAAGTGATCATGCTCCAAAGTGGAATGATACCGCCGCCTCACACCTCTTTTGTGCAGATTCCATCTTACTTATCATCTTATTTATCAGCATGTGGAACGAACATACATATAATCTGGGCATCTTTTTCCCGAGGCAACTTCGTGCCATTAAAGTGATAGATGCTGAATAGAAGACTTACCAATGATTTCTGTTCAAGTTCCAACATTAAATACATGCCAGCCAGAACTCTGGCTTTCTCCGTGTTTAGAGGTGGAAGACAAGCACCGTCGAAAATCTGGACTCTTGACCGGACTTCCCATCGCTGTCATAGTGGGAGTTCTCGAGAAGACCTGGCGAGTCCCCTGGGGGATGCTGTCACGTTTCACCGGTGATTTGAACCGTGACGGAGACAGATTCCGAGTCTTTTCCCCATTCAACATCGAACCGCCTAGACGAAACCAAGGGATGTCGCTGATGCCGCACAACAAGACGTTGTCTCTGGAAGTTGAAGTTGAGTTGCTCGAGCGGATCGTGTCCCGCATCTCCCCGCTCATGGCACGCTAAATGGTGGGGCGCTTAGGCCCTCTTATCCCCGCGATCCCCACAAAATTACGAGCGCCAAATGGGCCGACCGTCAATCTGCCGTGGGGCTCTTGACGCCCCTGTCCGTCGCTCAAGGCACTCAGGCACTGCACTGCAGTGGTCAGAATTCCAAGCAGCCACAGTGCAGGCAGCAGTACGTACCTCTATCGCGCCGCACTCAAACTGCTTCGAGATTGGCACGCGGGGTCTGACTTCAAAGTGAAATTGACTGCTTGTTGCTTCGATATCGGACGCGCTTTCAGATATGTTATTGAAATTTTGATCCACAGAAAGGATATTAATTTGTGGTAGGGACCGCGACTTACAAAATACCAGCACTGCATTCATACACCGGAAGCCACGACCTTCGTGACAATTTGAAACCCTCTACGTGCCCCGCACGTAGTGAAACTCTTTCCACTAACAAGATCACACCAAGAAACCGCGCTAAAGCTGTTAGTACATTCACAACAACAAAACTGAGACCATCATCAACAACCCAAACAAACAACGAGAAGTATCAGAACCTCAACCTCACCACTCACGACATTGACCTTTGCTCCGCAAAACTCCAACTCTCCAACAACTCCACAACCGCTTACTCACCACATTCATTCACTCTCTAAATTTCCAACGACCACAGACTCACGGACTCACACCGCAAAAAATGGACGGCAACTCTTCCACACCCCGCATCACCTGCGCCTTTCTCAGCCAGTATGTCGGCAAGCTCGTGACGATCGTGGGCAAGGTCGTCCAGTTGCGCGGCGAGGAGGCGACTATCGACGCTGATGGGACTATTCATGCTTTTCTTAACCGCGTACGTCCGAATTTTCGCCCTTTGCTTTTGTGCCACCAAGCTTCAAGAATAAAGACGAAAGACTGTGAAGAGTTTGATGGATAATGTCCAGCGGTGACTAACAAAAATATATCAAAAATACAGGAAGCACACCTCTCAGCAAACAACGGCGTCCAACTCATCGGCAAGGTCAACCCGGATCTTTCCATCAAGGTGCTTAGCTCCGTTGATTTGGGGCAGGGTGTTGGTAAGTTTAGGTTCCCCTTCATTCATTCAGCTTTGTTCACGTCGTCGTCCATCCCTCATCCCTCCGCCTCTGTCCATCAATCCATACCTTGATCGCTGCCTCTACACTACCTTACCGCAGATAAACTGATGTGCTTTGCGCATGTGATATAGACTACAACCTAGCAAACGCCGTAGTGGAAGTCACTCACCGTTACAAGCCGCTCTTTCTGTACGAAAACTAGGTGGCCAAGCCAGGAGAAGGGAGGCTAGGTGGTAGACCAGAAGAACACCCGGACCTGAGAAAGAGAGAGCAAGAGGAGAAGAGAGGCAAAATAAACTGATACCCAAACCATAACACACGGAACCCAAAATCTCTCCTCGTTCCCGGAAAAAAAAAAAAAAAAACCTTTCTCACGTCAAAGCTTGAGCAGCTGATTGACAACTCCGACATTATCCGCTCTCGAACTCGCCCGTCTCAACTCCTTGGAAAATCTCATCCACAGACCGGGAACAAGGGAAAACAAAAACCATCCGATATCTACTTGATATTCGTCACCAAATGTCCACCAAATGTCGAAATAGTCCAAGCGTTGCGGCCGCGGGCGCCACGCGCACGCAAGACGCGGAGCACTGCGGGGGAACATGCCAGCCACTCACTGTTGTCATGCTCGCTTTGACATTGCGGCAATACCTTACTTCTTGCAGGACCGCGGAAAAAGAGAACGGGACAAGATGTGGAGATGTGGAGGAGGAGAACTGGGGAAGTACGATTTGCCTTTCAACAGTTATCATTGTGATGTAATTCGGTTGTGATGGTATGGGGTGATTCTGAACTCGATGGAGACTACCTAGGAACAGAAACTGAAATCGACAGCAAGATGGTGGAAAAGACAAAATTGAAAACAAATACCGAGAGAAACGCTATGATATCCCATCCCATCCCGAAATTGCGCCCAAAACACCCATTCATTTTCCCCGCTTGAACATTGAGGAAGTCGCGCGTGGCGTACAACCAGTGAATGATCATCCCACTTTTCCTGAGGGTATATGGTAGTTACCTTTTCGCCCACCCTGCGAGACATGGATTTCCTTTTCCTCCCATGTCTGAAATCAGACCATGATCGTGCCCATTTGCTGAAAGATTCACCTCGATTCGTATGCCAAACAACCGGTTGCGAGATCTGCGGATCTTGCACAGCATCTGTGTCCAAGCTGAACTGCTCACCCGTATCCCTAACCATGTGCTCCAAACTGATTGCTGATATCCATGCTCAACAGCTGCCCCATCCGGATATCATTATCATCAGGAGGTGTCTCCAACTGATGAGCATTGTGATCCAAGCTCAACTGTTCCCCCACATAAGCACCAACAGGTGGCTCCGGCTGCGGCTCCGGCTCCGACTGATTATTGAGACCCTAACTCAACTCATCCACATCAGCAGCGGCATTTCTCTCCGCCACGCTCCCTCCTTCTCCGCCAGTAGCCGCAGTCTCCACCCACAAGCATTCGATGCTCAACGACGCCTCAAAGCTCATGCTGCCATTGCCACCATCGCCATGGTGATGACCCCTCATCATAGGCGGGGAGCTAGGCATGACCATGTCAGTCCCCATGAAGCTACCAAAATCCAGAGCACCTGCGCCCTCCACGAGCTGCTGCACGCTATCGCTGTCGTAATGCTGCATGTTAACGTCCAGAAGCCCGTGCGACGACGAGTTGGCGGTGAACTGGTCAGCTTCGCTCAACAGCTGGTTCAGCGAGCCCCAAGCCTCGAAGTCATGGGTCGGAGACGAGGTAGGCACGTGCAGGCTGTCGTCAAGCGCAAAGCGTGCATGGCGAGGGCTTCGCCGCTTGGACGCGCTAACGAGAATGCCTCCGTTGTTACCGGAGACAGTACGCGTACCGCGCGGAGTCTTGGTGGGGGTTCGTTGGGTTTGCGTGAAGAGCTGACCGGGCGACTTCTGAGCTGACCGGACGGTACGGATGGACCGAGATATACTCCTAGTAATGGGCCGGTGGTTCGGAGTCGGTCGGGTAGGCGTCTTGAAGATACCAGAAGAGGTGTTCTTCGGGGGTGGTGTTGAAGGTCGGATGACGGGACTGCCAAAGAGTTCTTGGTCGAGCTCGTCTTGGTCCGGAAGGACAGGCGTGTTGGGGCGTCTTGCCGGCTGGAACTCGGTCGAGTGGCCGATGTTCTCCTTGCCCATGGCGGCAGACTTCGGGTCTTGCGACGCAGTGGTGGCATTGACGGCGTTACCTGCGAGCTCCCCAAGGACCTTCGGCGCTCCCTCCTTCCTAGGTGAGGGGAAGAGAAGCCTTCTGGTAGTGCCGAGATCATCCTCTACTGCGATGGGACTGTCCGCCGTTCCACTGCCCCTAGAGTGAGTCGACCCCAGCCCACGTCGCTTTGGGGAGCTACGCGAGTTTAAAATCATGTGATGCAATGATTGATTGTTGTTGCTGTCCTCCATTGCGGTCACGTTCTGGTGCGTCTGTTGAGTCATATTTTGATGTTGCGACTCTTCCGGTGATTCTTGATCGGCCGGTCCAATTGGATCAGTCGTGAAATATGCCTCCGATGTTGGGTTTGTTTGGGTATCATTCTTGCGCTTCTTGTTGCGTGAGTTCTTCTTCTTTCGAGGCTGATTAAGTCGGGCAGCATCCTTGTCCCACCTGTCCTGTGGCCTGTGAACTTTGAATTTGGCGAGCCAGATGCCGCATGGGTTGCAGAGAAGAGTTTCTTTCCACAGCTTCTTGTCGTCTGTAGGCCCGAGATTCTTCTTCACGAGTTGATACATGATGGTTTGTCCATCAGCATCCTTCTCGAGGATATCGATCGTGGTCACAAATCCAGGTTTGTCGGAAAACTCGTAAAAGCCAGGAACTCCTCGATGATCTTGCGTCCAAATCTTTCTCCAAGTAGGAGTTTCGATGGCCCCACAATTGTTGCAAAATGGCGGCGACTCTCCTCTCTGAATGGCCTCCTCCAGTTTCTCCTTGATTGACTGCTTCTTCACCATATTCTTGTTATAGCGAGGCGGTTCTTCGGGCTCGCTAGGTTCCCGAGTGGCAGGTGCACGAGCCCGAGCAGGGGCTTCAGATTGTGCTGCTCGGGATAACGTTCCAGTAGATTCTACAACGGGATCGCTGGCCGGGACAGCAGGGGCAGAGTTGTTCGAGACGGGCTTTGAAGCTGGTTGGGCTGCTTTGCTCTGAACAGGTTCGGGTCGTTCAGGAATGGGCATCACAGTGGTAACAGGGACAGTAACTTGTGGCTGAGCTAATGTGTTTCCCATGTTCTGGGTCGAGAGTTGTTGCTGAGGGTTAAACGGCGGCTGATGTTGAGTTTGAGAGCTTTGCATAACTGCCTGGGATGTTTGGGAACCATTATTCCCTTCCTGATGAGTTTCGACATCTTGCTGATCATTAGGTTGTCGCAGTAGGGGATCGTGATCGGACATTGAAGGGTTTGGCGCTGTGTTCGACCTCTTGAACGAGCGATCCGCGTTCTTCTTCGGCATGGGTGGAACTGATGTGGCGTGAGCAGCCCTGTTCAGCGCCTTTGTCTTTCCAGCAGGGTTGAAGATGCTCTTCGTGGGCAAAAGCTCTTTCGGTCCGGGATTGACTTCCTGGAAGGGGAAGTTGATTCCCTGTCGATGCGCCCGACTCCCCTTTCGTGCATTTGGTTTGCTGACTTGCGGCACTGGAGGGCTCACGACCATTCGATCTTGTGGCTGGCCGGGTAGCTCCTGGCCGTGATCTTGAGGGGCATCTTGTAATAGCTCATCCTCGTCGAAGATGTCGTCGAATCCGCCGCTCATAAAGCCCGAGTCGACTTGCGGCATAGGAACGGGCATAGGCGGGAGAACTGGGCTTGAAACATAAGGACTTGAGTGCATGTAGGCACTAGTCCTGGGAACAGGAGGGGATGACCCAATATCGACGGGACTATCTTCAGGCACGTAACCTTGATCTGGTGACTGGCCGATAGAGTCGGTGGGTGATCGGGCATCGTGGCTCATACTCCTCTGCATGGTTTGCTGACCGAAGCGTGACTGGTACATGCTGCTTTCTGCATCACCCGCAAAGTCAGACTTCATTTTGTTTTCGAAGATCAGCCTTCTCTGTTGCCGCTGTAACATCGACCCGTCTGGAACAGGGGTAGGAGCGCGAGGCACGTCCTGAACATGACCCCCTAAAGATGGATTACCACCAGCTCCAACAGGCCTCATGTTACGCAGAGAACCGGATGTACTGGCTGCAACTCTCAGTGACTCTGGTGCTGAGCCGAATGGCGCACTACTGGTAAAATCGGCACTGATAACTTTGGCTCTCTTCTTTTGCGGGCCATCATCACCATCAGTCGCTTCCTCGGCCGCTGACGTATTGCCTGCTTCAAGAGGCTTCTTGCGTGGCCGGCCTCGTGGTCTGCCGGTGGGCACTCGAGTACGGGACGCTCTACTAGAAGGTCTCGAGGTGGGACGCGCCGACTGGTTGACGGGGATCTCAACAGACTGGCTTGGAGCCGGGGATGAGGCGCTCTCACCAGTAGGAGCTGGTCGTGGAGGAACAGGCTGGATGGGCGGCATGTTGTTGACCACGGGACCGGAATTTTGTGGCTGAGAACCATTCGGTGGTATGCTGGCTGGCCGAGTGGGCTGTGTAGGCGGATCACTCCTGATATCCATGTAGCGACCATCACCGTTGAGATTGACGTTCAGCGGAGCGGTAGACATGGCAGGCGAGTGCATAGAAGCCACGTTCGCCGAGCTCCCTAGGCCCGGGTTGGACTGTATGAACGAGGCCCACTCAGATGTGGTGATGTCTGTAGGCTGTATAGGGTCGGACCTGAGCATATTATTAAGGTTGTTGTCCATGCCAGGAAATCCAAGTCGCTGCATCTTCGCAACAGCTGTGAGCTTCATCTTGACCTCCAGGGTCTCGCGGCTTCCATTGCTAAACATGGGCAACAAACTCCGAGTTACCCGTCCCGTCACCAATTGTTGTTGTTGATGCCGTTGGCTGTTGTGATCGCTTGCAAACTCCAGGCCCCACGACAACATGCCTTGCCCGACCAGGGGCGTATCCGGCTCAGAATAGTCCACAGCATATACAGTATAATCGTTCTCTTGTTGGTTTACAATCTCGGGACTGCATTGCGCAATGGCCTGAAGACATGTCCGGAGGTCCACCACGCCGATTGTAGTCCTTTCGTCGACTGGTAATGTTTGGATTTGGAGGATGTGAGGCCATCGGGCCAAGCACGACACCTGGCCGTCTCGATCGAATGTATACAGCACCTTCACTATACATCAGGCTAAGTTAGAGCGCATAGGATTGAAAATCAGATTATGAAGATGCACTCACAGCCCATGGGCCTGACCTGCATGGCCAAGTCATCTGCCTCGACCGGCTGGGCAGCCTGGTGATGGTGAGGGTGTGGTGAGGGCGCAGACCACATGTTGTTTGGGGTAGCCATTGTGACGTCCTTCACGCCGCGGTGCCCCTGCACGCGACTGAGGGCGACGACAATGTGTCTAGATGTTGAGACAGGACGTTATTGTGGTTGTGTTTTGTTCGGGATAGTTGATGTCGTCGGCTGTCGTGGACGGAAGGGGTGGTGGTTGAGGGAAAGGTGGACCTGGTCGTAATGTGAACGGAAGGAGGGCCAAAGGGTCTCCCGTCACCACCTAGCCTGACGTCAAGTGGACCTAATGGAAGGGGCTGGTTTCATGCCCAAATCGAGGCTGGCAGAGTGTCGGGTTGGTAGATGGATGTAAAGTGGAAGTGAACCAAGGTGGGAATGGCAACCTCGAAATGGAAGCGCGTTCCGCTCGGTCCTGTCGCGTGTACGGGTGGAGCCCAGACACGATGAAATCTAATTGATTTCCTGCGTGGAATGCGAGTTTGGCGTTGGCGTGCGTGTTCTGGCGTCTGGCGTCAAGGGCACCTAACCGTTCATGCAGGGTGCGCTGCGCAGAGTGTCAGCATGCAGCCAGACCAGCACCTGGGAGATAATTGTTTGCTTCGTTGCTTTCGACTCTCCACAAGTCTTTGTTCGAGGAGGAAAAAAGCTCAGCCCGCGCAAGTTCGAGATTCGGTCGGACGTCGTGGAGTGCAGACAAGAGTTCCCAGACTGTTTTGAGTGGCAGAGCGAGAAGCTTGAGGTGATGTGGTGGAACTGACGCGATGTGGGGTGCGCTGGCGCCTTGGCGATCACTCGTTTAATGACCAGACCAGCTTAACGCGCCGGGGCACGTGCACAGGCGTGTGTAACTGTTAAAGTGGTACGTACCTTTTGTGCAGTGTGCCTGACGGAAGTAGGAAGCTGTTTGGCGGAGGATCCCGCCCGAGTGTCTCCCCCACTGGACGAAATACAACGAAAAGTCACAAACAACGCGGCCAACGAGCAGCCAGAAATCGGTCAGCTTTCACACAGCAACCAGAGTCTGGAAAGCCCCCGGGTTGTGTCTCGGTTGCAAAGTGAAAACAAGAGGGAATCTTGCAGAGTGAAGCTGGGGGAACTCGGGGGATACCTAGCTCCTACTTATACTTGCACCCAAAAGTGAGGTGCCCCCCGCTTGACCACACCTCCAATTGCGCAACACTCCCGCCGTTTTCACCCGCCCGCCCACTTCTTCCCTCACATTTCCCGACGCTCTTTCGCAACTGAATTCTGTGCGTTGTCACAAGAAATGTCTCAACTTTTGGTGTTTTCCGCGGTGCCAGGTGCTCTCCAACAGCACTTCTGTCCACACAACACAACACAACAAAACAAAACAAAACAAAACACGGAGCTGTTGGTTGTCTTCACTATTTCTATTTATCACCCATCCACCCAATCTCACCATACAGCCACACATCACGCTTATCCTGCTACAGTCCAATTATTATCATCTATGTTGTGCATATCGTCTTTCGATGCCAAATGTTGTTTTCGCAATTGGCGAAAAAAGGGGTCCATACCAATCCACAAAGCACCCACTGCAACTCCGCCAGAAATCCCTTCCAGGTTCGTCGGCCGGGGAACGGGCGGTGGGGATGAAACGACGGTCTCAGCCACCTGATAAGTAAGGGAGTGAACATCAGTAACTCACCTACCATAAGAAACACCAAAAATGATTCACCTGCTACTAATTAAGTCTTCGACGACTCAACTTAGAATTAAGTGACATCCAGACTCACCTCACTTCACCTGGGCTATCATGCCTCCAGAGGAAAGCAGTCGACGCAACTCGGGAGGATAAAGTGCATGCATTGAAGAATCCAGACGGACCCACTTCACTAACACGAACCCAACATCCAATGAGACGAGGCATACACTAACAAATTATCCCAAACCGGCAACTCGTACAACTGCCGGAGGCATCCGCATCGCTCTCGTTACCGTCGCCGCCGTCGTCACCAATAGTGCTCTTCACACACGTCAAGTCAAATACGAATTACACTTGGCTGACCTTTAAGAGCCACATTCATATTTACTTACTACCCATGCTTAAATTGATGTTTCCTTTTAACTTGTTCGGAGCGCAGATACTCTGGCCATGAACCACCAAAGTAGAACTGTCTCCCGAATCAGATCCCTATCTTGCGACAGAGATTCTCAACAACCAACGGAAAATGTTGGCAAGTTAAGTCTGGTTTCAAACTTGACTCGACTCGGTCAAGTTTTGGCTAGATCAGCCTTGTTGAACTCGAGCCTGATGTGGCCACTTGCGTCCGGCTTGAGTTGTGTGTAACACTAGACTAGTCACCATCACCATCTTCGTCTTCGTCGGCAGTTGTAGTTGAACAGAAACCCGTGTTGCGCTTTAGTTGCGGTATTCCACTCTGGGGGATGGATAGCAATAAGGCAAATGAATCCGTTACAATATGCTCATGATGAGTGCGTCACATTCATCAGTTCACCTTTGTCGTGTTTATGCCATGCATTTTCACAGAATCCTAGTGATCCAGAACAAACTTGCAATCCCTTGGTAGAATCACGCTTCTTCGCACATCTTTGTAACGACTTCAAAGTGCAAAAAGAGAGGCGGTCTGTCGCGGAATGCACACTGAGCACGATATGCTGTGATATGGATGCATTCCGTGGCTAGCTATATTTACCACGTTGAGTTTCCCAGTTGCTTGCTGTGGTTACTCGTTTTCTTTTGCAGGGACATGGCCTGGTTAGTGAAGTGATCTGCCACTGCCGTGACACGGTCGCGATGCGAAAACCACACCTCCTCCCATCTTCCCTCCTGCAACAAACACCCGCTCTATCAACTCCAAAAAACCAAGAGAAAAATATAAAAAGCACATTCAAACACTTTCAAGCACTCCTAGACCTCGGGAAAAAAAAAGCAAAAAGCTCAGTTGCCCTGGAGTCTTGGTAGAACGAACGACCATGCTCCCAGTGTCAACCTACGAAAACTGTACCTCGAGCACCGCGCACCCGGCAATGTTTTCATCAACGGGAACCGCTCGGCCATCTGACCACTGGGCCCCCGTTGTGGTATTGGGGCCCGGTAAGGGGCTTTATATGGTGCATAGTGGCCTGGGGCGGGGTTCATGTCATCCGATGTTTGGGGAGGGCATCATTGATAGCAGGCAACAGCGGCTGAGGTGTCAGTATCACATAGCTCCAGGGCCCAAGGTACTTCGAGAGGATGGCATATCTCTATTACGATTATAGGTTATTAGGTAGGTACAGCCAACATCACAACCGTCTTCTTTCCTCCCCCGCATTCAGCCGGAACTTCTCCCAAAACACGAGTCAAATCAAAGAGCAAACAGCATGGCGGCCACCGAAACAAGACCAAACACAGTCATCCTATTGTGGAAAGCGGAAGAATGCGAACCCGGGCAACCACTCTCAACGAACATGGGATAGTAGTATGTCGGAGCTATAGTCTGAGTGACAGTAGTAGTTGGGGCCCGTCCGAGATGAATAGCTGGGGTCACGATGGCCTCGGGCTCTTGAGGGCGTGCAGAAGCCTCAGAATCTCTGCGATGAAACATGGGTTCCTGCGCGCCTTGGGTGAATTGCAGTGCCTCAAGTAGTGTCGCAGTCTTTTCGACAGAAGAAGGTTTCTTGGTGGAACCCGTAGTCGCAAGGAAGAGGGCGCCCGCAGCCACTTTGTCTGCAAGCGAGGTATGTTCCATCGTGTTAACGAGATTGAATCTCAAAGGGTTCAGTGCTGCGTTCTGCAGATAGAGCTCATCCTGTGGGCTGATGCTGCTGGTATCGAAGAGGAGTGTGAGAACACTAGCCTGCTCTGGACCCTGCAGATTCGACGGAGCCCACGACGCGATGGCTGGCTTGTTGTCTTTATTGAGCAGCTCATAGACCCGGAAGAACCCTTCGGATGTCTCGAAGTTTGTCGGAACAGCGGACGGCTTCAGGCCGGTTTGAAGCCACAAGAGGTTGGAGTCGATACTATCGACAAGAACGCCGTAGGGTTGAACGGTGATGGCGGTGTAGGAGGAGCCTGACAGACGCTCAAACGTGCCCAGTTTTGGGGGTTGGGTGGTGACTGTTGGAAGGCGGGAGGTCAGTGATCATATGCTCATCAGTAAGAGCAGATGTGGCTTTCGGTATGACTTACGGGTCACATCGTTGTCTTGAGGAACCACCTTGTCCCCGAAGTGCATAGCGAGAGGGCCTGGAATGGAAAATCTCGAGAATCCGTGGAGCGGGCTGGCCATAGAAACCACTGCAGTCACCGCAAGAGCGGCCAGGGTGCGTAGGGCAACCATGATGAAGACTGAACAAGAGAAGATGTATGAATACAGCTTAAAGAATGGTGAAAGCAATACAGCCGACGACGATGAGTCAAGAAAGAATGGTGTTCTGGTTTGGAGAGAAGTCTAAGGAGGAAAAGTTGAGCGTGAAGAAAAGGAGGACATGCCCAGTTTATGTACCCCCTCTGTGTCCCACCGGATGGCCTGACGATTCAGCAACATCGATGAATAACCACTTTCCCTCGTTGGGCGGGCTGCAGAGGCGCCCGTGGGATGGTAGTCGTGGGCAGGAGACACGATTGAGCAGATAGGTAGGGAAAGCCACTTCGTGGGAAGAACGTGCCTGGCATGTGCAAGTGCTTGTTGACTTCCGCGACTACTCATGGCTCAGAGTATGTTGAAGGAGCGCTGGATGCTGTAGTGAGAAGGGGATATGATGAAATTATTCCAAAGCCACCTGGTATGACAGTCACCCAGTAGTCGGAAGCCACGGTCGATGGCCATCCATTTCCCTTGGTATGCTCTCCCTATGGTGTCGGCACTCACTGGGGATACGAATGAAAATGAGAGAGAACTGGCCGCATCTCTGTTCAAAAACATGCGTCTATGATACGCGTAGCATGATCATCGCACTGCCCTTCTACGAGTGTGGGAAGCTGAGAGGAAAGCATGTATGACCTGCTTGGAGAACTTCATAGGATGGTCGGGACCGAACAGACCGCGGCGTTGAAAGGAAAGAGCGCCCACTAGAGGCACCTAACAGTCATCGACTGTGACCAGCGTACAGATTGGCAGTGACTGCCTCTCATACTTTTCCCCATTCGAGGAAGTCACAGTCTCCCGGATAGATTGCGATATTCAAAGTGGAAAGCACGAGTAAGCCCTCATTCACAACAGCTGCGCCCCAAGAATGGAAAAGGTTGAAGAAGGTGATATCGATTGATGTGTGCAGGTACCTAGTGAAGACAAACATGGATGACTCGGATGTCTGGAACGATGCTTTTGTCAAGTTTGCGACGAAGCTATCGTGTCATAGATTAAAGCCGAGCAAGTGGAATTCTCTGATGGGGTGCCCTCGTCGTCTTTCCTCGGCCGTCACTAAAAGCTGGAGGGTAACTTCGACAGCTCCTGCCTCATGCGTCCCAATGATCACAACCATGTACCTGCTTCGTATCCTGCGAAATGCTAAGTAATGCCACTTCTGTCAAGTGTTCACGCCTCTCCTGAAGAAACCTCGTTTTTGGACAAGTTCTTGAGGTTCCCCGATCCTCATGCGCTCTGTCCCCATGCAACCACCGTGATCCTCAGGTAAAAGGTAAGTCCAAGATCAACGCCAGGGAGCCACGATACGAGCAACAAGAATGAAAAGCAAGGGCTAATCAGATTTGGCCTTTCAATCATCATCATGATGTCGTTGCCTTCTTCGGCCAAAGAGACCCAAAAACTTCTTTTCCTTGACCTCAGGCTTGTACGGTTTCAGCGGGTAGAGGACAGGAACGTCGTATTCATCCGAGTTGGCCTCAGGTATGGTGTGCTGAGCCAACCATTTCCTATCAGACATCTCCCCCAGTCTTGTGCTCCCGGAAGCAAAAGACATGAAGGACATCCGATTGCGCATCGCCGTCCCAAACTGGCTGTTTCGTGGATGTGATCGGATTTGTACCACGTGTTCTGCTGGTGGTGGTGGAGGAGGCGGAGGAGGCGGCGGCGGCGGTGGTGGTACGGCTGATATGGTGCCTTGAGGCTGCTGTTTAGGAGTTGTCTTTTCTTTGCTTACTCTTACTTCCTCATCGGCTCGCGGCGACTTCCTCCTATGTCGATTAGAGGCAGACACTGAGCTTGCAGTTGGGTTGCCCATTTCGGCCGACACAGTGCTTTCCTTGGCCTTGGAACCAAGCTTTTCTTTGCTCACTCGTGTCTCATCATCATTCCGTGGTGGTTTCTTCTTATGTCGACCGAAGGAAGAGACAGCGCTTGCGGCCGGATTGCTGACTTCTGCTGGGGTGTTTTCCTTGAGACTTGACTTTGGTTTGCTTCCTCGCACTTCCTCCTCAACCAGTGGTGGTTTCCTCCTATGTCGGCTAGAGGTAGAGTTAGAAACCGAGCTTGCAGTTGGGTTGCCGGAGCGATTCTTTTTTGTTAGAGAAGAAGCCGACTTGGAGAGAGGTGGATATTGCCGTCGAGCTCGCGATGAGGGTGAAGAGGCCCGTGTAGGCTTCAACGACATGGACTCCGCCGATCTGCTCGTGCGGGAAGAGCCTCCTAAGCGACGGGCAAGGTTGTCAATGGTCTTGATGGCCTCGACTCTTGACGAGTTAGAAAGGGACCTGAGTGCGTCGTAATTCAGAGCCGGGGTTTGCTTGTTGCTTGAGGCACGGAGCAAACTGGAAATTGCTGCCTTGAGTCTCTTCAGTATTCCATCTACCGCAGATATAGAACGGACTTGAGGCAGTTGTCAGCACAAGAACCTTCGAATGCAAATGTACTTTCACTATAAGAGATTTTTTTTTTTCATACCATCACCCCTCTTCAAGCGGCTGCCCAACTCAGCTAATCTAATTGAATAGGCACGCTCTACCATTGCACGGTCGCCTTTCAAGGATTTGCGCAGATGTTTATTCTGCGCATCCACCTTGACGTTTCCATCTTCTCCGTTGGCATCATGCTTGTAGGCTTTTAGGAGGGTTGCGCAGTTGGAGTATGTTTCTAGCAAGGCCGTGATGCTATCGCTAAAGGCCATTATATGAGTTGAACGGTAGCAATGAGAGGTTCAGAACAAGTTATTGGCAACCGTTGGATGACTGAATCTTGGGGTTAAGTATTCAACGATCAACATTAGAGTCTTCAACGTCGGGCATTCAAAAGTCAACCCAAGCGGAACCGTGAATAGAGACCCTTGGCTTCTGAGGCACGCTTAAAGCCCCAGGCTGCGGGGAGCACTACTGTATACCAAGTATTGCAATCCTTGAGCTCCCATTCGCAGCCGCGCTTAGAAACAGAATATCGTAGAGGTGATTAACCAATCGAATTCTGTAAGCCAGCACAGTGTCACCGCTGGTTAGGCGCCTAGGGTAAGCATGTTGAATTTGCGATTGGAAGCCAGCGGGGAGTGGCACACGGCTGGCAGTTACACATGGATGTCGTTATGTAGATGGCTGGATGGCTCAACCATCTCGGTTTGTCTGGGCCGGATCTTGAAGTGCTTTGATGGTTCATTGCCATATCGCGAGGTCATGCCAACAGACAGGTTCGAGCTGAAGTCCATTCCGACTTTGGTCCTTTGACCTCGATCGGACGACTCATGGATCCCCTGGCGACAGCTGGCAAGTCAGCCCTGCCAGGTGCGGAGATAGGCGGCCATCTGCAAACCCACCCGCGGCAGTCTGTGGGCACCTGTCCTGTGCCTGCCCCGGCTGCCCGAGCTCGGTTAGGACCCTCCAACAACATCCAAGCATTTGCCCCAAAGGCGTCAATGCCCTGTACGTAAAAACAAACGCCAGTGCAGTCGAGTGAAACCGGCTGTGGCGCTGGGACTTATTTCTTACAAAACAAGAAGTATTTCGACTTCTCTCATCCAACCTCACATGTTGGCTTTTTCTTTCACTTAACGGCAAAATGCGACTATCTCCGGAGAGTCTATCCGTTCTACCTTTGGTTATCGGTGTTGCGCTTTCCCCTTCGACCGTTGATGCGGCCGCTTTTCGGCACGCTGGGCAGCCTGCTGGACTAATCGGCAATGCGAACGGCGAAAACATCTACCGAGATGCGCGCGGCAGTGCTTTACCTGGGTTGACATGGCTACGTGAAAGCGTTTCCGAAATCATATTCGGGCGCCCATCGACTAAACACAGCGACCCCACCTCACCCAGCGTACCGCTGTCCCGATATCAAGATGACGTTGTGGTACGCTTCAATGTTACAAACTCAGCAGACCAGGTTGCCTTAGCCCAGGCCATCAAAGCAAAGCACCTGGACGTCTGGGCTTCCACACCACAGTTCGTGGATATTCGGCTACAGGAGGATCAACTGCGCCCATTGCTCAGACTTATTCCGTCTTCATTGCAAACACAATGGAGTGTTCTAATTCCTGATCTTGAGGCAGCGGTTCGGGCGACGTATCCCACCAAAGGCGAAACGGGGGAATTTGAAGATGCGGCTGAAAAGCTGGATGCAGCTTATATGAAGGGAAACATCTTCTTCCACGACTACCAGCCCTTATCGGTTAGTCCTCTAGTACTTGATTCAACGTCATCTGTGGAAACTCAAACAGTGAACTGCTGCAGGAGAAGACTCCGAGTGACACCACATGGACTGACATGTAATAGGTTATCACGAGCTGGATGGCTCTCATGGAGACCATGTTTCCATCCATTGCCGAAATGTCGAGCATTGGAGACTCGTACGAGGGGAGACCTATCCACGCTTTTCGCATTGGAGATCACAGCGGTGATAAGGCAAACAATGACACTAGGAAAACGATTCTCGTCACTGGTGGGCTCCACGGCCGTGAATGGATTTCGACTAGCACGGTGACCTACCTCTTGTGGTCAATCATCACGGCGTATGGAAAGGAGTCGATGGTCACGAAGCTCCTCAAGCACTTTGACATCATCTTCATACCCGTGCTCAACCCAGACGGCTACGATTACACGTGGAAGACTGATCGGCTGTGGCGCAAATCGAGACAGCAAACCAAGGTGTCTTGGTGCCGTGGCTTTGATCTCGATCAGGCTTTTGGGTTTGTGTGGGACCAGACCAAATCTCAAGTCGACCCGTGCTCAGAAAGCTATGGCGGTGACGAGCCGTTCCAGGCAGTCGAGGCTACTCGTTTGGCCGACTGGGGAAGGAACCAAACCGAGAACGGCGTCAAGTTTGTCGGTTTCCTGGACTTGCACTCGTACTCGCAGCAGATTCTTTTCCCATACACCTTCACTTGCGATGAGGATCCGCCGAACCGCGAGAATCTCGAGGAGCTGGGAGTTGGTTTGGCCAAGGCCATCCGACTCTCCAGTGGAAATTTCTACACCGTCAGTTCCGCGTGCGAGGGTACTGTCGCCCGTCAAGACGCCGCGAGTGAAGCTACTGGTGGCTCAGCCATTGACTGGTTCTATCGTAAGTTTTGTCCTCATCACCTCCCCTTATCACGCGTGGAGTGTACAAGATAGCACATGCTGACATGCGACATAGATGAGCTTCATTCCCGGTATAGTTACCAGGTCAAGCTCCGCGATACCGGCATCTATGGCTTTTTGCTTCCGAGATCGCAGATCATACCCACGGGAGAGGAGATGTTGAACGCTTTGAAGTACTTTGGTGACTTTTTGCTGGGAAACAACGGGATTGAGAGCACCTCGAAGTCCAAGGACCGGACCTCGCTTGATAAGGGCAGGGTAGAGCTTAAGTGAGTGTGTCGGATGATAACGTAAGTGTTACACATTCAGAATGGGGGCATAATCAGGCGTTCTATACCTTGGCTACAGATGGTTTTCAAAACGACAGATCTACTTGCACATACTTATCGCTCAGTCCATAGAGTGAACATTGCCATTGTGTGTAGCGAACAAGAAGATATTTATCTGGCTTGAAGCTGGCTAGCTGAACGGTTGATGAGGCGTTGTCTGGGCTTCCTTGAGAAGTGAGCACACACTCGTCCTCGATCACCCCTCCCCTTTTGTATCTGGAGCGCATTCGGCATCAAATGGGTTTAGGTCGAAGCGGAAAGCCTCGTGGCCGAGAAGCTAATTTGCAGACATTTATTCTTGGCTCTGCAACCTGATGGAACGGCGTGGAGCCCTCGTTAGCGGGTGTGTGGGCAGCGTCCAAAGTGGAGGAGGACGTGGGAGGTTAGGCCGGGAAAAGGCCCAATGAAGCGGATGAAACCCCCTCATTTCACTCACGCCCAGCGCAATCCTGAGTCACTGGAGCACCGAGTTTGATTTGGGTGATAAAGATTGAAATTGGCTTGATATTACACTCTGGTCAATCTTGAACCTTGGGACGTGGAATGCGACATCAATATCCGCGACGTCTTGTACGAATTCAGCTGGCTGGCAGTGCGCATCATTCATCCATCCTGTTCATTCTCTCTTTTTCTCTGCTCGCCAAGTTGGAAGACAGCAAGAATTGAATTGCCGCTTGATGCCCAAAAGCGGATGTGTTGTTGACTGACAAGAGTGGTTGATGGAGAAAAAGAAAAGGAAGCAATCTCTCCAGATGACACTGTATCGATGGACATGAAAAAGACTGGAAATGGATTTCGTGATTTCTGGGCCCACTCATTGGCGGGTCAGTCTCAGAAAGTGGAAAGCTGGCGTGGTGGGGTTTTTGGCGAGGCCTTCAGCTGGGTGGGAGACTCCACCACGGCCACTTTATCGAGATCCACTTGCCCTGGGGCCCTGGTTTGGCTTTGGAAACGACGAGTTGCCAGAAAACGACACCGAGTGACAAGAGTGACAGAACAGCGACAGCATCCATTTCAGTTGCAACCGAACGACGGAACTTGCATACGCCCTGGGTTCCAGGTTCCAGCCTGCTTCCATTGAGTGCTTCCTTTCCATAGATCGTTTTGGGCTTCCATCGCATCAACCATTCTTCTTGTTTTGGATTCCGGCCCTGGTCCCAGTCTCCCCTTTTTCCCAAACAGAAAACAATCTGACCTTAGTCTGGGCTGACACGACCTCTACACATCCGTACCTTACCTTACCTTGTTACCTTCTACATACCTGGACCTTACCTACAAACGCCAATCTTTCCGAGTTCTTTCTTCCTACAACATACCTACCTTTTACTTTTGTACCTGCTACTGCCTAGCTACCTACAACAACCATCTTACCTGTTCAGATTACTAAAAGTCCTACCTTACATACCTACCGACCTCCCTCTTTTGTACGCGTGTGCCTTCCCTCTCCGTCTTACACCTGCCTTCCCGCAACGTACCGAGAACGAAGTGCATGGAAAACGAAAACTGCAACAGAATCCTGCTCAACGTCAACGCTCCATTCGGTCATTAATTACCAATTACCATACCTTACCTGTCTACCGAGGCCAGACGAATAAGACTAAGTGAGCAACTGAAGCCCTTTGCTAGCTTGGTTTTCAAAGGTGGCCTGGTGTGGCCCCGGCCTGGACAACCGAACCGACATTCGACCGCCCTCCCCCCGCCGTCATCCCATTCATCCCATTCGTGTCGGGTCTCTCCCGTTCACTACCAAAAAAAGGGATCATTGATTACATTCGCTGACGCTTCCAGCACGTCCCAAGTTTCGCACAGACTCTTGGTAATTCTCTCGTTCTTCCAACCATTCCCCCCAACATCCTGCCACGTCCAGTCGTCAGTCAGCATCCAGACCCAGACGAAAGCCTGCGACTTCGATTCGAAAGACCTCGCCCGATCTTTCTACACTATTCCCCAGCTGCGCCCGTTCATTTTCGCCACGGCCTTCCATCATCCCTCGAGCGCGTTCCGCGATAACCGCTTAGCGACACCCCCAACCCGTCCGCAGCCCGCCGCCGTCGTCTTCCGTTGCTCGTCTCCGACCACGCTTGGTGCCATTCGGTCCGTCGCGAAGCCGGACTGACTTTCTCCATCAAAGGCCATCATTAACAACAGTTGGGTTGATGGGCCGTCCATTTTACAACAACTGAACGCAACCGATACTCCAGGGCCCGCCCTCCATGCATGCAGTCCCCGATGGATTGCGACGAACGCAGATTCCTATAGCCATGCCCTTCCTGCGACGCCGCGGTAACGCGGGCAGCGAGTCTGACATGCGGCGACACACCATCTTTGACAGTCTTCCCGTACCGCCTGCCAAAGGAACCCATCCGCGACCCGGCTCCGCCACCGACCTTCCTGTTCTCGTAACCACGCCAGAGGAGGGAGAGGTCCCCCTGTCGAGCGTTCCCGTCTCGCCCGTGACCCCGGTGACCCCAGTGATGCCCACTGTTGATCTGGAAGCGACAATGTCAAGTAATGCTCCCCAGCCTACGGGCGACCCTGTCGACCACTCCCTTTCACCTTCCGTCCCCGCAGAGACCCCGAAATCCAAGCGTTTTTCCATGTTGAGGTTTCGTAATGCGTCCGACTCTCAGCTAGCGGCAAAGGCAAAGCTCCAAGCTGCCTCAGAGAAGCCGCCCCCTCTTCCGCGTCGTATGTGACTTCCCCCATGTGCCACTTTGATTGTATTTGAAGAGCAGCTACTCATGCCGTGTTTCAATTGCAGCTCCCGAGATCATCACCACCGCGCCTACCCTCGAACCCGTAGTACCGAAACGACGACCCTCGAGGATGGGATTCTCCAGCCGATTCGGTCGCAAATCCGGTGAACACTCCAGAATGGAACAGGTGGATGAAACGAGCCAAGATAATACCTATCAGCGTCGAAAGAACGTGCGAACAGCTGGTGGGGACCAGGGAGGGAAGCAAATCACTTTTGACAACTCGAGGCGACCAGTGTCCTCGCATCACGCGCCTCCCGCTTACGGTGATGAAAGTACGACGACGTTGGCGCTTCCCATCAATCGATTATCCGAATCATCGAGGTCAGATGCGAGCTCAGGCGATAGGGTATATGGAACCACGACGACGACCACCCATACAGTTCACACCACGACCACCTTCTTTAGGCTCCCGCGCAGGAAACAGAAACAGCCCGAATCCTTGTTCCCTATCGCACACCTCCAAAAGAAGAACTTGGCTGAGGACTCTGATATGTCGACCTCCTCTCAACTTCCTGAAGCTTCAAACGCGCTGGCGAGGTCACGCTCTGGCACCCATCTGACACCAACCCCATCTCGGCCGTCAACTCAGCATGGTGCCACAACGCCCCCGACAGGTTCGGCTATTCTGTTTTCCAAATCGAGCTCACCAGCAACTGCTCTGTTCCGACCAAGTTCACGGAATTCCGGCCGCGCCTCACCTACACGGACACAGCTGCATAGGCGAGGTAGGTCCTCGACTCTGAGCTCCCTAGGCAAAAACTCGCCAAGAGAATCCGCGGAGGATTACCTAGCTCCTCCGGCAACCGCCAGGGCGTCCATGTCAACGGGCAGGAAGAGCTTCGGGGACCTCCTTGGTCTCAGTCGATTACGTCAGAATTCTAGCTCAACGCTGACCCAACAAGGAGCCATGACCCCCATAACGCCAGCGTCGGGCAATTCAAAGAATAACTCAATACAACTTCCAAGGGATTCGATTATTCTACCAGAACGTCGTGAAGATGATACGCCGGGCAAATATCTCGAGCGATTATTGGAGGTTGTCAGTCGGAGCGTCATTGCTGCAATTGTCTCCAAGGGTACAGACCAGTTCTCGCAGGCCGTTCTCAGAAGCTACATGCGCAGCTTCAAGTTCTTCGAAGATCCGATGGACATGGCTATCCGCAAGCTTCTCATGGAGGCGGAACTGCCCAAAGAGACTCAGCAAATCGACCGTACCCTACAAGCGTTTGCCAACCGCTATCATGAGTGCAATCCTGGTATCTACGCAACCGCGGACCAAGCATACTTCATTGCTTTCTCATTGCTGATCCTGCATACCGATGTGTTCAACAAAAACAACAAGCACAAAATGCAGAAGGCGGACTACCTCAAGAACACGCGGGGCGAAGGCGTGTTTGATGAGGTACTGGAGGTGTTCTACGACAATATCACATATACGCCGTTCATCCATGTAGAAGATGATCTTGATATCAATGGCGAGCGAATCATTGCCCACAAGGCGAAAAAGAAGTCGATATTTCCTCATGCCGCTCCCGATCCAGCAAAACGGGTTGCCAAGGAACCGATAGATCCTTACACTCTGATCATCGACAATAAGCTGGACATCCTGAGGCCCACGCTGAGGGATGTGATGCATCTAGAGGACCCATACAATTACCTGGGGACGGCCAGGACGCTCAACATGAAGGAACTCCACAAAACCTTTTTCAAGACTGGCGTACTGCAGATAGTGTCAGCACGATCACGGCCAGACGCATTCATGTCTGATCAAACGGCCAACAACCCGCAAGACGCACACCCAGGCATCGTTGACATCAAGATCACCAAGGTCGGTATACTCTGGCGAAAGGATACCAAGAAGAAGAAGACGAGATCCCCGTGGCAGGAGTGGGGTGCCATTCTTACTGGAGCCCAACTTTACTTCTTCCGCAACACCACTTGGATCAAGCATCTTATGCACCAGTTCGAGGACCATGTCAAAAAGGGTCATGACGGTGATCCATGCATCTTCAAGCCGCCTTTGGAAGAGTTCAAGCCCGATGCTTTGATGTCGACAGATGGTGCCGTGGCACTCATGGACTCTAGCTATAAAAAGCACAAGCACGCCTTTGTTTATGTCAGGCACGGTGGGTTCGAGGAGGTTCTCCTTGCCGAGGATGATGACGAGATGAATGACTGGTTGGCTAAGCTGAACTACGCTGCTGCCTTCAGGACATCTGGAGTGCGGATGCGGGGTGTGGTGGGAGCTAATCTCGACGGGCAAGGGCGCAGAGCGATCAGGAGGCTCGATACGGGTTCCCAGCGTATACAAACACCAACAGGAGAAGTTTCGGTATCACGAAGCAAGATTGACCACAAGATGGCGCAAGACATCCTGGCCGCTCGGAGGGCGATAATGCTACAGAAAATTGCCGATTCCAACGAGAAGCTCTTGCAGACGGAGAAGACGCTGGATATGCAGCTTCGGAACTCGAGGCACCTCCAAATTCTGGCACCGATTCAACCAAAGACGCGTGAGCAGATGTTGCTATCCGCAGCGCGGATGGCAGCGCAGTTGAAATGGACTCGGATGGAGATCTGGAAGCTCAAGTGTCACCGAGACATTCTCTTGATGGATCTCGAAGAAGAACGCGAGATGTTGGGCATGCAAGCTGAGACTGCTATTGGCGCTTTAACACCCAGCAAGGAGCCTCTCACTAGAGAGGATACAAGAACCAGTCGTACCTCTGGGTATCCGCAGAGCCCCCAGTCTCCTGTCCAGTCTTTGATGGGCAAAGTACCTACTGTTGTCAGGAAGCCAGACGAAGACTCCCCGCAAACTGACGTCTTCCAAACACCGCCAACCAGTGCTACTGGCCCAACGTTCCAGCAAAAGGAGGTAGAGAATACAGACCCCCGCAAGAAGTCGGTGTCTAGTGCTGTATCTTCTAGCCGCTCCTTGGCAGCAACCCCATCGAGGGGCTTGACGAGCTCGGGCTCCAACTCGGAAAGCAAATTCGACCAGGACGATATCGATGCGGAAGAGCGTGACCTTTTGGCACAAGCCGGTCTGCTCGAGTCTGCTCGACGTGGTTCGGAGCAGAGGCCCCCGAGTTTTGCCACAGATACGGACGGTAATGCTCAGTCTGAGAAGGAGAAGCACAGAATGCGCCGCAGCTTTCAACGCACTCTTCGCGAGGGCGCTGGCCATATCTCCCATCACCGCAGCCGGAGGGGTAGGGATTCTGCCAGCGCTAGCGTTGTGTCAGATGAGGCCGGCCAGGAGGGTCCTGATGTTCTCGTCCGCAGCACTGGCTCCTTTGTGGTACATGGCAAGAAAGCTTCGGTCATCAACTTTGGCACGGAGCTCCAGTTGCAAAACATGTCCCCGGAGGAGCGCATCCGTCACTGGAAGCAGCGCGATGACGCGTCCATTGCTGAGAGCACTGAGCGTTTCGGCTCGGAGAACGGTGGCAGCCGTGACCAGGCCGTCGCGGAGGGGTCCGACTTCCGGTCCATTCTGACCGCCAGGTCAGCCTCTCACGCTCGTCGTGAGCACCGCGGCTCCGCCGCCAGCGCCAGCACTGCAACCGCTAAGAGCTTCAGAGATCTGCACAGGAAATACTCGGCTTCTCAGCATGCGACGACAAGGAGCGTTCCTTCATCGGCTGCGAACCTGGCCATTCCTTCCGACGAGGAGAGCGACGCTGCCGTCAGCTTCTCGGACGGCCGACGGACGCCTCTTCCTCCCATCGAGGGCGAGTCGGAGCCAAGCGAGGAGAACGGCGGGCCCCTGGGGCGACGTGAGATTCTGAACGTGACGCCGCCGCCTAGCAGCCGTGGTGAGAACCGCGACACAGTCTTTTTCACCCCGCAGTCTGCTCCTGCGGCCACAAGAGATGTTTCTCCGTCGCGGAGGGAAAGTGAGGAGGGCAAGGATGTCAGCAGCAGCAGCGATGAGGACCATCGTCCTGCGTCGTCATCGGCGGCGGTGGCGGCGGCGGACGTGCTACAGGAAGGGGAGGAGTTGGTTGCGAGCCCACCACTACAGGAAGCTATCAATGCTTGATTCTTTTGTTGTCATGGGTGTGGCGATTGTTGGTGTTGGTGTTGCTGTTGTTGTTGTTGTGTAAAAAAATACCCATCTGTTTCCAACCACGTTCGCTCGCTCGATTCTTATGATGCGTGCGACAGCCATCCATACATACATGATTCGAGTATATCTTATTAATATATCCTTTATCAAAAATGTTCCAAAAACAAACCTGTATATTACACGTCTACCTCAGACTCATTTCTTTCTTGTTCCTGTGGTGCTACAAAAGCAAGCAAGCATAAAATAGCACCGTTTTTTACCTCCAAAGCTTCGGATCATCGTCTTTTACTATCTACCTTTCTGTTTGTTCTTTCCCATCTCCTGTACCAGCGGCTTTCCAGGCATGCATGCGTACTAGCCATGCCATCCCTTCGTTGTTGGCAAGAATTTTCTCTTTTCTTACAGCCTCAGAGCATGTACAATACACTTGAAACTGTATCTTGTCTTACCCCCTCCCATTTCGGGCCGACCCGACCGACCGTCCCGCTGCGGTTGCAACATTTTTCTCTTTCCTTACTTGTTTGTGCTACGTACTATGTATGTTGGCGGGTGGAACTGTGATTTAGGGTGAGAACGAATAAGCTCAGGAGTAGAGGGAAAGAGAGAGGAATAGAATGCCCATCAGATTGTTTCCAGTGGAAAAGAAAGGAAGAGAAAGAAAGGGATGTGGTTGGGTTGGGTTAGGTTATAGGCATGAATGGAAAGTAAAGAGTTCGTTAGTATCATTACGGGGAATTAGATACCACACACATGAGTAAATAGATATTGGCATGAGTGAGAGAATCAAAGAGAGAAACACAGTGTTCTTGGTCATTGTGAACTGGTGTGGACGTGAATGATAGTCTATGTATCAAGGCCACTATAACCAGATCATCCATCATAAACACTGTTGTATTCTCTCTTTACTTGATACTGAGATGAATGGCCATATCAATCGATTACTTGTGAATCTGCTAATACGCCTAAGCTATATACCTGCCTCTTTTTCCATCTTGGGTATACAGTAGGAGAAGTCAGTGCCCTTGACGTCCCTACCGTCTTTGGCTACGACTCCTATCCCGTCTTCCTCCCGCTCGATCTCCACGATCCCGATCGCGGTCGCGGTCACGGTCCCGTCTGGATGTTGACAAACTCCTGTCCCGCCTACTATGATGATGGCTGTTACGCCGAAGATCTCCTCCTCGGTGGTCTCTACTATCCCCATCCCTGTCACGATCTCTATCCCTATCCCTATCGCGACTTCTCTCCCGCCGACTATCACGACTCCTCTCACGCCGACTATCCCGGTCCCGGTCTCGGTGACGGTCTCGCTCACGATCGCCGCCGCGGTCCCGACTCCTCGATCGACTGCGGCGACGAACTATCGAGCTCCGACGACGATCGTCGCGGTCTCTGTCGCGGTCTCTGTCTCTGTCTCTGTCTCTGTCCCGCTCACGATCGCGGTCCCGCTCACGATCGCGGTCCCGGTCGCGACGATCCCTATCCCTATCCCGTTCACCCCTCTCATCGCGGCCCCGGTCGCCATCATAGCGATCCGGGCCCGGACGAGGTTTGTCCCGGTCTCGTTCTCTCTCCCTTTCGCGCTCACGCTCACGCTCCTCCCTGGCCTCTCTGGCCTCTCTGTCCCTCTCCCGATCCCGCTCGGCAACGACCCTTGCGGCAGTGGAGGGGACGTAGCGGTTATCGGAGTCGATCAGGGGGGCCTCACGCTCACGCTCACGCTCGCGATCGCGGTCACCACGGTCACCACCACGGTTATGGTCGCGGTTGTTGTTATTGTCCCTGCTATCTCGAGGAGTGTCCCTGGCGTCTCGGTCATTTCCTCGTCTCCGCTTGAGATCGGGCGACCGGTCACCTCCGTTGGTGCTACCGAGGGGAGTGCCATTACCGCCTCCGACCCGCTTGTCGTTGATGCCGGGGATGGGCATTCCCTTCTCGCGGGCTTGCTTCTGCGCTGCTAGGTAAGCCTTGGCTTCCTGTTCGCGCTTCTTCACTTCTGCTTGTTTCCAAGCTTCCTTTTCATCGCGGTCAAGGTGGGAAGGTGGGCGAGGTGCAGTTGAGGCTATGGAGAGAGGGGTTGTGATCATGGGCACGGTGATTGTTGACGTGCCTGCGGTAGTAGGGCCGCCTGGGGTGGGCGGTGCTACTCGTGCAGTAGAGGTAGCAGCAGTAGTAGTGTCCTTGGTGACGGTAATGCTAGGGCTCTTGGGAAGCTGTGTGGCGGCGGCACTAGCAGTGGTTTCTTTCTCAGCTTCCCGTCGCTCACACGAGCGGGAGCGGCTTCTTGCTCGCCGGTCCCGATCCGCCGTCCGCAGGCGAGACCGCGAACGATCCCGACGATCGACTCTAGGCCGTGGAGAGCGGCTTCTGTCACGGCCATCTCGTGTAGCGCGTGAACGGCTTCTAGCCCGTCTAGTGTCGTCCCTCCTGTCCGTAATTCTGACTCGTGAGCGGCTCCTGCCACGACGGTCTGTTGCCCTCCGTCGAGAACGGCTCCGATCTCTGGCATGATCATCTCTTCGGTCGTCTCGGCGGTCCAATCTAGGCCGCGAACGGCTGCGCTCTCTCCGATCACGAAGACGGGAGCGACTATGTTCTCGTCTGTGTGAACGGCTTCGCTCGGTTCGCCGCGCGCGCGGGGAGGCTGACCTGTTGTCTTTCCGTTTCCGGTCGTCGTCACGATCTCTGTCTTTCTCAACTTCTCTGTCCTTTTCCTTCTCCTTGTCACGATGTCCACGAGCCCCTGGCGAAGGACTCTTGCTTCTTCGCGATTCGACTCGGGTGGCGGTTTCCTTCGGTTCCTTGACGTCCTTAGTGTCAACAATCTCCTTAGGTTCAATAGCCTCCTTTGTCTCCTCAGTAACTCCAGGTTTTCCCACAACATCTGCTGTCTTTTTGACCTCAGCGACCTTTGGCGATGCTCGGCGAATTGGATCGATTGCTGATGCGGGCTTTGTCCGTCTCGGTGGTGGTGCCAGAGTAGTGTCAACCTCCAGCTCGGGTTGTTTCGCAGCTACACGCTTGCTCTCGCGCAAAAGGTCGGCCAACGCCTCTTGTTCCAGGCGTTCATTATCCTCCTTGGAAAGTTGCGTCTTCACATCCTCGGGGCGGCCATGGTCATTTCTGGCCTTGGCATCCCTACTAGGGCGCCTGTCCCGACCCCTTGACCTATCCCTAGACCTCACCCGGCCCCTGTCTCTGTCACGATCGCGATCACGGTCTCTGTGGCGATCACGATCCCTGCTACGGTTTCGATCCCTTTCTCGGTGGCGGCGTTCACGGCTAAGTTCCCTTTCCCGTTCACGTTGTTCCCGTCGTGCGCGCCGCTCCTCGCGTTCCTTTTCCCTGATTGCATCTTCCTCAAGCTGCTTCTTTCTCCGCTCTTCTCGTCGTTTCTGCTCTTCCTTTTCCTTGATCTCGCGCTCGAGTCTTCGCTTTTTCTCCTCCACCAATCTGAGCTCTTCACGCACACGTTCCCTCTCTGCGCGGCGCGCGGCAGTCTCGGCTGCATATTCTTCGTCCGTCTTGGAGCCGCGGATACGCTCTTCTTCGGCCGCCTCGTCGCCTATCTCTGCACGTCGGAGTTCACGGAGATGAGCCTCGAGGGCGTCGGTATCGATCAGACTCTCGATTACAGCCTGTGCCTTCTGGTAGACTTCGTTTCGGTCGAGGGCGCCATCGATGAGGGCCGCTGCTTTGCCTCGGTCGAGTGTAAGCAGTTGTAGGGGGTTGCGCTCGACTTCTTGCTCGGCTACTTGGAGTATTTGTTTGGCGATCTCGGATTCGTGGTCCTACAGCACAATTGTGTCAGAGATTATGGGTCATGGGTTGAATATGCCGTGAAAACACTCACATTAGCGAACTTCTCCCAGACTTGTTTCCGAATTGCATCGTATCCGCCCTTTTTCTTGAAGCTGTGAGCCAGCCCTTCGATCGCAGATCGTGTGGCCGAGGTAAGCGGTAGGTCAGACGCCTTGAAATTCCTGACGACAATCGGGACATTGATCGGATTCGGTGTAGCCTCCTGAGCCTCCGCGCCCGAGGCGGCAGGAGCCGGTGGGGATGGCTGAACGGCGGTCGACATGGTCAGGCCAGTGGCGGTACCACTTGAGGGTGGAAGAAGTGTGCGCAACAGATCCCTCAGCCAGTGGTGAGATTGTTATATAGGCCACGGTAACGCAGAATGGTTGCGCAAGTGAAGAGTGATCGAAGCTTAAGGCCTCATTGCTGTAAACCTGAGTCGGCGGGGTGCCGGGAAAGTAGACGGTAGCGCAGCTCGGGCAGCGTAATCGGCGGAAGAAAGTGGAAGAAGGTTCAATTCATTTCGTGGCTTGATGATTGATGGATAACGCCTAGTTGGATACTGTCGCTTTGGGAGAATTAGACTAAGCTGGCGAATAATCGGCTTGTTCGTCTCGTAGATCTGGTGGTAGTCCTCGGTGTAATGATAATGGAAACGCGACGGTGCAGGGGAGTGAAAGCGCGTTGCGGTAAAGTTGCTGGACCAGAAAGTTTCAGTGGGGGTGCTGCTCCCGACGATCACCTGGCAGGGAGCC
Source organism: Neurospora sp. CHS-2018c (assembly GCA_009806235.1). NCBI lineage: Eukaryota > Fungi > Ascomycota > Sordariomycetes > Sordariales > Sordariaceae > Neurospora > Neurospora sp. CHS-2018c. The sequence continues at coordinate 748,506 of RAPC01000006.1, read as the reverse complement.
ACGGTGCCAAGCCTGGGGCCGGCAGGTGCAGTGAACAGGGGGTGCCGTGCCTGGACTCCCGTCGGGCAACCCTTTCCCTGAACAGCTGCTCAATTGAGTCAAATTGATTCAAGGTTGCGGCACGGGCCACCAGGAATCTTCTTCCTTTTTTCCAGGGTTAGGGTCCAAGCCTGCTCAACCCCACGGCGAGCCCAGTGGACGTGGATTGGATGGCCCGGGGAGCACCTGCAACCTTCAGACGAGCTCGCGGGACCTTGCGCACGAGCCGCAAGACACAGTACTATACGTCCAAGATACGAACCACCAATCGCGAACATCGTCACTTCGCACTTCAACCCACGTCGTCGATCCAGCCCATCCAAGAGTCGCTGCTAGAGGGGCACAATACACCGCCGAGAAAGAGGACAAAACTCGCGGTTTCAAAAAGCAAAAATGGTTCACAGAATGGTCTTCTGGGCCGGCTTCGGTACGTTGCTCCGCTCTCCATCGCATGGAAATGGGACATGATTCATGAACCACCGTACATACCAATCCACCACACAATTGGTACTCCACATGCTGTCACAAACACCCATAATCCCAGTCTTTCCCTTTCCCTCCCATCTTCATGTAGACATCATCATCGCTAACCGTCGCCCTTCAACCTCCTCCTCATAGGCTTGGCTACCCGCGCCTGGCAACTGGGCATCGAGCGACGACCCATCCTCGGCAAGCCCACCCTCTGGGGCTACCCCGTCTTCGCGGCCATCGGCGCCAGCTTCGGCTACTGGGTTCAGGGAGTGGACGAGCGACAGCAAGCCATGCTCCAGGAGCGCAAGCAGGCCATTCTCGACAAGAGGGCGCGGAGGGCGGCGCGGCAGCAGGAGGCCCAGGGTGAACCCGAGGCGGCGGCGCATTGAAAGGGTTGATTACGGATTCCTACAATTCCCGGTAAAACGGTACGGGGCAAGGGGGAGAAAGACAACCGACATCGATGGACGCTGGTATGGGGCGGGAAAGTCATTCAAGATGGACCTTCATGGAGACACAGTACATTGGGGGGGAATGGAGGAAGAGGGACGTGATGGCCAGTAGATAGATGTGCAGGAAAGGGAACCCACAGAACCTACCTACACGGCATGCCCACCCATTAAAGATGGGAAGTTGACACTTAGACATGCTACAGGCAGATACAGCAAGCAGGCTCGGTGTTCTGGAGAGGAAGACAGTGTGTGACAATCGAGTCCATTTGAATTAAATGCTCTGATCCCCCTTCCCGTTTTGCCTTTCCCTTTCCCTTGCTTTTCTCCCCCCGCATTTCTGCTTCAGATCCGCTTCGCCGCAAACTATGCGGTCTTGTTATAGCCCCCTTTAAGATCCAGGTATCTCTATTTACCAACTCTAGCTATCTACCTAGCTGGCACGCCACCACCAGCATATGAACTCATGCAGTTTTCTGCCTGTCTCCTTCAACTCACCGTCACCCTCACCTATGCTTTGCCGTTTAAGCAATGGTGGGATCCTCCCGCTTCCTCAACAGTGTCAAGATAGCCTGCGCCGGAGCAAAATCCGTACCGCTCTCAAACTCAGTAATAACGCCCGTGATGTACTTGCTGTGCGTGTTATCAAACATCAGCCGGAACGACTCGGCCGAGCATCGCTCGGGGTCAATCTCGTTGTAGGTGAGCGAGTCCACCGACACACGCTCGCGGTCAAAGTTGATGGTCTCGCAGAGGGCCACCACCTTGACGTTGGCGGCGGAAGCGGCCATGGCGACGTCGGCCGTTCCCGCGGGAGCGAGCAGAGATCCGTTGGCGAAGATGGCCTCGGTGCCGAGCAGCACGTTGCTCGCCCGTTCGAGATGCGCCCGCAGGCCGCCGAGGTTGGGCGAGTAGAAGACGCGGATGCCGGCCTGCTGTAGCGTCTTGGCGAGCTCCTTGCCGCCCTGGTCGTACGGGTCGTCGATGATGGAGACGGCGAACTTTTTCCCGTTGGCCTTGGCCCGCAGAATGGTCTTCTCTACAAGCCGGTGGCGGCCGTACGTGAGGACGACGCCGTCCTCGTCGATGAGCTCGGCGGCGTTTTTGGAGATGACCACCTCGGCCAGGGTGATGCGCTCGTTGATAAAGATGTCGATAAACTCGAGGAGGGACTCCTTCGCCTCGTCCTCGGGCGTGTCGATGTCAAACTTGTTGACCTGTGACTTGAGGAAGCGGATGGCGTTACCCATGGAGAAGGACATGGGTCGGCATTCGGTCAGATACTCGATCTGGGGGTTCAGGACATGCGGGACAAAGTGGCGTGAGAGTGAGTTGCCCTTTGGTGTTTCGTAGGACTCAATAACCTATTGTATGTTTTGTCAGTATCCAGTCCACACAGTCCAGGAAAGAGGTTGCCAACCTTCTTGAACGCCAAAAGAGTCGCCTCCAGCCTGGCAATGCTATCCTTAAGAGCAAAAGTAGCCATCTGCTGGCCGACCGCTAGCACGGCAGGGTGCACGTCCTTGTGCGCCTGCGACGTCTGTATCCGCTTGGCCATGGGCACATGGCTGAAGCACTCGGGAATGCTACTCCTCGGATCCTCCTTGATGATGGCGATCGAAGGCCGCCTTCCACTCACGGATGGCCTGCGACCGGGAACAGATTTGCCCTGTTGCTGAGAACCCGCGGATTGACTACCCTCCTGCTTTCCACCCTTGCCGCCCTTGCCTCCCTTCGCATCTGCTGCTGCGGCCGCTGGTGGGGCTTCCTTCACCTCCTTTGCCTTTGCCCGTCGTGCTGCCTTCTCGGCCTTGGCCCTGGCTTTTAGCTGGGCGGGAGTGAGCTTCTGTTCGCCGGCGGCGTCTCCTCCGGTAGTGGGTGTGTTGGCAGCGGCGGGCTTAGCTTGTTGCTTCCCCTTCTCCTGTGGTGCGGGAGCCCCAGCGGGAGCCCCAGTAGTTTCGGTAGCCATTTGTTGTATGAGATGCGACGTGCTTGGCGAAGTGTCGCAAATGTTGTTAAAGATCAGATGGGATCCGATTGGGTGAAGGCGGAGTGCGTCCCAAAATTTGCGTCGCAAGTTTGACGGATAGGTGAGGACTCGAGTGACCGAAAATGAACAGCCGAGTTTTCGCTTTGAGATGCAAAAACGGTATCGATGCGCAGGGAGGCTGACGGTTGTCCCTTTTTTCACTTTTTGTTTTGTTGGGTTGGCACAATGCTAATTCTCAAAGTGCTCAGTGCAGGATCATCTGCCAGATTCTGAACTGAGTCACGGATGCGATCAAGAGGTCGTACCGCCAAAAACACGACCCCGCGCCCCGCTTTTCACACGATATAAGCCAATCAGCGGCCATAAATTCCGTCTAAGGTTGCCCAAGTCCCAACGTCACTCAAGAGCCGGCCAGAACTCAGCTCTCAAGAGTTACAATTTTACCACCTTACCTTTCGAAACTCTTCAATGTAGTTACGATCCCAAGATTCCTCTGGCAAACAGCAAACAAGTCAGCTATATGCGAATGCCTCACCGCTTGAGGCTACCCACGCCCAGCAGATTGATCGGTAACCGTTGTCTTTATGTGATACTCGGGCGTCGGACCTGAGTCCCGTCCTGCATCTCGCATTATTACACATATGTACATACTAGTACATATTTACATACATGGCACTGAGAGCCGCACCTTTCAAAGCGACATACTCCCAGCTTGAACAACCACGACATAACATCCTGTTCCGACAACTAACCGCCCGATGGCGCTTATTCCTCATCCTCCTTCTCCTCAGCCGCTGCATCCTCCTTTTCCTTCTTAGGCGTAGGGCCTTGGAAGACCATCCTCACCACCTTTCCAACCTGTCCATCCATCGGCTTCACCTCCTGAACCTTCGGTATCTCCGCAACCGCCTCCCTGATCATGCGCACCACCTCCTGGCACTCCTCCTGCGTTGCCGTCTTCTTCTGCTTCTTGTCCTTCTTCTGCAAAAGCATGATTTCCACCCTGTGTCCCTTCCTCAAGAAATTCTGGAGCTGTCTCGTGCGGAATCCCAAGTCGTGCGCCGCAATCGCCCAGTTGATCTCCAGCTCCTTCTTGCTCACTTGCTTTCTGCGCTCCTCCTTGGCCTTGGCCTGCAGAGCAGCAGCCTCGGCGCGGCGGTCAACAATGACGCACACGGGCCAGTCGGGCAAGTCGGTGTCCTTCGGGGTCTCTGGCTCGCCGGGCTTGGGCTTGGGCGGCGCCCATACCATCGCCAAGCTGTAGCGGGTGCGATCCAGCCGGCTGATGATGTCCGCTGGCCGTTGCTTCTCCGTGAGCTTGCCGTCCAGGCCCCGCAGGTATACCCAGGGTTCTCTAATCGCGAGATCGCGGGGCAGGCCGGCGTCCTTCTTTTCGTCCTGATTGGGCTTTCGTTTTCCCCATCTCACTTGGAGGGCGCCTTGGGTCGAGAACGCGCATCGCGTCTGGTTGAGGACGGTAGCAGTCGCGGCGGCAACTGAGAGGCGAGGGAGTAGGATTGTCTGGAGCAGCAGGGGTGCTGGAGCGGACGCGCTTTCGAGGAAGACCCTCCGGAGGGCAGCTGCGGAATTGTAGAGGCAGGGGGAGGCTCTCATGATGGATTCGGCTGTTGGGTTCGTCGGGAGGAGTTTGCGACGAGGTTGAGGAACTCGAAGGAGGGGTGGGAACAGTCGAAGAAGGTTAAAGGTGTCGTCGCGGGGAAAGAAGAAGAGGCTCTGTGGCAGTTGACGAGTCTAAACCAGAAACACTCTGGATCGAGCTGATGATGCAGTTCCGGAGCATTTTGGCCAACCACGAAGCTCCAATTCAAAGCTCCCCCTGCAATGTGCACGGGCACCCTTGAGGGCCCCACATTTCCGCAAGCTTCCTCCACACCGGGCCACGAACCGTCTTCGGCCCCACGATCCGGTCGGCCGCCAGTGCTTTGCATATCGCTTTCATGATTCCGGGAGAATCAGGCGGCCGAGGTCATGAGCTATAGTTGCGACTCTTCACACGGAACAGCTATTCGACTCTAGGCTCACTCACTGCTCAGCCAATTTCAACTCGAATACCCTGAACCTTTCAGATTCACCCACGACTCCAAGCCGTCATTCTCACATCCCGTCTCGTTCATCGGTCCGGGTCACATACACAAACACCCATGCCGCCGTCAATACGACCGCCCATCTGGGCTCCTTCCTCACTACTCTCTCCTCTCACCGGTCCAACAATACGCGCCACCACGTCCTCACAGGCCACATGTCGACTCACCTTCCAACGACGGACACTTTCCCAGACATTACCCAGGAGGCACAATGTCGCCGATCAAACACCACCTCCCAACCCCGGCCCAACATCCGCCGGCTCCGGGATAGACTATAACTCGCCCCCATTATCATCCTCTCAACAGCAACACCATCACCAATCCTCCCAAGAGCAAAACCAACACCACCACTCCCCACCACCCCCTCCCCCTCCTCCTCAGGGCTTCTTCTCCTCCCTCCTCCACGCACTCCGCACCCACCCCCTAACCCTCTCCCTCTCCCTTCGTCTCCAGCAGCTCGATCACATCCTCGGCTCCCCCTACCACCGCCTCCTCTCCCACCCCTTCCGGATGCTCTTCTCCACCTTCAAGCTCCTCGCCTTCACGCACCTCTTCCTCGAGCACGTCCTCTCCATGGCCCCCGCCTCCGGTCCTTCCATGCTCCCCACCTTCGAAGTGGTAGGCGAGTGGTTAGTGGTTTCGCGGTTCCATAAATATGGGAATGGAGTGAAGGTGGGGGACTTGGTTGTTTATCAGATTCCTATTAGCACCAGCGGGGAACTGGGGGTGAAGAGGATTATGGGGATGCCGGGGGATTATGTGTTGGTTGATACGCCTGTCCCGGGGGGAGGGACGGTGGAGGGGGAGCTTTTGGGGGAGAGGGGTGGGCCGGGGGCGGGGGATGAGGTTATGATTCAGGTATGTTTTGGTGATATGAGGAGTCTAAGGACGGCTGGCGTGAAGCGAAGGGGAAAGTGATGCTAACGAATGTGGAAAATTATAGGTACCGGAAGGTCATTGCTGGGTGGTGGGCGATAACTTGACGGCCTCGCGCGATTCGAGGACGTTTGGCCCTGTGCCACTGGCGCTGATCAGGGGCAAGGTGTTTGCCAAGATTCAGTCGAACTGGCTCCCTAAGTTGATAAGAAACCCCTTGGAAAGGGTGGAACTTGGGGAGGCGATGGCTTGATGAGATACCCATACGCAAAGGAGAATAGAAGCAAGCCTGAAGGCAGTCCAACGAGGTCAAACCATTCACCCTGTCAGTTTGGGTTGTTCCATATGAACACTCATGAATAAGTCAACGACAGCCTACTTTATTTGAGCTGAGGAATAAGGAAACTAATATCCTATGGCAGTTTCAAGGTATGACTAACTATGTATTCACACTCGAACCGAGACCAGTGCCGGATGCGCCTTCGCAAACGCTATCTCATTTCATTGAATAACACCAAAAGAAACAAGGTGAATCCGACAAGCAAAAAGGGGGGATGGTGTTCTGGCGAACTATATAAATTAGGTCTGCAGGCTGATCATAAACAACGAACAACTGAGACCCTGGCATAGTTTTCGTCATGCTTACAAAAGAAAATAACCCGGGTCGAGATACGCAGACAAAACGCACGCAACCCATCATGTCCCTTCAGCCTCTGATTTGGTCATAACTCTCACCCCTTCGAATGGTCGCTCCCTGCCAAATACAAAACCCCATGACTTCCCTCCCGTGTATAATCAATCCATTACTAAACAATGCTGCGCCGCAAACTCCACGCCAATCCTATGCGAAGTACCTCAAGCCAGTCGAAAGCAAGATGAAAGATGCCAACAAAGCAAGGAGGGGAGGGTTGAAAAGAAATAAAACCATCAACCTCTCCCGTTTAGCCCTCGATGTGGGCTTTGGCATTTCCCTGGCCGAGGAGCTCCAGGCACCGCTGTGCAAGGCTGACCACTTCACCCTCGTCATCATCCTCCAGTTCGTTATCCGACTCAATCTGGCGGTTCGCAATCTGTCTAATCATATCCACAATGTCGTTCGATTTTCCAATCAGCCCAATAAGCTTCTTGTCTTCGGATTCGAGGAGCTGTAGCAGTGTCCAGATCGCAATGTGCTGGAAAGTGGCGTCGCCGCTAGCGAGGAATCTGCTCAAATAGCCGTGGATGCCATCGCTTGGCTCGTTCCAGTTATGAATGAAGATACTGTAATCGCCCACTGTTCGTTCGTCAGCATGTCAGACCCAGAAACAGTTCATCAAGGAATCAACTGACCTTTAGATGAGAGGTTACCCAGAGCCGCAGCACTGTTTCCTTGAACCTCGATGCTAGGTGACTTGGTAAGAGGAATCAAAACCTCAAACACACCAAGCTCCAAAAGATTTGTTTTGAGTTCATCGCTCAACGCCAAAACGGCAATGGCTGCCGTCATCTCCGATTGTACTGTCACTGGAACCTCCAACACTAGCTGCTTGCATTTCTGTACAGCACCAGCCTCAAGCACCAACGCCTTGTTCCGGTCCGAGCTCGCTGCCAAGTTTCTGAGGGTAGAGATGGCATGGCACTGGATCTCCTCATTATCGGTCGACCCGAGGAGGTCAACCAATGGTTTCAAAAATCCTGCCTCGATAATGGGAGACTCGTTCATTGGGTGGATCGAGATGTTTCGAATGCAGGCAACAGCCGACAGAATGAGCGGTAGGTATGACGACTGAAGAAGACGGAGAAGGGGACCGAGACCGCTGGCGCGAACAATTTCCAGCTGGTACTTTTCGTCCGAGGCGAGATTTCGGAGTGCCAAGGCGGCCTGGCACTGAACCTTGGGTGAAGAGGAGTCCATCAAGTTGACAAGGGACTGGACAAGCCGAGGCTCGGTCTGCGCAAGCTTCCGCCTGTTGTTGGCATCGACGGCAATGTTGCTGAGGGCGGTAGTGCAGTAATACTGGACGTCGACATCGGTGGAAGACAACAGCTGAACCAGCACAGGGATAGCGCCGGCGTTGACCAGTTGTTGGCGATTCTCGTCTATCATGTGTTAGCAATGTATAAACAATATCCGTCATGATACAAGCCTACCAGAGTGTGTCATGTTGAGCAGAGCGCCAGTAGCATTGCGTTGAACTCTCATGTCCCTAGATTTGGCGAGTCGTGTCAATGGTCCCAGAGCCCCGGAGCGTGCAATCTTGGCCTTGTTGTCTTCGTGCGTGGCCAAGTTAGTGATACAACCAACGGCATTACACTGAACTTCGACATTGGGCGACATCATTTGGCGGATAAGGGGAGCCAGACCGCCGAGCTGGACAATCAGGACCTTGTTCTCAGCTGTTCACTTGTTAGCCATCTCTACCGCACTTAAGACACCTTCGAGAAAAGTCCATACTGTTTACTGCGAGGTTGCCCAGCGCCGCGCTGGCTGCCCTTTGTACCTCGATATCGGAGTTTTGGAGTAGGAAGAGGATGGGTTCAAGAGTATCCCGATCAACAGCCCGCACATCTAGTATACCAAGACAAAGTCAGCGATCCGATGACCAAAACAAAGGGTCTTGATGCCGTGTTTCCAACAATTACGTACCCCGCTCTGTGATTTCAGCAAAAGTCAGACTTGCACTCCGTTGAAGATCAATATTCTCCGAGTAGACGAGAGTGCTCAGGGCGCGTAGGGGCTCTCCGGAGAAGAAGTCGGTCTCTCCACGCTATACAAGTGTTAGCGCTTCTGCTATAACGTGGGAAGAAATCGGTATGCATACGTTTTCGAGATACTGGAGGAGGTCGGCAACGGCTTCCCGCTCGCTATCGGCGAGGACATTATCATACAATCCGTCGCGGGATTTGCCTGTCGGGTCCCGTTAGCTTTACTGCACGCATGGCATATACATAAACGGAAGGGGAAGAATAGGCATTACATACCTCCGCAGCACGAGGAACAGGAAGCGCCCATGGCTGCCGAGGGACGCGAATCGATCTGCCGTCAACCGCGATGTACAACAGAAAGGACGGGCGCTTTTGGCTGATGTCGCGAAGTGGTGATGGCGATGATTGTTGTGTGGAATGCCGGGGAAGTCGAGGGCGCCCCGGTGTTATCGTTCTGGGTCCGGCAGGCGGTCGGTGGTGCCCTGGTCGGTGGTCGGGAGTCGGATCGGTCGCTCCACAACAAAGTGGACGGTGGACGCAGGGGTTCTCGACGTTTGCGAGGGCTGCGAAAGCGAAGCGAAATCGATGACACAAATGATCAAAGACAAGCAGCGAGAGCCAAAGCAGGCCTCGGACGGAGCTCGGAGTAATGCGAATTTACTAATAATGTGAGAAGCCGATGTTTCTCTGATGGCGGACGATGGACGTTTCCGCGAAATCGAGGGACGTGGACGGTGTCGAGCGGGAACGGGCAACGGGACCCGATGTTGAATGTTTTTTTGGGGAGGGCGGGGATTGTTGGGTTGCGTGAGGGCGGCGGGACAGGACAGCGGAGAAGCTGGAAGGAATCACAGTCACAAAGAGATGGAAGAACAGGAACCACAGGCAGAGAGGCAGCACTAGTAGTAGCACCGCTCACTCCACTCACTGGCTTGGTCGCGGAATGGAAGCACGATGGACACGGACAGACAATCTGGATCACGCTGCCTTGCCCCGGTGCTGCTGCCCTTGTTGTTAATGCGAGCAAATCTGTTGAACGGGGAGCGGCGGCAGAGGCATGAATGATGGGTGAGCGTTCATGTCGAAGCTGCCTCGCAATCGCGCCTGGGACCCCAATCACAGCGCACCATCACAGAATCACAGCGAGGCAGCTTCCCAGGGCCCGGGCGTCTGGGGGGAAAAGTGGGCCGTGCGCTGAGGTGGCACCTGCGGTTGCGCTGGACTGCTGGATGCTCCTTGCTAGCGTGCCACTGGATGTCATCACCACAAAACCTCCATCCAGGGCCCAAAGGTAAAACCCAAAGCAACTTGGAAGCAGCAAGTGCCATTGATTGGAATCATTGCCGGGCACGGCGGGCTCACCAGAGAGACGAGAGTGACCAGGGGACGTGTCCATGGGTTGCAACCATTCTTTCCCTTTCTAGAGTTTCCGAGTCTCCTCTTTGCCATGGATGCATTCTGCACCAAACAGTATCACTTGCACTCCCGTCGGGTCTTTCCACTCTCAATGGCATCCTGGTCCGAGCCGCATCACAAGAACAAGTCACCTCACCCACTATCACGATACTGTGTACACTATAGTGTACATAACCTCTGGCCTCTTTTGTCTCCGGCCCAAAGGTTGTGTGGTGTCTCGGCACCAAGGACTACCCGACTCGTGTACTCTGTCGTACAAGGGAACCTGGATGGTCTTAAGTGGTTAACGGATATACCGGTTGCAATGTGTTTTGTTTGAGTCCAGATGGGTGGCTTGACGCAGTGCAGTGATAACCGTTCAGTGTCAGATTGGAGTTGCGTGGATGTGTCAGATATGTATCTTGTCACCTTTCTTTGATCGTCATTGACCTGTTTGCTTCAGGCCTGGGCACGTTCTGGAATCGTGGCACGATAGTGGTCTGCTTGGCCAGCTATGTGACCATACGGAGTTATATGTACTAGTGTTCACCTGGCGTCGGTGGATGTTTACACAGCATGATGAACGTTCAACATCTGAAACATGGACATAGCTTCCCACATCTTGTATTTGTGAAGACATCGGATACCTTATATCGCCAGTCATGCGTAAGATGTTCTGGACCCCTTGCTCAGAACCACAGAAAGATGAACTTTTGCTTTCCAACGCAAAGTATATAAGCTCAAGTTCCCCTAGCACGGAACTTGCATCTTACACATTTACCTCTGAAGGGAGATTAGGGTGGTTCGGTTTTCATCAAATCACATAGTATCAAAATGGTTTTGGAAGGCACCAAGAATAGAAGAGAAGTGGAGACTACCTCTAGAACAGGAAAGGCAGTTAGTATGAATCTCCAAGTCGACCTCCTTTTACTTGTTCCAGATCTCAAGCTTTTCAAAAGACAACCTTGCGAGCGTACGAATCCTAAAACGATGGCACTCGAAATTCACATTATACGTAGGTATCAAGGTGAGGATCCCAGAACAACCTTTGAAGGGTCACAGGCATGAAGGGCGCCGGTGTCGGTCACGAATCAAGTGAACAAGGTAAAAGCTTATCTACACGTGTGGACAACCCTTAACCGGGGCTCTTATCGGTGCCCAGCACTTGCACCAAAAGGAGGGGTCCGGGGTACTTCGACAGGGGAACACCCCAGCTACCTGGCTACCATCGCTACTGGTGGAAGCCCAATAAATGGCGGCCCAGCGCAAGCAACAAGCATCCCCTCCTCCGTTGACAAGGCTCCATTGTGTAGCGCTCTGCAAGTGGAGGGAGGACTCGACTCCCTGACAACGCCGACTTCTCCCCGTTCCGTCCAGGTCGTGAACCATTGCCCTGCTCTATATCACCATCCCTTCCACTACGAGCATTCCGTCCATCACTTCGCGAAATACCGTTGCGGCGGATTCGACGTCTTGCCTCTGAACGGGTCGAACGACTAGACGAAACGGACGAGATCCCTCTAATAATTCCATCTCGGTCGATTGCGCCCCAAGTCTTCTTCCACTTGCGACGGCTGCCAGCTAGATCGCCCAACTACTAGGTCGCTTCAGCTTTCTTGCCCTTCTTTTTTTCCGTCCCTCGGCTATCATCCAGACGACATCCCCTCCGTATTCATCGCTTGAACTTCCCGGTCGGCAGTTACACAACAACTCTACAACTCTGCCCAAAGCCAATTGACGTAAAAACCCGAGACCGCACACGGAAGCAGAACCACGGGGACAGGAAGATACACAGTCAAAGGGTTGAAAGGAAGAGAGAGGATATCCAAGATATCGATACAGAAACAAGAGTCCGAACTGCACCGGTAGAAAAACTGTGGGTGGGCGGCGATTTCAATACTCCGTCAACGGAAGCAAAGCTCAAGTACCGAGCAAGACAAAACTACAACGGGGGTCCCTCCCCAATGTATGTTCCACGACAACGATAATGGACGACTCTCGTACTCCCCCTGACCAGGCGGCTTCTGGTACCGGCAGTGACGCCGCCACTGCTTCTCCTCAGGCTTCCCAGCCTTCCACAACCTCAGCTGGGAACAGCAATACCGATCCCAATCTCAATGGCCCGTTGCCGCTCCGACCTGGTCACGAGCTGCCCTTCGTTGCGCCATCATTCTACCTTCGTCCCAAACCAAGCAGTCGCACAATGTCAGATAAGACGTCAAATCCCCTGGACAAGGACCAGATGCAGGGTCTGGTGAGCATCCCATTTCCGAGACAGCACACCCAAACCCCTTTGTTACCATCAATCCATTCTTCTTCCTTGACTTCCATCCGCATGAGAGTCCCATGGCCCCAAACTGCCTCTGTCAATCTAGCTTGGTTGAATCCTTTCGGCTCGGATGGCCTCTATGCGGGATGCCGGCTTCCATGGCCCTAGTCCTTGCTTATGCTATGCTGTCAAAGGAGGCAGTTTGGCAAAAAAGACAACACACACTTAGCTTTTCTACATGGGGTTCTTGTTGACTGACCTCGTTGATGCAAACAGAGAGGGGTTCGCGAGTTCCTCAAGGTCCGCACCAGCTACGATGTCCTGCCGCTCTCCTTCCGTCTAGTCATACTTGACAATGATCTGCTCATCAGAAAGAGTCTGAATATTCTGATCCAAAACGGTATGATGACAATCCCGAACCAATTCAACCAGGGTGGTAATATGCGTTGCTGACTTTCCTCATTCAGGCATTGTCTCGGCGCCGCTCTGGGACTCGCGCAACGGAACCTTTGCTGGCTTGCTTACTAGCACCGACTACATCAATGTCATCCAGTATTACTGCCAGTTTCCCCACGAGATCGACCAAGTCGATCAATTCCGGCTGAGTAGCCTTCGAGGTGAGTGTCATCATCAGCGGCCACCAAGGTTCTCTCTTGCGGGGCGTCGGGCTGACAAGTAATGCATGTAGATATCGAAAGGGCCATTGGTGTCCTGCCGCTCGAGACCGTATCCGTCCATCCCATGCGCCCATTGTACGAAGCCTGCCGACGAATGCTTAAGACGCGAGCTCGGAGAATTCCCTTGATCGACACGGACGACGAGACCGGCCGAGAGACTGTTGTCAGCGTCATCACACAATACCGCATCCTGAAATTCATTGCTGTCAACAACGAGCAGCACACAATGTTGCTGAAGAAACCCGTGAGGGAGATTGGCCTGGGAACCTACACCGACCTCGCTACGGCGACCATGAACAGCTCTGTTTTGGATGTCATTCACCTCATGGTCAAGTACAACATCTCGGCTGTGCCCATCGTCGACAAGGACAACAGAGTTCTGAATCTCTTTGAAGCCGTCGACGTCATCCCCTGTATCAAAGGGGGTGCGTATGACGAGCTGACGGCGACTGTTGGTGACGCCTTGTCTCAGAGAGCTGAAGATTTTGGGGGAATCTACACGTGCAGCGAAGAGGACCGCCTGGACTCGATATTCGAAACTATTCGAAAGTCTCGAGTCCATAGGTTAATTGTTGTTGACGACGACAGCCGCCTCAAGGGCATTATCTCTCTCTCGGATATTCTCAAATACGTGTTGCTCTATGGAGAGGAAGAGGATGACTTACAGGAGTATTAAAAGGGAACACAAAGAATGGGCGGCACTTGTCAGGCCTAGCTAGGTTGGCTATAGGACGGTATGGTTTTGGTTTTGCATTGCATGGCGCTTTTCTTGGACGGTATGTGGAATTAGTGGAATAATAGGGTTGTATATCCTTTCCCCCTGATGGGCGACATAGATGGGATCTTCTCTTTTCCTGGAACACGGCAAGAGGAGGTGTTGTTATTGCTGATTAATGGCTTACTGGTGGTCTTGACTTGAGATCTCTACCCTGCCCCTTACAGCACGGGATTGATGTGGCTACCTTGGTAGTGATAATTAGGTGGTGAGCATATATACACTAGATATGGATGCTTGAACGTTGAACTGACAACGAGGCAGGTTCAGATGAGAATGGGCTTGCCTCGAGTTGAAACAAGCGCAATGGCGTCAGCCTCTAGGTTACTATTAGTGTAAGGCAACTCAGCGACGATTGTGACTGCCACTTCTTTTCCTCTGACACTGGCTTGCTTGGTCTCACATTTCCTCTGTTCACTCCACCTACCTCTTAAAGGAGGGTATCAGTCTCTCCGGGAAGGAACAGGTTGGACACAAAGAGCGACCTGTGAATACGGGAAGCAGCAGTTTACAACAAACGACATGATGCTTCAATCCAGGCTTTGGGCTTTCTGGAGCGCTTTCACAAAACATCATCAGTTTGCAACCACTTTGGATATCTTGTCGTGCCATCGCCTCCCAGATACCTTCTTTTACTTGTTTCGACGTCTGTATATCTTCCAAAAGAAGGCATGCAAAACTATCATTACGAAACCGACCGGGCATCGGTTGCATCGGTCGGTACTCCCTCAACCACCAAGAGCTTCTTGCCCAGACGCGTACCCAAGAGAGGGCAGACAGACGAAATATCCAGTACATGGCGCGGTATCCCTCAATCTGCCACAGCAGGCCAACTCCCGGATTCTGTGGCATATAGGCGTGCGGACAGAAGCAGTGCGACATGGACATCATCCAGTGGCGATGTGGGAGGCTGCTCCGATGCCGATGAACTCCAAGATCGAGGAGACTTTGTCCGAGAGTACAACAGACTTGCAACCAAGGTTAGCTAACTCGCACCTTTTCATCATTCATATTGACAACCCGCTGACTAGAGGTTATAGCATGGGCTCCGTCTACTTTCGCTCGACAATGATGGCCCTTCATCGGTAAGTCGCCAACACACCTTTATGGCTCATAAAGCATTAACCAATACAATAATCAGCGAGAAACGTCACCAAGTCCTCACAGAAGAGGATGGTTTTCCCGCACATTCCGGCGCCACCCGTCGGGTGCCAGCAATACAAGCTCAGCAAAATCAGGACGGTCAGAAAGAAAAGCGAGCCACAGACGGAGCATCAGCGATCTAGCATTGCAGTTGGTACATTCAGCGAAGCGCGACGTTCTCAAAGACGAAGACTTGCAATCTCTCGTCCGTTTGTGCGGCAAGAGCATGTTCTACTTGCCGTCGGAGTATGCGCCCAGCTCCTTGATACTCCCAACATGCCTTCGCGCAACCGCCCAATATCTTGTACAGCACGGTGAGAGCAACATACTTCCAAGCTGGTGAGGCACTCACTGATGGCTATACAGCTACGGAGACTCGCGGTATCTTTAGAATCCCTGGCTCTGTTCGAGTGGTTAATGCCCTCTATGACTACTATTGCACCGAAGGAGATCCGGACGAGATATCTAGCACAACCCGCTGCCCAAGCCTCCCAGTTCACATTAAGGCTGGTGTTCACGACGTTGCTTCAGCGTTCAAGCGTCTTCTCTCTGGACTTCCTGGTGGCATCCTCGGTTCCCTCCCATTGTTTGACGCAATGGTCTCCATACACAGTCAGTTAGACGGGGATCCTGAGGCCACGAGAACCAAACAAACGAAGCTCCGTGCCAGACTGATTGCGTTGGCAATTGGTAGCGTTAGGTCTCAGCTACGTCGTGAGCTGATATGTGCAGTTTTCGGTCTCCTGTGCTTGATCGGACGCGTTGCCGAGACGGCACCCCGCGAGGATGAGTTTGGCAGACCACTGCCTACAGCAGACTTGATGGGCTACAACGCTCTAGGTATTGTCTTTGGACCGCTCTTGGTTGGGGATCTTCTCAACTCATACTCAATGCGAAGCTCCAGTGTCCACCTTATACTACTCTCCCCAGTGAGCCCACCGCCCAACTGCAAGTGGGAAAAGAGGAAGTACAAGGCACCAGAGGAGGCTGTCGCCCATTGCTTCCCAAATATGGACAAAGTCCATGTTGCCAACAGCATCGCTGAGATGCTTATAACGCATTGGCGAGAGGTTGTCAAGCAAATGAAGAGCCTCGATGTGCTGAGGGTAGTTGGGTCGGGCATTACCGACCATTGTACTTCACGGAGGGGATCACTGCGTGCTTCTGTCTCGGAGCCCTTTGTTTTACGAAAGCCTCCCGAATGGCAACAGAATGGTCCACAGACAGGCCATTTTCAAGTATCGGAATCCCCTATTCCTCCAAGCCCGACGCCCGAAACTCGTAGGTCCACCCTCATACAAACGCCGTTAGTGTCTTGCTGACCTGACAATGAACCAGGTGGACGAGGACCTAGCGGAGGACTACGAGCAGATAGACCACGACCTACACTTGTGATACCTCGACAACGTCCAAGATCCTCGCGGTCATTGTCTCGGAGTCGACTGAATACGCCGGGACCTGTGGTGTTACTGTCTCCTACCGAGGAAGAGCCTTCCGGAGGTGGTGCGTCTCTCTCGAAAAGACAATCAAAGGGATCGATCACGATTGCCGACGAAACACCATCTCGTCAACACCGGGAGGGGCAGCAATTGGGGTCCGAGTATATCGAAAGGAGACAGACAGGGTCCCCGACTAAATTACGAACTGCCATACCAGACTCACAGACGCCCCGGACCATCAGACGTAGGGGCAGCCTGACCAAAATCGTTACAGAGGGGCGTGATGTCCATTCATTGTCCAGCTTCCGTGACAGAAAGGGTAATAAGAGTCAAGGAGATGCGCCAGTGTCGGTCTTTGATACGCCAATGACAAAATTTCCAACCCCGAGGGACCGAGGCTCTGTAGCAGAGGACTCAGAGCCAACTCCGAGGCCATCTGCTAGAGCCGCATCACAGGATCGCATGTCCATAAGCAGTGGTCGAACGGATGCAAATGGAACACTTCCAGACGGAAAGGCCAAAGTTAAGAGCTCGGGACACAGGCTTTCGAGGTTTCCAGGTTGGAGATGGAGAGAACGATCTGATAAATCCACGGACCCGGTTGAATCAGCTGCAGAACCTCCCAGTCACATCACAGCCTCATCAGGACGCTCTTCTCGCCAAAAAGGTCGACGAAGGTTGTCATTCCACTTGAGGAAATCGACAACAGCAGCTTCCGCGGAGGAACGGGCGGAACAACAAGTCGTTGATTCCTCTGAAATCTCAACGAAGTATGTAGCCGGCGCTGAGGAAACTCCAAAACCGAGTGTCAAAACTCACCATTATGCTGGCGGCCCTTTGAGTCACTTTGCGACATTAAGCCGGGCTACGGGCCGCATAGCTCGAGCAGACCGCAGTCAAGAAGCTCCCGGTAAACCAACAACGGCACACGATCAATCGCATGCAAAATCACGGGCAAGATCGTTGGCATCGAAGATACCTCGTGCACGGAAATCCGATCGGCGACAGACTCAGAGGTCTAGCCGGGAGTCTGTACGTCGCAGTACTATTCCCAGCAAGAGCCCTTCCAAACACACACTCGCCTCTGTTCCTCCTGAAGTTCAAGATGAAGAAGATCGGATCAATCCTCACCAGGAGAAGCAAGTGCCAGAGTCCAGGCCATCGACTGTCTTGAAACATGACCGCATGACTGATTACACGACGTCCGCCACGCCCTCTGGCGGAGATTTTCGACCGCCAACAACCCCCGCAAGACCGACATCTTACTACAGCAAGTCTTTTACGGGAAGCGCGGTGAGGGCAATGGCAGCCATGTTTGAAACCGCTGCTGCGAAGGACAAAGACCAGAAGAGGCCAGAATTTCTCCCCATGCCTATGAAAATGGCTGGCAATGTGCTCTCGCATTACACTGTTAACCCTCCATCACCGCGGAAATCACAGTCATCGCCATTTGGAACACCCTTACAAGGTACCGGTGGCGTACGTGCGGATGGACGCAAAGAACATCAAGAGTATGACGGCAGCCCAAACAAGAGTTCCGTACAAGGAAGCCATGATGGGGTAGACGATGACGAGGAGAGAACAGTGAGTGTAGGTGCCACTATGGGAAGGAGCTCAAAGAACTTGAATGAGCGGATGAACGAGCAACAGAGCCACGAGCCACCTAGAGACTCTAACGAAAAAGCTGATGAGGACGACGCATACATGCAGGAGGGAGATTTTCGGTTGTCCCGGCCAACGACCAATGCGGGAGCCAATGAAACCAAAAGCTTGTTCGCCAACGAAGCTGAATACGGGCCCTTACCACGATCATATGATATACCCAGACCTTCCAGCGCACCCACTAGAGCTCCAGATGCCAACCAGAGCTCAAGGACTCCGCTGGAAGTCGGCCTCCCGGACCAGTTTCTGAAAAGTGCCCTCAGCCAAAGCTCAAGGCTCTCTGCTCAACCAAACCCAACCACGACTACAGCCATCGCTAGCGATATCTTAATTTTTCAAGCACAGATCCGCCGCTTGCAGAAACAACTCGACATCAAGACGGAAGAGAATGACCATCTCCGCCGCAAAATGGTTAGCTTTGGCGCAGGGCAATGTAGTCTCCCGCAAGAAGTAAGTGTAAGACGAAGTACAAGCATCAAGTTGAGCGAGCACCTGCGGCAGACGGAACGCGAATGTAAAGCGTGGCGGGAAAGAGCAGAGGCGGCGGAGATGAGAGTCACGATTTTGGAGAGGTTGCTGAGGAGTAAGATGGACGGGAAATCTTACGAGGAAGAGAAAATTACAGACTCGAAAGCCAAGTCGCCCCCAACTTCTCAGCACACTTTTTCGGCGGAAGTTTATCGAAGCAGTGGAACTGTTCCGGATCGACTTCGAAAGCTGTGTGGTGCGCTGGACGGTTGCTCTGAGGGTGAGTCCCATGAAGAATTAGAGGAGGAAGGAGAAGGAACTGTAAGATGTGCCAGTGTGTGGAGTGACGGAGAGGATGAAGATCAAGGGCCGTCTGGTCATGAAACAACAGAACAGGATGATGACAACCGGTGTGTGCTGCAGGAGACAGAGGCAAATATCCAGCAAAATCTTATTGTGGAGGAAGACGGCAGCGATGATGGGGAGCAAGGTTTATACTTAGACGTATCAGTCGGGGATGTAAGTGGGAGACATTCTCAGGTGACAGACGAAGAGGTAGAGGATCGATTATCTGCGATATTGGGAAGTGATGGGCATCATGATTATAAATGGGTCGAAGAGGAGGATGCGGATGAGCTGGATGATATCAGAACACCACTAGAGAAAAGGCTGGCTCGGTGCTATAACGTCAAAGTTCGCGGATGGGAGACATGCAAATACTGCGAGGAGGAGGTGGCGTGGGACGAGGCGGAGGAGGAGACGATGGCACTCATGCATAAAATGATGGCGGAGGGTGATGGGGATGGGGAGGAAGAGGAGGAAGTCAAGAAAGGGTATGACAAGAATCAACATGTGGATGTAACAGAGCACGCAGAGATGCGAATTGAGTAGTGTACGCAGAGAGATGGGGAGATTATAGGGGGCATGCTGTTAGGAGCTTTATGTCGGTTGTATTGTTTACTGATTTCCACTTTTGGACGGATGGTGAAAGGGGCTCAATGATAGGAAAGCTGAGAATACCTTAGGATAAGTGTGCCAGGCCCCGATACATGCTTTCATTGAGATGGATAAACGTCTAGTTGCTCTATAGGTTTGTAGTTAGCATGAATAGGATGGCATGATCCTCTTACTTGCCCGCAGGTATTAACATTCATGGCTTGTATTTGTACATTGATTAGGCGTTTTCCGCGCCCTTTTGATCTACTCATGTCTGATATAACTATAGTACAATACAAGGCAGCTTCACCCACCGGCAAAGTCCGTCCCACTGCCACGCCACGAGGAGTCGTCGCCGCCGTCGTAACGTGACGAATACCACTCTCCACAACAACAGCATCAACAAGAGGACGACACTGCTGACCACAACGCTCGCACCTGCACCCACTGCAACCCCCGTACTCAAACGCCCGCTTTTTACGCAATGCGCTTGACGTACTTCCACAAGCTCTTGTACTTGGGCTTCTGCCTCTTGGCTTCCCAACCCCTGGCCTTGCGGGGCTGCTTGAGCGTGGCAAACTTCTGGCGCTTGAACTCGACTTCGGCGCCAGGGATGCCGTGCCTCTCCATGACCTCGGCCGTGCCCTCGTCCCACTCGGAACGGAACAGGTTGAAGCCGACGGGCTCGAGGTCGAACTTTTCGCGGAAGCCCTTGAGCGAGAAGTTCTCGCGGTTCTCCATGTGCTTTTTCAGGGCCTCGCCGTCGATCTTGGCGCCGGGCTTCTGCTCCAGCACGAAGACATTGAGGCGGTGGTAAGGCGAACCCTTCTGGGCGAAGGGGGGCAACCACGGCTTGCCGACGTCACCTTCGACGCGGTCGCCGACGCTGCGCAGGGAGAGGACCGTCTTCGACGGGTCCCATGGGATGTTGGCCGCCACGAAGTGGCACCGGCGCGAGAACTTGTCGTGCGTGACGTCGGGGACGTCCGAGTCGATGACCACGACAGTCAGGAGGCGCTCGCCCTTGTCGAAGACTTGCATGCGAAGTGTGGGGGCGACCTCGGTTACACGCGAATCGAGGATGGCGCCCGGGGAGACTTGGTAGCCACGGAAGGAAAGCTTGACATCCATGGTCGGGTCGAAAGAGGGCAAGAGGTCGGGGACGACGTGGAACTGAGAGATACGCTGCGCGATGATCTTGTAGTCCATGGAGCGCCAGCGGCGCTCGGCGAGGAAACGGTAGACGGGCTTGGTCATGTCACCTGTTGGAGAGGAATATGTTAGTTAACTGGGACATAGCGAAGGAGAGCATAGTATAGTGTAGGGAAAGTTGTAACACGAACCCCTGCCATCCTCGAAGCGCCTCTTCACCTCGGGGTCGTTGATGTCGGCCAGAATCTTGAGCTCCTCAATGTAGTTCCTCAAGCTCTTGATCCGTGTCTGCTTGGCGGCCTCGCCGCCCTCGAACTCGCTGGCATCCCGCGCCTCGATCAGCTTGATCTTCTCCGTCTCCTTGACAATCTGGGCAATCTTGGCCGCGCGGTCCTGCTGCAGGATCTTGCGCGCCTCCTGGAAGGTCTGGTAGGGCAGCTGCTCGAAGGGGAGGTTGCCGGTGGTGGCCAGGGCCGCCCTTCTCCTTCGCGACCCGAGCTCTGGACCTCCGACTACTGTGTCTGCTACTGCCGTCTTAGCCCCGGTGGCCGAAGGAGGGGGTGGTGGTGTTGTGGTGGTGGAATCGGCAGGAGGGTTGGTGGTGGTGGTGGTGGCGCCCTCATCTTTGCGCATCGGGGTCGAGGAAAAGGGCCGGACGGCGGCGACGGCGACGGACCGGGTCGAACATGTCGCAGCGCCGGGGCCGGCTTGCCGGAGACAGCGGACGAGTGGCCGCGCGACCTGCTGACACGTTGACATGGCGGGTGGGAATGTGTGTGCAGGCGGGCCGGAGGGGGGATATTCGGAGGAAGTGCGGGGATCGCTCTCAATCGAGAGGAGCTGCACTCAAGGTTTCGTCGACGGGGAGGACGGGGTCGAGGACGGGACGGGGACGGAGGGTTCGTGGTCCTTCAATTGCTGCAGCCCACTCGGACTCGACCAGACACAGACTCGACTGCGGCCAAAATTTCGTGGACCCCGGGCCGGCAGCACAGTGCGGTGATTGGAGTTACTTGTACCGACGTAGTGGGGGTAGTGCAGTTAGCTGATGTGCCCCGCGAAAAACCGCGCCAGGAACGTGTACCACAGCACTGCAGCGCACTGTACGTGCACGTTGCACTCCAGATCTTTTTTCTCCAGACTCCCCTCGTCGGCCGAATCGATGCGACTTGACTGGGAGGACCGGCGCCCGCGACGACCATCGTATATCCCGTCAGAGCCCCGTCTCAGTCCCGTTCCGTTGTCCCTCCCTCGCCCGAAGCGCGCTCCACGTTTCCGTACCGCACAGTCCGTCCGCACAAGCCCGTGGTTGCTGGTCTCACTCTCCCTTTTCCTCCCGCGAATAACTGCGCCAGAGCACCACCCCGACCTCCACCCGCAACCCGAGTTGCATTAACTTGTAACTCCCGTCGCCTTGCCATATCACAACGCCGACATGGCCGGCAAGGGTCTCAAGAGCCTCAATGAGGCCATGAAGGCGCTGAGCATTGCTTCGCAGCCATGCAGGGCACTGCCGGTTCGTCTTCTACCTCCGCCGTCTTGCTACTTACCCGCCGACGACTTTCGCTCACCAGTACAAACCATGTCCACTAGATGCGCCAATCCTCTATTCTTTCCTCCAGACGGTCGATGGCCTCCGTAGCCACCCCTCCCGCCGCCAACATCACAAGATCGGTCTCGGAACCATGGCAACCCAGTATGAGCACCAACACGACTGCCAACCTCGACAACATCGCCCGCGCTGGAAAGGTACTAACCCAGGACTCAGCCACCAACGTTCCTGTTACTGTCTATTCCTTCCCCGAACTTGAGCCGCGCTCCCTCGAATCCTACTCAGCCCGTCACCTCCACCTCCCTCTGCGTCGCGATATCCTCCATTTGGCCGTCATCTACGAGGGTGACTCGACACGACGGGGCATGGCGTCCACCAAGACACGCTACGAAGTTCATGGTTCGCACAGAAAGATGCATCCCCAGAAGGGTACCGGTCGCGCCCGCCGTGGTACCCGCCAGTCACCTCTGATGAAGGGTGGTGGAAAGACCTTCGGCCCCAAGCCCCGCGACTTCAGCACGAAGCTTAACAGGAAGGTCTACGATCTGGCCTGGCGCACCGCGCTGTCCTACCGCTACAAGCGCGGCGAGCTCATCGTCACCGAGGATGGTCTCGACCTCCCTCTCCCCAACGACTTCCTCTGGCTTGCCGGCGGCGGTAAGCTCAACCGCGAGCTTGAGGACGGCTACGTCCGCAAGTGGGTTCACGAGTTCATGACCAGCTTGAACTGGGGCAAGGAGGCTGGCCGGACGACCTTCATCACGGGCGACAAGCGCCCCAACCTCTTCACCGGATTCGAGTTGGCCGGTGCCGAGGGTCGCGCTTTGGAGTTGTGGGACGTCGATGTCAAGGACCTCTTGGAGACGGGCAGGATAGTGATCGAGCGCAGCGCGCTCAAGGAGATGATCAAGGACCACCAGAGCGACCTTGTCACTCGTGTAGCAGTCCAGGGGCTCCGCCAAAAGGGACCCAAGCTGGGTGAGGTGCTCGTCAGGGCGCCGAGATACTAGACAGAGAAGAAGAAGCGAATGCGTGTGTGCAACCACCGGCAACACTCTTGTACCATATGAATCGCGCAAGGAGGACGGACTGAAGAAGACGGTTCGGCCAGCACGATCAGTGTAATATCCATGTTCCCTTGTATGATGTACCTATGCTTCCCTTGTATGATGTACCTATGCTTCCCTTGTATGATGTACCTGAGTTTCCCTTGTTATTTGGAAGCAATTGGCGTGCCTTGCTCTCTGGATTTGCTGATAGATGGCCCCAGTTGTCAACGCAACTGTCAAGGGCATTGTGATAGCTCCCGTCGGCTTCCGTTGGACATTTAGGCCTTAAAAGAATTGAGAATGTGCAATAGCAACGGGGTTGAGTAATGGTCTGTGACTGTGACAGTTATGCGCAACTCCCATTGCTTGCAGTGAAGTGGCAGTGTTCCATTCACGAGCAATGCCTGGGCAGTGAGAGTCATCGCCGGCGTGACGCCTTCACCAACACAAAGGAGAGACGAGATGGAAGTTGCAGCCAACTGCCAACTGCCCTGCGCAGCTTGGCAGTCCTACCAGTCCCCCTGCCGGCCCGCCATGAAATTCCTCCCGGAATTTGCACTGGTGCACGGACCAGGGTTCAGGGCCTCCCCGCGCCTATTTAACCAAGCCAACCCTTCCCAGAATCTTCAACTTTTCCTTCTCCTTCTTTTTTTTCTCCATCCAAGTGCAGGGGTTTTACGCGTATCAGTGAGGATTCGTCCGAGATCGCGTTTTTGCTAGTTGAAAACTACATACCTGACCGCTCTCAGTTGGCTTCGGCTAGCTGGGGAATTTTTGGCAACCTACAATCCTTTCTCGGACTGGAGATTTTCTTCACACTTTTCTCTCATCTTTCATTGCCTACGGTCCCTTGTTGAGGGGCCGTGGTGAGGAAGGAAAACTTGGATGGATGCATGGCATTTTGAGGACGCGCGAGTTGGTGTCTGCTTGGTTTGCAAGTGAGGGCTGAGGAACGAAGATTTAGAGGACCCGTGTCTCCGATGTGACATTGCGTCGACAGCGCGGGGTTTATTTGGGATCGTGATACGGTCTCGCGGGCAGATATGGTGGTGTGAAAGTCATGTTTCGCATTGCCTTGGTTTTGTTTCGCGGTCATCTGGACACGGTCTGTCTCGACCGAAAGTTCACATCTTTGGATCGGAACAAAAACGACCAGCAGCATTCGTAATGCTCAATCTATCCGTTGGCCTAGGAGTTTTATCCCTTCAGCCGCCAGCTACAAACTGTCGTGATATTGCAGTTACCAGAGGGTGCGCTGTGTTGTACACAATTGGTATCAATCCGATACGTTTTGAGAGCTTTAGATAGTCTCTCCAATTTTTTGCTTTGACTGTGGTTGTCCCGTCATTTTTCTGTGTTGTTTTGCAAACCCCTGTCACAAGAACCGCGCTAACAAATCTACCACGACTGATGTATAGTATGGAAACGGCATTGTACCAACTTTGCGAGAAGCGTGCACACATCTTGGCATTCATGTATCCAGAGATCCCTCAGCTCGCTTGCCTCACCCGCTCGCCAAACGACGAAGGTCGATCTTGTAACCGTAGACAAAGCTTCAGTTGGGTTCTTCCCATTGCCTCCGACATCACCACTCATGACATGACGTCGAAGAGTCCGAATATTGGGAGCGACGATCTTGCCCATCAACATGCGACAACTGACTTCACTGCAACGAAACGAGGCGTGGCCGGGGCTGTCCGGTCCGGTTCTCGCTCCCCCACCCGGACCCTGGCACCACCAGGCTACCGTACACGATATGGCATGTCGAGTCAACAATGGCAGAATGGAGGATGAGTCGTGAGATGCTGATATTTTTTCACGTAGTTCAGGGTCCAAAACGGCGCGCCATTGTTGTCCAATCCTGTTGTTAGTTGTTCCTTGTTTGCGCATACTGTACTTAATCAAAGGTATTGGCAGTTACTGGTCTCAGAGCTCTCTCGCTTCAATGCAAAACAGATTCCCCTGGCATTCTCAGAGGGACGAACCAATGTCAAGGGATGATGGCTGCTGGATAAGAGACCGCTCCCAGACCTCTCCGCGATACCTTTTCCGACACCCGTCCCAGATCACAAGATCGAAAGCCACGGCGCGGTCATAAAGAGGCACACGAGGTCAGCATGTCTTGTAGAGTTGAACTGCCCGCCAGGCCGTAAGCATCAGCAGCGGAGATATTGTGATATAGGTGGGAGTGGGAATGCCGATTGGCCGGCGCGACGATTTCCAGATGCCAAGACCAGAAGTGTGAAGGCTGGAAGGTCGTTTCACCACCCGTTGAAAGTCGACTTCCTTGTCACTGTCGGGGGCCCGTGGGCGAAGAGACTTTCGACGCTGCTAGAGTTTTCGCTCCACTCAGCTGTCCAGACACGCAGTCAGATTGGTCAGATTCGGTCAGTGGCCGTGTCAGGTTACGGATGGTTACTGTAAAATTGTATGATACGCCGGCCGCGTGACACAGTGCACCGCTGAAAACTGGAGGTGCGTCGCGCTGCTGGCTGGCGAATGGCCCTGCAGTCCCGTCTTTGGCTGAAAGGCACAGGCCGTCCAACTCTCCTCCTCCAAGTCTACGGCAGGCGCCCTGTCTTGTTCACTCCAGCATCATCAACCGAACAACCAAAACCCACCACCACCGACCGACAATCAAACCTGTCGCCTAACCCATCCAGCATCGCCGAGAGCCGCCACGAGGCCCGCGATCACCGAAACGCCATTCGAGTCGATTCATTTTCGACTTTGATTTTCGATTTTTCCCCGGGTTATCTGTCGACCGCGATCTGGATTGATTGAGTTGGAACTGCAGTTGGGGGAGTTGCACGCGGGCGGAGAGCGAAAGCTTCTGCGACAGTCGCCGGTTTACGCTCGCGACTCGACACGGCGAAAACACTCTTCCCCCTTCGACGAGCGCCCGCTTTCTGGCCCCCTCTTGGACACCGCTGTCTCGTCACCATCGGGCTTCGTCGGCCGATTATCAGGATCGCGTCACATCCGCTTCAGCGTCGGAGCGTGACACCACCACCTGCTGTTAGGGAGCGGTGAAATCTCGTTGTTGTTTGTCAGGAAAGAACCGACGCAGGCATCTCTTTGTTGTCGCCGGACCGCCACTTTTCTGCAGCGGACAAGACAGACAATCGCTTTCGCGCCAAGGATCCTGGTCGTTTATCCGTCGTTGTCGGTCGCCTCACTCAACGTCTTCAACGACTCCACCATTTGCCATCATTGAAAAATGATGTCTTTTCACCCCCAGACCCCGCAAAGCCCCTCGCATTTCTCGCCCAGTTCGAGTGATCAATCCACGAGCATGTCAGGCTCCATGATTTCCACCACGACGACCTTGCCGACCCCAGCCCACAGCGTAAACGGAAGCTCCCTCGCCAACGACATGTCCTTCACAGACATTGTCATGGGAGAGAACTCCCCTCAGAAGCGCAAGCGTACAGCCGACGATGTAGGCGATCGAGAGCAGAAGAAAGTCCACATCGAGGACCGCAAACTTGGTATTGACGACCTCCATTTGGACGTTGGTGAAAAATACCTCCTTTGCAGATCTCGTAAGGCTCCCTTCACCTGCACCCAAAAGCAGCAGCAGCAGCAGCGGCAGTGGCATATGCGAGAGAAGCGATCCCGCTCGTTGTGGCTCATGTTGCCGCAGCGACGGGCATTATCTCTCGGTCTGCTTTCCTGTCCACACCCCGTGCCAGTCGCTGGGTCACCGATCTTCGGTATTGTTGTTGCACATTGAGAAGAATCTTCGTTAACATTGACAATTGCAGAGCATCAACCGCCTCGTCCTCATCTGTCCGAAGACCTTTTCGAGATGTATGGTTTGGCGGATCTTGCTGCTGAGTACGCGCGCATCAAGGACGGCCAGAAGAATGCGCTCCGCAAGACGTACAAGGGCCACATCAAGAAGCTGGGAGTGCAAGGTCACTTTGACTCGGTGAAGACGGACGAAAAGGACCCTGAGAGGTTAGAGTTCCTCATGAGCTGTCCCCAGGAGGAGTGGAATGCGCACTTTGTTAGAGGCAAGGAGATCACTAGGGGATTCTCGTCGGACATGAAGAGCAAGATCTCGAGGGCTGTTACTATGAGCAGGGGGACCGTCCCCTCCACCCTTTGGAACAACTCGGTTCTCGGGGATATCGCAGCGAGCTCGATGAAGGCGCATCTTAATCAGCCGCCATCGGCAAGACCCACGGCGCCGAACACCCCTTTGGCTTACGGGGGCCCAGCCATGCAGCGTGTGAAGCCGCAGACGCCCGGTTTCCAGGACAACCGGCCCAGGCGCAACATCAAGAAGCGAGGCTACGGCGATTCCAGCTTTGAGGGCTACGGCGAAGGGTTCGAGGACGATGGTGGGCTGGAAACAGGATACTCCACCGGCGAGGGTGACATGGCCTCTGGCCTAAAGCGTCGCAAAAAGGTGCTTATTGGAAGCAACGTCCCCGGTTGAGAGATTGGGGCACCCTTTGCTGACATCATACAGGCTCAGCCCGGTACTCAGTCGTATGCGCAAGCCCGGCAGCAGTCGAGCTATGGCCATCATGGCGTGTCCGGGATATGACGTCCTGCGCGCAGCAGAAAGAGGAACGAGTACGCCGAGCCGCCGCCCTTACGGCAGATACCAACTGTTTTATCGTCGAGAGCCTGCGAGACGTTTACGAAAAGCCTACGAGCATAATGCCGCCATGCATTCCTTCGAACGGCTTAAACGACCCGCCTGATCAGTGTTCAGGGTGATACCTGGGTGACCGGATGTTTGTGGGACAAAACCCGGTACGGAAGACAGGTCAGATCTTTTTGAGGCTCGCACCTATGGCGAAAGTCTGGGATAAAGGCACAACGGGCGGTACTCGGGAGGTTGGCTCGGGGAGTGGTGCGAGTCATCCTCATTGGCACACAAACAGCAGTTACTGGCGGTGTTAAACCTACCAAAAGTTCTGTTGTCTGTTGCCTCATCTGCAACACAAGAAGTGTCTGCGGCTTTTGCTTTTTTTGCTTTTCAACTTTTTTTTTTCTCTCCAAAACACATAACACGACATATAACCAGCATGGCGTTCAGGGGGGGTCTGTTTTTTTTTCACAACAACGTTTATTCGATCGAGGTTTCACGTACGACTTGGTTTTCGGCTGGTTTTTCTATCACAAGAATGCAAAAATGGGGTCCACATACCCCTCTACATCGTCTGATTATTTGCATACTGCTCGTTTTTTTTCTTCTCATCTCTCCTCAGAAAAAAAGTGGTAGCCCTCGAGAGGGAGGAATCGAGGAAGAGAGATGGGAAGACAAGGGAAGAAAGGGAAGGGAATGATATGGATCTCTCTATTGGTCTTTTTGATGAAAGGAAGGGGGAAAGCGAAGGTTGATACCATACTGAATGGAAAGAGGGAACGCGCGCTCCCGCGACGGGACTATAGGGTCATTAGGTAGGGAGAGGAAAGGGGATCGGATGTAGAACGAAGCCCAAGCTGGCTGGCAAAGCTTCGCGGAGATGGTGATGGTGATGATCATGGTTTCTAGACCGATCATAGTTGCCTTGCGCATAAACACCCTACTAGCTAGTTGCCCCGAAGAAGCAAAAAAGAGGATAAATGACTTTGCGACTTAATATCAGAGGAAGGGATTCAGACAGAGAATGGGGAAGCAAGTTCTCCAATGGCCTTGTGTTAATGGAAGTGGTTCGTCTTCAGTTATCATGCGTGGTTTGCCTTTCTGCCTTTCTGCTTTTCTGCGGGTGTTCGTTCGTTGTTTTGTTTGCCGTCTTCGAGTAGCGCAAAGTTTAGACAAAAAGCTGAGCGCGTTACGGGATGGATGGATGGGATGAAAGAAAAGGATCGGGATGGACGGGGTGAAACAAGGGCATGTTTAATATAGGAAACAATGGAGTTGAATGGACTGCTTTCAGCCAGAACAAAGTCCATTCATGCTTTCAGTTTGATACAAGGCACTGGACAATGTCTCTTGTGCCTACGTACTCGAGTTTGTTGGTGATGCTGATCGCATGTGTGCATAGACTAAACGGCTCATTACGCTACGCGATCCTTTACTATCTCATCTATCTTCCCTGTCTGCGTGTTTGTCATCGATGGGTCAAGTCCTATTCCCCTCATCTCATCGGGTGTCTGTCATGTACGGTCATATTCATCCCTTAGTCCTCCAGCACCCACTACCCATCCTCCCCATGCTTCCCATCCTCCCTCCCCCAACAAGGCCCTCACTCACTCAATCAAGATCCAACCCCTGCATGCCCTCAAGCAACAACCTCTTGCTCGCATCATCCTGCACCCACCCCACGATCCTCGAGCTAACATCCCCCACCAGCTTATCGTAATGCGGCCCCGGGAAGAACAAGCCGCAATGGGCGCCGACTTCGTCCACTCCCTCCATGTAGATTTGGATCCAGGTTGGGTCCATGACGCCATTAATCTTGGAGGGGAGCATGCAGAATTTGCGCAGCTTCTGTTTCTTTTCTTTCTCCTTCTTCGGTTCTTTTTCCTTCTCCTTTTTCTTGGTCTTGTTCTTGTTTTTGGCCGTTGTTGTTGCTGTTGTTGATGCCTCCCCGTTCTCATTATCACCACCGCCACCCGGAGACCCCAGCGACCCCCCATCCAGACTCTGATTATGAGCCAAGTGATGACTCTCCAACTCCCCAATCCTGCTCGCCGTCGACTCCGCCTTCAATTTCTCTTCCTTCTTCTGTTTCCGTTCCCACTCCTTCTTCTCTTTCTTCTCCTGCTTCTCGGCGTCCTTGCGCAGCTTTTCTTGCTGTTTTTGAGTATCCCTTTGGAGCTTGGCTTGCGCCTTCTCGTGCTTCTCGACGATTTTCAACCGCTCCTTGAGGATCCTGTCCCGGTTCTTGACGGCTGCTTCGTACTCCTTCCGGGCTTGCTTGGCGTCCTTTTCGGCTTGCTTGCGAGCTTCTTTGTCGGTTATGGAGCTGAGGTCTACAGCTGGGGGCGGCGAGGGGGTGTCGGGGATCGGGGGAAGGTCCGGTAGAGGGAGTGAGGAGGTTGTTGTTGTGCTGGGCACGATCACGCTCCCGCTGCCGCTCCCGCTTCCACTGATGTTACTGATGGAATGTTCAGCAGTCTTGTCAACCTCTTCATCAGAAACGTATGCAGGGGGCTTGTCTTCTTCCACATGCCCATGCCCCGGGATGGGCTCGTCATCTGGTTCGGGTACAGGTTCCAGCTCTGTAAGTTCCAAGTCTTCTTCGGTCGAGCTCCGCGGAGTGGAGGTCTGAGATCTCGCGGTATCGAATGATTCCCGCTCAGGGGCCTTCTCGACGGTTTTCGACATCGAATGCGACCTCGAGTGTCCTTCTGGGGCGACATGTGAAGCAACCTTTGGAGCACTGTTCTTGCGAGACTCCTTGTCCTTGAGTATGCCCGTAGAAACGGTGTAGTAGTTTACGAACCGCACTCTGACCAGTTGCTCATTATTCGTTGGGGACTGTCTCAACTCATCCACATCTTCCAACTTTCTCAACCTGTTATACCTGGACTTCATGCCGGGGTAGTCGGCCAGACAGCCGCCAAACTCTAAGTGTGATATGATGTGGTTAGTAGCCGCCTCGACAAGGTTCTCTTGGCTGTGTTTTTGCGCAAAATGGGCCATGTTCTTCAGCCATCCTCGATCCACAAATGACACGTCATTGAAGAACTTGGGGTTGAAGAAAGGATCAGGGCCTGAGGGAGAGGATATTGTTGATGATGGTGTCGGCCTCGGTATAGGTGAGGTTGCGTCCGGAGGAGGATAGATCTCGGAGTAGATAGATGCATCTGGTGACAGCCCGGGCGACTGCTGGGCGACAAGTGTTTGAGACTCTTGCGCTGTGTTCGTAGCTCCTGGAGGAGCCGGAGCCTTACGAAAGAGACTTGCAATTCCAGACACCACAATACCTGGATGGAGGCCTAGTAATGGAGCGTCTAAAGACAGAGTTCCCAATATACGATGGCGAAAGGGAGAGTCGTCGTAAGCTGGAGGATCTTGAGGTTGACGGGGCAAAAGAGCAACTTCGGCAGCCAACAGGCCGCCCATAGAATGGCCGATCAAGACAACATCGGTGGTGGGCGACTCGTGTGGCAGAAGCCAGTTACTGAAGTTATCCCGGGCCACAGCAATGGACTTGTAAGTCTTGTAGCGGGGGTAGATCTTGGAGTGGATGACGTGTGTCTCGGCCAGGGCTTCTCGAAGGTAGTTGTGGACATGGGCGGGAAAGGAGCGAAAGGAAGAGTCGTTGCCCATGAAACCATGAATGTAAATAACGAGCAGCGTCCTCCTTGGGTCCCTGTAACTGCCTGTCGGGGTGGAAGGGGCCAAGGATTGTGTGGACGAGGTTCGAGGGTCAACCGGTCTGTTCCATTGCGAATATGGATAATTCGCTGGAGGGGGATTCGGATTGTCTAGGCCGTGCCCTTGGTCTGCCGTCCATTCCGAGGCCTTCAGGTGTTGTTGTTGCTCTTTATTGACCATGGCGATGCTTGGCAGAGGTGATTGTAAATGTAAGGAGGACGGCCGTGTTGATGGCCCCCCTGACGATGACGATGCTGCCCCTGTCGGCGATATGTCTTGTACATATGGCATAGTCCTCGGCGGATCGGCCACTGAACACGGATTTGATACGAACTTGATTTAACAAACACGATTGATTAGGTAGTGAACTTGAGAGTGTTCTGGGTCGATTTCATGTGGGAGTTGCCCATGTATGTCGGTCGTTCTGCATCTGTCCACAGGTGGTTGGTCACTACGGATGTACCACTATAAGGTCCGGGTACAGCGGGCTAGAGGCAGGACCTCTAGGACGTTGGTTGAGGCGGTTAGTTGGCGATCCCCGCTTACAGCTAAAAGGGGTAGGCGAGACAATCATCGGCTGGGCGGAACTTGCACATTCCCGGAATGAACTCTGGACAACAAAAGCGGTTACGTGTCCCAGGTACTATTATTTATCGGTTGACCTGAGCGTTTAATATCAGATTCGACGGGATTTCCGCGATGGGAGATGCCACTGTCACGGTAGGCACATGGAATATCAGCCTGGACCAGCACATTCAACATGCAGTGATTCACCTGTGGCACGTATCATCATGTTCGACAGAGAGCCGAGTGAGCGAGACTGACCAAGGCTTTGACCAAGGCTAAGCCACACAGGTCAGAGATAAAGCCAGATGAAAAGTTTCAATCAGGCTGAGGAGAGATGTGGCCTTGTATTTATCGTCGCTCTTTCCCTTTCTGTGTGCGGTGGCACGACACGAGGGTGTGACAGTTGCGACATTTGCGAGATGCCAATGACTGCAACTGCCCAGGCCCAAATGAGATTGAGCTTCGTATCGGCCATGGCTTCCATGCTGTGGATGCTTGTCGGTATCAAAGACTCTCCTTCATAATAAGCTCTTGCATGTTTTGACTCGACCCAGGTCCAAACCAGGTCCCAACCAGGTCCCAACAGGCGGGCCTGGTGGGGTAGGAGCCTCTTGCTGCGCCCATCAGGGAAATCCCGAGTGTTTCGAATGTTGATCGCAAAGAGATGTGCCTCTTGCATCGTGATTGCAGTGATTCTCAGGAGCTTCCTCCAAAGAGCCTCGCCGTATCCATCCACATTCATCAAGTGCAATCGTCATGCCCAGTGCAATTGTTTCGCTCTTGCTGTTTGTATGGACGGTCGTGGAAATTGCGGGCATCGTTTCTTTACTGTAACGGGCCAATCACCGCATAAAACGTTGTGGACTTGCGCGGCTGCGGTGGCCTGATTGGCCAATGATGGAGCGCATCCCGACCAGAGTGGATTCCAGCGAGCCATGCCTTCCATGGCAACCATGGGTTTTTTTTTCTGTTTTTGCTGGGTTGGCTACGGGGGAAAGCGCAGAGGAGACATCGGGCCAAGGAAGCGAAATTGCAGAGACGTGTTGGGTCCCGTGTTGGCCCCGAAATGGCTCCAAATGCCCCCAAATGGACCCGTTTTGGGGGCATGTCGAGGCACGACGAGGCATGTTGGACGCCGCGCTAGAAGGGATCCCGCAGCGGAGACCCTTTCAGGGCAGCTCGACGCCGCGCAACGGGAGAGGGCATGGAGGGCACGCAGGAGGGATGGAGAGCATGCCGCCATCATTTCAGGTGCAGGGCATGCGACGGCTGCGAGGGTTGCGAGGGCAGGGCATCGATGTTGTGCCAATTTTGGCATCTCATTTCATCTGCGAGCCCATGGATGTATAGGTGTGGGTATGGTATGGATGGTGGATGGCGTG
Organism: Neurospora sp. CHS-2018c; assembly: GCA_009806235.1. NCBI lineage: Eukaryota > Fungi > Ascomycota > Sordariomycetes > Sordariales > Sordariaceae > Neurospora > Neurospora sp. CHS-2018c. Next base: position 715,135 of record RAPC01000006.1, on the reverse strand, counting down.
TTCCACGGAGGTTATTATCGTCGTGCAGCCCGCCCCCCGTTGTTCATTCATTGTTTTTGGTCTTTCTCTCCTCTTTGCCTGTTCCTTCTCTCCACCGGCTGCTATCTTGTTTCTGTCGTTATCGATTCATTCGTTTATTCCTACAACCAGGCATGTTGGTGACAGTCTGAAAGGTCGAGTTGACTCCATCACAGCGCGGACGAGTGCGGAGGCAGCGTGTTTTGCCATTTACCATTTGTTACCGACCATTGAGACAAGACTCCGACGGGGACACTATCATATCAAAGAGGTGGACGCCGCCGAACACGACAGAGAAAGAAAGAAAAAAAGAAGACTACCGACCAAGGATGGATTCGATGAGATCGTGCCCATGATCTTCCAGTTCTACTCCTAGCAGCGAACGAAATGCGCCAGCCAACCAATATCTTGAGTAGCTGTTGTTCCATCGTCTCGTCGCCGCCATCATCAGCGTAGCTTCGCAGCTGTCGATTACGAACTATTCCAGGTTGCAGACCGACCCGGCCACCCGCGCACTCGAATACGGGAAACCGTCGTCCTCTCAGAATCACCGGATCACGAAATCTCACTCCCAAATTCCTTGGCCAACCCCCGGCCCCGCGAAAAAAGTCACCAAAAGCCGTCCATCTTGGACAAGTCGCTCGTTTAACCCTCGTCGCTCGTTGATCACAGCCACATCGCGCACCCAACAACGCCTTCCAACAACCGGAACAACCCACCTTTCTGTCACTGGGCTGCCTGGCTGCAGGCACCACCACACACGCCATGACTAACCACATTGGCGGGCCTTCACTCTCTCAGGCCCGCAAAACCCAGAACATCGACCATTCCCATACAGGCTCCAGCGCTGGGCACAACCACCGCCATTTGCACCACCAGCACAACCAACAACGCCAGCTCCATTCGGAAGAGGAACTTGATCAAACTCCTCACCAACACCAACACCACACCCACAACCACAACCACAACCACACCCACAACCACAACCACAACCACAACCACAACCACAACCTCAACCTCAACCACAACCACGCTCGCTACCACCACCAATCCTCCGAACAACAACCGCAGGAACAATCACATGAAGACAGCGACAACACCCTCCAAAACCACAACCATCTCGACATTCGTTCACCACTAGACACCCACACCCAACAAACCGAACCAGGACTACTAAATGCACGTTCAGTGTTAGTGGTCCAGACTGTGTCCGTCATCAAGATCATAGATGACGCCGGCGCTCTCGTCCACTTCTCGACTCTGGCATCCGAACCTGTTACGCAGTCACCCGGCCCTGTGGCCGTGCTAACTGCCGACATCAGAGACCTGGGTAGCTCTGTGTTGCCCACCCTGTCCGTCTCAGTTCCGGGACTTGGCGATGGGACACCGTCGCCAACTGCCTCCGTCGACACGGAGTCGTCTATAACGTCCGCTATTCTGTCTCTGTCCTCCGGCGTGGCTGCGCCGGGGGCCTTGACGTCCGCTCCTTTCAACAGCTCGTCCGCATCCCACGATGATGGCGCCTCGAGCTTCCCCACACTATCGTTATCCTCCGGTCTTTTCAACTCTTCTTCAAGTATGCATATGCTTCCTGCTTTCGTCCCATCTTCCCCCCATCAAATAGCTTCTATCCATGCGCAGTGAGTGACTAACACATTGCCCGCGTGCGCGCCTTGTCATATAGCTCGTATCCCATCGTTTTATGCCAACGGCACACATGTGTCGCATTCCTTGTTCGCAAACACCACCCGAACATCGACTTTTGCAAGTTCGACATCCACCTTCGCTTCTTCCACCAAAAGCCGAGCTTCAACCACTCGATTCACCTCCACCTCGTCAGGTGTGCCGACTCTCGTAGCAGGTGGAACCGGAGGAGGCAACAGCGGCAATGCGGGCGCCAGTGGCGAATCCGCAAGCCCCGCCGGAACGACCGACTCCCCGTATGTCGACCCCAACAACACGGACAACAACTCCAGCGGACTTACGCCCACCGCTCAGCGATCCATCATCGGAGGTGTCGTAGGCGGGGCTGCCGGCATGGCCCTTATTGCGTTCCTGTTATTGTTCCTTCTTAAATGGAAGAAGCGAAATGGCGGCGGCAACATCCGGTTGCTGGGCGAAGGTGGAACCCTGGCGGCTACAGCCCGGAAACGGGGCGGGCATGAGCATGGAGGAGGAGCTCTGGAAGGAGGAGGAGGAGGAGGAGGAGGAGGAGGAGGCGGTAGTGGTGGAGGTGGTGGAGGAAATGGAGGAGGAGGAGGAGGGATGACGGAAAGAGGTCTTCCGTATGCAGTCCCGTCTGCTCTTGCCAGCCTCACGGGGGCCAAGCGATTCTCGACTGCGTCAGCCGAGCCCCCGGTTGCAGAACGGGGTTTTTACCGGGTATCAGGCAAGAAACTGATATCCGTCCTAGAATCTGGGGGGGATGGATACAGCGACCCGGATCCGCACGAGAGCGTTTACTATCGGGATTCCATGGCGTTTACCGACGGGACGACGGGTGCCCTTGGCCTCGGTGAGCAGCGGCTCAAACTCGGGTCTCCGATGCGACCCATAAGCGGCGTTCCCGTCTTTAGGTCAGGACCGGGGAGGACCGCGATTGTTCAGCAGGATGGAGGATCACCAGGAGTAGGAGGAACAAGCCCTTTTTCAGATGACACGCACCCGGTAACGCCGACGTCGCCGATCGGTAGCCATGGACCGCCAAGTCCGCCCGCACGTGCTTCATTAATGCCGGACCCCATCGGTCGGAGTCTGGTATCACGGGATGGGTCCCGAGGATCTGGGTCAAGATTTACTGAGGATATGTGATGGGATGGATCCTTTTTTCATCTTTTCTTTTTGGACATAGCCTTTTTACCATCTTGTACCCAGATCAAGCCATCCATTTTTTCTTCTTCTGCAATCATTTGTTTAAACTTTGACCTTCATTGGATATGATATCAACCTTCTTTTGATCTTTTTTTGTTTCTTTCATCCAAAAGTTTCTACCTTATTCCCCACAATCTGGTTGGTAGTCATCTTTCTTTCGGCGCCATTTGTCGTTGTACACGTTTTTTTCTGAACTCCCTCCAGCTTAGCGCACACACTTTTGATTCTATAATGTCTCGTGGTCATCAGTCGTTGGAGGTACGGGCATAACGGACTACGCCATGCTATGTTCGTGCTGTGGAGGAAAAGAGGGGTGGAGGAATTTTGGAACGCGATAAAAGCTCTTTTTTTACTTCTTTCCATGGTTTAGTCGGCAGAGGCACACGGGTGATTTTGGTGTTTAGGGAGCGGCGGCGGCGGGCGGGAAAGGAAAGGGAAGTGTCTGGAGGGCAGGGCGGCATATACCTTGGGCTATATGATAGATATGAAGATAGGGAAAGGAAAGTGAAGTAGTAGTGCAAGTAGTGCAAAGAGACAAAGGGAAGAAGAAAGTGCTGCAGCAGAAAATGCCGAGTTTCTTTGGAACTAAACTGAACTGAACCGAACACCCCATACCACACCACACCACGCCGCGCCGCGCGCCTTGAAGCCAATTTTATCCAGCATTGCTGTCGTGGCGTGTTTATTGCGTGTTCTACGTACCGGTCTTCGACTAATCTTGATCCCGTTCCCAGCTTGTTGTAGATGGAGCCAGCTGGTTGAGCGAGCGAATATCTCCGCCATCAGATACGTATCGTGTTGGTAGGTATCGTGTAACACTTGGTGGTTTTCAGTGACTGTTCGAATAGAACGGACGGCCCAATCGGAATTATAGATGGAGTAATAGCGTGACCGGAGGTTCGTTCTTTATTCCCGTTATATGTACACGTTGCACATGTGGTATACCAACGTGTAGGAGGCGTTGATCAAGAGAAGAGCGGCGTCGGTGTAAGGTAAGAAGAGCTGTGCGATGGGATCATTGTGCTACCCCAAAGTGGCGGAGGGGGGCGAGATAGGTAGGAAAAGGATGAGAAGCGAGAGAGAAAGAGAAACCAGAGACATCAATGCAGAGAAGATATCGTAAAGGAAGAGGAGAGTTTAGAGAAAATATTCCATCCGTCGAGATTGTCAAAGAGTGTCAGGTCAGACCGAGTGGTTGCCATCCCAACAGACTGCGGCAAAGCTTCCACATATTATCACATCATGCAACATGATAGCATACCATCACGGTTCACGGTTCGCTTCGTTATCATCGGTCACCTTCAACCCCTGCTCCTCATGAACAGGTGCTGCTACAGATCCCGCGTGCTCTGATGGTTCGTATGTGTCGAACCCCCTGATACTGCAATAACCCCTTTCCTGCAACTCCATACCCAGTACCCGATAAGTGCAAGACTTTCGGCGGACCAAATCCTGAGTTTAGGCGGTAAACGAGACACCATTAGATGCGAAACCCCAGTAAATACAAACTCTCCGGCCATCTGCGATACTTCCGAAATAGTTGCATTTACTAGGACAATCCTGTACTGTAGTTGTAGTATCAGGGCGTTCGTCTGTACATAGATGATGATGTAAATGTTCATGCAGAAAACAAAAACCGTCCGAGAGTTCTCTTCTCCTCTTTCCGTTCTTTACATCGTCACATCCCACGCAACCAAAGCCAGGAGTTGAGACACTGATGAAACTGGTGAGCTTAATAGGGGAAGCTATTCAGAGTAAGACCGTAGCATCAAGCGATGGAGGGGGTTCGGCGGGCGAGACGGGCTAACGAACGAGAGAATGCAAACGGTCGGACATGGACGGTACTACGGCTTCCCGCTGTCTCATCAGTGTGATTCCTCGTTGTTGCTTGTGCGCTTGGACAGACGGACGGGCAAAGACGGGTAAGAATACGTAATTGGATGGCAGGATTGTTCACGATAGCGGAGTTGGATGGCTGACAAATGGCATTTTTGGGGAAGATCCTGAAAAAGGATTTTGGGGAATTTGGAGAAGATGAGCCGTATTGGGGGGCTTGGATGCCAGCCAACAACGAGATCTAGGGAATTGGAAGGGTTCAAGCCATTTCCGATTTCGATTCGGATTTCGATTTCGATACTCGATCCATGGCTGCTCTCGTGCATACCGTTGAGATTTACGCATCAAGTCTCTGACCAAAGTCTGCGGGTGGACGAGTGGGCGTATGTAAGGTAGAGTATGTATCTGGTGGAAGGGGGACAGACATGAGACATGATGGCTTTCAGGTGAGGTTATCGTGCCGTGCCGTGCCGCAATGCACAATACAATGCCCACCAACCACTATGTAGGTATTCACATCAAACAGTTATGCAGATTACGGTTCGGGGTTAACGCCCTCATCAAGCCGTCCGTGATGTGATCTGACCTCCGAGTGCTTGCATCCAACGGGCTTGGTTGGGAAAGATTGGGGGAAGGGTTTATGTATTGGACAGAGAGGAGATGGCTGATGATGCTTCCTGGCCTTGGCATCTTGCCCGGGGCTCTGCAACTTTGCGGCGTAGTGAAATTGATAACGACATTGGAACAATGACGGACGGACAAAGGCTTTGTAAATATGTAATGGAATGGCCGTCGACTGGAGCATGAGTCTGGTGTAAGGGCTGAACTCAGTATGTACTCACTGGTGTTATATCGGAGATTTTATGGAACGGACGTTGTGATGCAGAAACAGCTTCCGGTTCCTTGAGCCAGGGCGTGCGATGGGCCAAGGTGAACCCCTTTCTTGGATCGGGGATCTGTGGTGAAAGCCGGGAAGGGGATGCTAATGAATCTGAGCCAGGGCTTGATATGTTCGGTGATATCGACCTGTTGGGAGAGGGGAGCACGGGGGGACCCGAGGTGAGTTTGTCATTGATGATTCTTTTCCCCCCACAATACTTCTAAAATATAGCTCTTGACAAGTCGTGCCTCTGAAAAGGATAGGGAATCGGTTTGGTGGAGTGGCAAGTTTCATGTTTCGTCTTCGACTCGAAGGCAGTCATCTTGGGGTCGAGGGTCTGGGCCACCTCGAAGTGATGCCATGTTGAAGTTGCAGCTCTGCAACTGCAGCTTGAGCTTCTCTTCAGCGAATGTCAACTCCACATTACCTAGGTAGTTAGGGGGAGTTCCTTCCCCCTTGCACATGATACTGTAACCACTAACACGACGGGCCTATCAGCGTCCAAGCTCGCTGTGAATAACGCCCGGGCGAGTGTCCGACTCAGGTCCTTCCTTTTTCGTCGCATTTTCCTCTTCGTGCACGCACTTGATGCTCGGTTGACTACCTACTGCTGCATCCATCAAAGTTTCCACTTCTCTGCATCTTCTTTCTATCTTCTTCAGGACATCCCATCATCACCACCTGCGAGTATCAATCTCCTTGGTTTGGAGTTTGAGCTGTCATTCTCTTCAGCCCTACCGCAATCTCACTTGGACCCTTTGAACAGCGAGTCCCTTACGGCCAGCAGTCGGTCCCGACAGCGACTTCCATGCTCTGTGCTATACCGCACTAGCAGACGACTGGAGCCACTAATCATCCGACAAGAATCCTATCAAGCTGCACGTCTTCCTTTCCAGTTCCAGCTTCCACTTCCTCGCCGTTGGAAACCGTTATTACGGATCACCTACCCATAGCCTACCACCGCCTACCCTAGCCCACAAGGAGCCTCAACGGCTTTACGTGTATACCGGTCAACAGCGGCCACGGTCTAGAAGGGGCTTGCGGATGGATTCCCCCGCTTCAAATCTCCCTGGACTGGCGCACAATCACATACATAGTAAAGACATCGAGTGCCGACCGCACACTGCCTAGGGATATTCAAACACGGCCCCGGATTTCCGAGCGATCCGGTCTGTTTTCCGGCCCCTTGATTCGACCATCAAGTCTGACAATAGTGGTGTGAAGCGGGCTAGTCAAGTCCCACGTTGTTCACTGCTACCACTCTACCACAAACCGCAGACGGGACCATCCGATAGGAGAACGACCACTCCCCAAGATACCACAGACCACTGTACGGTGTGAAGTGGAAGGGCGTGAGAGGTCCATGTGAGGGTGTGAAAGGCCTCCGGCTCCAGCTACCTACTACACCACCTGCCCCTGCGTAATAATACATAGCACTCCTGCCCCTGTACCCCGGGCGCCTAGTTTCTTTTTTTTCGAGCTTCGACTCCAGTCCCCGTCAGGCACCATTTACTACTACCCGCCGCCAGATCTTCCAGTTCGTCAACGGCTTTCCACACTCTCCCTAATACATAATATCCGACTCCCTTCGAGCCGATAAGTGAACCGCAAAACACTTATCTGACCGACCCCCGACCCCATAGCCGACCAGGCGATCCCGATTCTTCAACATATATACTGTGTTGCTCGAAAGTAATATACACGGCGACGGCTGTCTCTTGCCACTACCACCATGGATCACCTCCACGGCGGTTTCCAGATGCCCATGGCACCTCCACCGCTGTTGAACCAGCCGCCTCAGATCTTCGGGGGCTACACGGAGCACGGCATACCCATCCAGCAACTACCGCATGACCTAGCTGTCGCACAAATGTTTGGAGAGCATGGACTGCTTGAAGATACAAACGAGGCAAAGAGGAGGAGGATAGCAAGGGTGAGTCATGGTTAGATATTGGCGGATGCGGAGATCAGAAACCTGGGAGGTGTCCATTGGAAAACAGTCGCTAACAGAGCTCTTTCCCACCCCCTAGGCTTGCGATATGTGCAGAAAGAAGAAGATCAAGTGTGATGGAAAGCTGCCAGCTTGCACACACTGCATAAACTACAAGACCGAATGCGTCTTCACCCAAGTGGAAAAGAAGAGAAGCCCGCCCAAGGGGTATGTCATACCTCCACAGACGTTCAGAGTTGTGAATATTGGCTTATCGTTGAATGTCTTGCAGTGCCAAGTACATTGAAGGCCTTGAGAACCGGCTAGGTCGCATGGAACATTTGTTGAGACTATCAGGTATGTTTCATACCTCGCCGTTAGCTCGTCATTATACTCACCAGCTCGGCAGGTCTGCTTGGAGACGATGATAACGGGGCCACGGATCTCGGAACACTTGAGAGAAAGCTCGCAGAGAAGACAGCACAGTCGAGGCAAGCCTCACAGGCCGCCGCTTCCAATCCTACTTCACCCTCTCAGGCAGCATCAGGTCAAGATGGAAATAATTCGACGCCTCGCAGTTCGCTGGCCTCCCCTTTGCCTGAACCGGCCAAAGATAAAGAAGGAGAGAAGAGGGCCTCGATAGCTCCCGAGAAGGAGGAGAAGGAGGAGACAGAACAGGAGGTTTCAGCCCTGTCTGAAATGATGTGCTCCCTCGTCACAAATAACAACGGCGAAACTCGTTACATAGGTATGTACTCAACGTGTAGGCTCTGGGCTGACGTTGTCACTGCTAACCCATAAAAGGCTCATCTTCCGGTTTCTCAATCTTCTCTCCCAAGGGCATTCAGTGGGTCAATGAGAAGATGGGTGACAACTCGTTCCAGCAGATGATCTCTGATGTCTCGGTCGACGATCACAAGTGGACAAGATGGAAGCCCGATGTTTTTGGCGATCTTTTCCGCCGCGTAATTTTCAAAGAGCTACCTCCCAAGCCGGAAGCCATGTCACTTCTCAAAGACTACTTTGAGAACTTCAACTGCATGTTTCCGCTGTTCCATCAGCCGACATTTATGCATCTAGTCGAAAGACAGTATTCCACTGACCCGTATCAGGGATCCGGATGGTGGGCAAGCTTGAACGTGGCGCTGGCTATTGCTTACCGTCTGCGGGTGATGAGCAATTTGGTTCCACAGGAAGAGGATGATAAGGCTTGGGGTTATATGAAGAATGCCATGGCAGTTTTCTCGGAGCTAATGATGCGCAATACTGACCTACTTAGTGTCCAGGCTCTTTTGGGTATGTCTCTCTTCATGCAGGGCACTCCAAACCCACAACCGTCGTTCCTTCTCATCGCCACAGCAATTCGCCTTTCACATACTATCGGCCTCCATAAGCGCGGAACCGGCTTCAACCTAAACCCAATTGAGATCGAACAGCGGAAACGGGTATTCTGGATCGCTTATATGTTGGATAAGGACCTCTGCTTACGATCTGGACGACCGCCTGCGCAAGACGATGATGACATGAACGTTGACCTTCCTGACGAAGATCCCGCCGACGGCATCGGTAACATTCCCCTTGCTGACGGGAAAGGAAAGATGAACCTTTTCAGAAAGATGGTCGAGATCTCCATCGTCGAGAGCAAGGTGTATAAAAGACTGTACGCGACGAAGGCCACGAAGCAATCGGATGGTGAATTGTTGAACACCATTGGAGAGTTGGATCAGGAACTCGAAGACTGGAAAGACAGCATTCCCATCGACTTCCGACCCGAGCATGAAATCAAGGCATCCCATACACCACTAATCCTTCACGTCGTCATGCTGCATTTTACCTACTACAACTGCTTGACAACGATTCATCGTATGTCTATCCATCACGGATACTGGACCAGTCGCCTGTCAAACTTTGCCATTCAAGGCCTTAATGCCAGGCCTTTGAACCCCAGAATCTTCTCTTCAGCAGCACTGTGCACATCAGCCGCAAGAGCCTCAATCTCCCTGCTCAAGTACATCCCTCAAGGCGACAATTCATGCGTCTGGTAAGTCTCACCCTCAATCAAGAATAATTCACACACTTACTGATAACTGTTACAGGATGGTGCTGTACTTCCCTGTCTCCGCCTTGGTGACATTATTCGGAAACATCCTCCAGAATCCTTTGGACCCTAGGGCACGTTCTGACGCAAAACTCATGAATGTGGTTGTGACCTTCCTGTCCATGCTTGGTCATGAGGCCGAAACCGGCGGTGTTCACCGCATGCTCGGTATTTGCGCCGAATTCGAGCGCATTGCAAAGGTCGTCATCGATAAAGCCGAGAAAGAGAATTCGTCACGACGCAAGCGTAAGGTGCAGGAGCAAGCATCTGGTAACAAGGCAGCATCGAGCAATACAGCACCGGCGGATCCCGCCTCTTCATTCAATCCAAACGCTACCATGACACCGCGGCCTCCGACAGCAAGCAGTTCAGCCACACCACAACCGAACCAAGGATCAGTGAAAGATCATCTTTCGCCAGGTGTGCAAAGCACCCGCACCCCACAGAGCGGATACAGTCCATTCAGCCAGAGTCCATCACCGGGGATGGCACCCAACGGGTGGAATGACGGATTCCCAACTGACGCCCCAACCGGCATGGAGGGCATTGACTACGGCAACTGGGCCGATCTGACTGGATTTAGTGCCATCTCGAATATGAACCCTGCCGACTTTCCGGTTGATGGGCTGCCGGACCCGTCTGCGGGCGACCCAAGAGCCATTTACCAACAGCCGATGTTGCCGCAAGATTTGTTCAGCTTACCGGTAACACTGGACTGGAACTGGGCAGAGATGAGCGGTGGTGAATATCCCAGTGTCGAGAATGGAAACTTTGGCAGCGATGTACCACAGCAACGGTGACAGTGAAAGGGTCATCTCGGGCAAAGCAATGGAAACTTGTGGTGAGGCCAGGTGAAGAGTCTTATGAAGGGTCGTCGAACCTAGACAGAAGGAGGTTGGAAATCTCAAGGATAGAGAAGAGAACCATTGGATGAAAGATGAGACCACGTTTTATGCATTTTATTGCATTGGGAAGCGGGCTACCATGGAGGGAAGGATATACATGGGTTTTGAAGGGATTTAAACGGTCTCTATTAGGGGGAACATGCATTGCATTTTTCTGCTGGGAAAACTCTCATCTCTGCTGCTATTTAACACTTACATTCTGGAGGGTCATAACATTTCAACAAGTTGTTTTGACTCATATTTTCAATAGTTGTTTTAAAAGGAAGCACTTCATACTCACGATATGGTACAAGTTTTTGGCATATAACTCCCCTTCTGCTGACGACTGGATACCATGGGTTTCCAGCAGAGGCTGGATATAGCTGTGGATACCGGAAAATTGGCGACTTGTCAAGGAAATCTCCATAGTGGAGAACCAGCTCGCAAGGCGTTTGTGGGGAGTTGTGGATGGTATTCAGAGGAATGACGACAATGTCGGCTTTCAATCAGGGGGAGAGCGAAGTTAGAAAGGGGCTGGACCAGTTTGTTAGGTTTGTATCACCTGGTGCCCGCGGCCTAGCCAGGCAGCCCAGGTGAGTTCGAGGCCGAGGCAACAAATAGCTTTCGGAAACACCGAAGATGGCGATAGTAGAGCTCGATGGATTGTAAATACAAGTGGCAAGGAGGAGCTGCAATTGGTAATGGTGATTGGTGACGGTGAGGCTGATGGGTAAAAGACTGTACTGTAATTGGGGTGCCATTTCTAGGATATCAGTCAAAATGACAAAGTGAAGCTATTCCGAACATTCTGTTTGTTCGAGTTTGGAGCAGACTGTTTGAACTATACAAACGGGCAGCTGCCTTGACACGTGACGCAACTGTGAGGATCATAGATGTCTTGGAGTTGGAGGTTTTGGAGGCGCCCAAGCGCTGAAGCTCGTCAGGGTCCAGCAGATGTCAGAGGCCAGCTCCGACCCGAGTGTGGAGCACTGGTACCTACGGGCGGGTGGGGTCCTCGGCCGCATGATGCAAATGGCTTGACTTGATTTTCTCCAGTGCCGCCCCCCGTCGGCCATATCGGACCAAGTGGAAGCCGCTTTGCGTGCAGTGTCAGTCAGTCAATCCAGTCAGGCCAGCTCGCCGGCTCCGTAGCTCTACCGCCGCCACCACTACATACATCGCAGCACATCATCAGTTACCTGCCTGCCCACCACCCTCGACTACTTGCAGTCGCAACCTTCAACGTCCCATTGCAAGCTCACCACCACCACCGAGCTCCCGCGACCTCCTGGGCGCTCACCAATTCACGTCGCCAAAGTGCATGGCAGCTAGGAGACGACCAGCTACACATCCATCTTTTACTTTCTAGATACCTGTTTTCTTCGATTGGGGTGTGCCCGCACTAACCTCTAGCTTGGAATCCCATCCGCGCATCGCGCAACACCACCCTTGACCTACCCCTCCCCCAACCCGAAGAGCACCCCTCAGCTCTCCTCCCACACGAGACCGTTCCTCCAACCATGGCGGTCAGATTCCGACAATCGTCCCAGCAGCTTGCGCTTTGCGCCAGGCAGGCCCTCCGGACCACCACCCGGCCCGCATACCGTGCATCCCGCCTCCCCCGGGCCTCCCTCTCGTCCGCTCGCCAGCTGCCTACCTCCCGGCTCTACTCGACACAATCGACCGAGAAGCCCGAACCCAAGAAGGATGGCGACAACAAGTCGCCCAAGCCCGAGGAGGAAGAGGAAGACTACGAGCCCAAGCGCCCCCTGCCCCCAGGATGGGTGCGCATGGAGAAGCAGGATCTCAAGGATTTCGATGCTTTCATACAGAAGGCCGCCATGAAGACTGGAATCAAGATTGAGGGCCAGGATGTCATCCTCCAAGGCATCAAGCACTACGGCTGCCCAAAAGAAACGCGAGAGCTTCTTCAGAAGTGGATCAGTGGCAACATCACCATTTTCGAGCAGCTCAGGTGCATGAAGTCTCTGGTCATGCTTGCCAAGGACCTCGGTGAATATGAGGTCGAATACATGAAGAAGAACCCAAATGCCAAGTCTATCGCCAGTGGGCTCAATGACAACACTTTCACTTCGAACCTGTCAGATTCCGACAGGAAAGCGCAGACATCGGAGGAGCAGAAGCAGCAAAGTGAAGGCAAGGAAGCCGGCCAACAGCAGCCCGACCAACAAGGAAAGCAAAGTGGCGAGAAACAAGGCCAGCAAGGGCCGAAGAAGCCTGGTGCTCAGGGTCAGGGCCAGGGCCAAGGAGGCCAGGAGCCTCCCCAGGGTTTCGACGGCGGCATCATGAACTATGTTATTGGTACCGCCGTTCTGTTCTGGACCTACAAGGTGTTGTTCCCCGGCAACGACTCCCGCGAGATCACCTGGCAAGAGCTACGGAAGAACTTCTTGGAGAAGGGCCTGGTTGAGAAGCTCACGGTCGTTAAGGATCGCGTTATTGTGGATCTCAACAAGGAGGCTACCAAGCAGATGTATCCTGAATCGGCCGCCACTGCTCCTGGCTTCCACTACTACTTCACCATTGGCTCTATCGACGCTTTCGAGAGGAGGTTAGACGAGGCCCAGGCCGAGCTCGGAATCCCGCCTGCTGAGAGGATACCTGTCAGCTATGCCAACGAGTTCAGCTGGGGTAACATCATCCTTGCCTTTGGCCCTACCCTGGTGCTCGTCGGTCTGCTTGCCTACATCTCCAGGAGAGGTCCTGGCGGCGCTGGCGGCCCCGGTGGCATGTTTGGCATCGGCAAGAGCAAGGCCAAGATGTTCAATCACGATACCGCGGTCAAGGTCAAGTTCTCTGATGTCGCGGGTATGGATGAGGCCAAGGTCGAGATTATGGAGTTCGTCCAGTTCCTCAAGGAGCCCGAGCGCTTCCAGAAGCTCGGTGCCAAGATCCCCCGTGGTGCCATCCTCTCTGGTCCTCCCGGTACCGGTAAGACTCTGCTTGCCAAGGCGACTGCCGGTGAATCGGAGGTTCCCTTCTTCAGCGTCAGCGGTTCCGAGTTCGTTGAGATGTTCGTTGGTGTCGGTGCGTCCCGTGTCCGTGATCTCTTTGCCACGGCGCGGAAGAACGCTCCTTGCATCATCTTCATTGATGAAATCGATGCCATTGGTCGGTCTCGTTCCGACGGCGGCTTCAGGGGTGGAGGAAACGACGAGCGCGAGGCTACTCTCAACCAGATTCTTACGGAAATGGATGGTTTCAACACGACCGAGCAGGTAGTCGTCCTTGCCGGTACCAACAGACCCGATATCCTCGACAAGGCTCTTATGCGTCCCGGTCGCTTCGATAGACACATCAACATTGATAGGCCTACGATGAAGGGTCGTCAGGACATCTTCAAGGTCCATCTAGCCAAGATTGTGACCAAGGAGGATATTGAGTTCCTCACTGGCCGTCTCGCTGCCTTGACCCCTGGCTTCGCTGGTGCTGACATTGCCAACGTCGTCAACGAGGCTGCTCTTGTCGGTATGTATTCTCTTTCTTGCTGTTCTCCGTTTGATGTCATCTGCTAACAACCTGAACAGCTGCCAGAGCGAACGCGGAGACGGTCGAGATGATCCACTTCGAGCAGGCTATCGAGCGTGTCATCGGTGGTCTGGAGCGCAAGTCCCTGGTTCTCAGCCCCGAGGAGAAGAAGACAGTTGCCTACCACGAGGCCGGCCACGCCATTTGCGGCTGGTTCTTCCAGTGGGCCGATCCTCTCCTCAAGGTCTCCATCATTCCTCGTGGCCAAGGCGCGCTCGGCTACGCCCAATACCTGCCTTCCGGTGACGCCTACCTCATGAACACCAAGCAGCTGATGGACCGCATGGCCATGACTCTCGGTGGCCGTGTGTCCGAGGAGATTCACTTCCCCGTCGTGACAACGGGCGCCAGCGACGACTTCAAGAAGGTCACTCGCATGGCGCGGGCCATGGTGACGCAGTGGGGCATGTCCGAGAAGGTGGGCATGCTACACTTTGACGACAGCGCGGAGCGGTTCCAGAAGCCGTTCGCCGAGTCGACGGCGCAGGCCATCGATAGCGAGGTGAAACGCATCGTCGACGAGGCCTACAAGCAGTGCAAGGACCTCTTGACGGCCAAGAAGAAGGAGGTCGGCATGGTGGCCGAGGAGCTCCTCAGGAAGGAGGTCCTGTCGCGTGACGACCTCATCCGCCTCCTCGGCCCCCGCGAGTGGCCCGACAAGGAGGAGTTCTCCAAGTACTTCCACGGCGAGCGCAAGAGCGCGCCACCACCGTTCCCTACCGAGAACACTGATACCCCCGAGGAGTCGGGGCCGGAACCGGCTATGAAGGAAGGGAAAGCCGATCCCGCGGGCAACAAGGAGGGTGAGAGCAAGGAGCAAAGGTGATCGGGGATGGGGATGAAATAACGGAATGGCGGTGCGGTAGATGAGACGCGCGAGGGTGGTGAAGAAGGAGAAGGAGTAGGGAAGTTGTTGTTTTATTAGCCTTACCCCCAACTCAATGTTGTCGTTGTTGATGTTGATTTGTTCTGTACCACTAAATGTTTATGTTTACCAAGGAGAAGGGGGGGCGCGTTTCTTACATGCATTTTGCGGTTGTTGTTCAAGAAGAAGAAGAGAGTATTGATGAGAATAAGGAGGTGAGAATTGAGCGGAAGGATGGCGAGTGGAGGCGGGGAGGACCTTCCTCGACATGATATCGGGTTGCTCTTTCCCCAGTGATGACTATTTTGGAGGCGGGGAGGACCTTCCTCGACATGATATCGGGTTGCTCTTTCCCTAGTGGTGATAGCTTCAGTATGCCCCGTCCTCATCCCCCATGAACGTGAAGTTTTTTTCCGTCTCTCGTTCTCTCCTTCATCCACCATCATCAAGAAAAAGGTCATGATGACCCCCCGCAGCGCGTGAGTCGATGCCACCACTTAATACCTGGTTCATTAGGTTCTTCTCTTGTACACAAATTTGTAACTGTACTCTACTCTTGTACTCATATCGAAATTTGGTTTTGGTTGGGGAAGAAAGAAAGAAAGAAAGAAAGCGAAAGGATATAAACATAAACATTTCACATCCACAACTCACGAGACTTCGAACGACAAGCGAGCGCACTACTGTTGCATTATTATTGAAATAGACGGGAGGAATAGGAACTGGGATGGGTATCGTTTGGGGTGACTATTATAACGCCTTGTCAGCTTGCATATACAGAATGAATCCTTTTGAATTTTATATGTTTGCGATATGCTATGTTAAAGAGACATCAAGTCAACGGAAATAATTTGCCGGCGATGGTTCATATATCTTTCAACATATCGCCGTTTGAACTCTATGAGGAAAGTTGGGTGCTCATTTTGCCTTTCGTTGCCCTTCACAGCGGCGGTCTGTAGCGGGCGTCGTCACCGATGGCTGGAGGGGACCCACTGTTTTCTCGCCGCCAAAGGACAGGGGGGTGCAGTCCGGGAAAGAGAAAGCCAAAAATTGACCGTCAATTGAATCACCGAAAATTTGAACCGCGAAGAAAACGTAGATAGGAGGGGATGGGATTTTAATGATGAATTGATTGATTGCAAGCCCTGCTTATTCCCAAAGTCCTGTCTTTACTCCTAATTCTTCAAGGTTGAAGGGTTAAAAAGTTTGTCTTTACACACTCACGCACGCACGCGTCGCCGATCACATTACGGCGACGTCGACGACGTTTACGACGACGACTCGAATCAACGACTTGCTTGGGTCATCGATTTTCGCCGACGACAACCTAATATCATTTGCGACAACTTTGGAGCGTCTTCACCCTGGGACATTAAGACCAGAAAGACCATCGAGGGGCGACTGCGAAGGACATTCTCCTGACGCGCAGGATTGTGTGTTTGACTTGAAGACAATACAGCATTGGATTCCATTGGCTTTGACGCTTTCGCAAATTCAACAACTCATATTCGACTGGTCTGATCTATCGAAAGTTTTGTTTCGTTTTATCACGAGAAACAAGAGGGAGCGAGAGCTGGTAGTGAAACGAAACGAAACAGAACAAAGCAATCGAGGTACCCCACAGGCCACAGCGACGCAACTTTCCGCCTTCACCAACCGACCAACCATTCAGTTCCGAAAGTTGAGCGCCGAGGGTATAAGCCTCTCCGGAAGTTTCACGAAAACCGAATCCCAATGGCATCCACAACAAAACCGGACCCCGGTCCCGGCCCGGGTGACTCCAGCAGTTTCAAACCCCTCCCGGGATCCATTCCCGGGGCCGCGCCCGGAACCGGAACCGGAGCCGGCACCGGAGGACTCCACACCAGCAACCCCAATGCCGGTGACCACGAATCCGGAGCCGGAAGTCACAAACCCCCCCGAACCCCAAAATGGTACAAAATCCATCTCTTCCGGGGCATGATCAACGACCTCCGTCGCCGCGCGCCCTACTACCTAAGCGACTGGACAGACGCCTGGAACTACCGCGTAGTTCCTGCCACAGTATACATGTACTTCGCCAACATCCTTCCCGCCCTAGCTTTTAGCTTGGACATGTTCACCAAGACGGACCGGATGTACGGTGTAAACGAGGTGTTGCTTGCCAGTGTTTTGGGCGCCGTGGTGTTTAGTGTGTTGGCTTGTCAGCCGCTTGTGATAGTCGGGGTGACGGGCCCGATTACTGTTTTCAACTACACCGTCTACGACATCATGGCGCCGACGGGGACCAACTACATGGCTTTCATGTGCTGGATTGGGCTCTGGTCTTTGGTGTTTCACTGGATTTTGGCTGTCACCAACTCGTGCAACTGGCTGCGCTATGTCACGAGGTTTCCGTGCGATATCTTTGGGTTTTATGTTGCGTTTATTTACCTGCAGAAGGGCATCCAGGTGCTGGAGCGCCTTGGGGACGCAGAGCCGTTTTATCTGTCGGTTGTGGTGGCGCTTTGCGTCTTTGCTATTGCTTATATCTGTGGCGAACTGGGTGATAGCAGTTTGTTTAACCATACGGTTCGGGTCTTCTTGAAGGATTATGGGACGCCGTTGACAGTGGTGTTCTTCACTGGGTTTGTCCACTTTGGAAAACTGGAGAATATCCATCTGGAGCATTTAGAGGTTAGCAAGGCGTTTTTCCCGACGCCGCACGAGGATGGCTGGATCAGAGGGTGGTTTATCCACTTCTGGGATATCCCCGTGGGACATGTATTCTTGGCTATTCCCTTTGCTTTGCTGTTGACGATTCTGTTCTGGTTTGATCATAATGGTGAGTACCTGCTTACTTACCTTCTTGTACGTAGTCCATACTAACACCGCACCGCACCGCACTCAGTCTCCTCCCTCATCGCCCAAGGCACCGAATTCCCCCTCCGCAAGCCCGCCGGCTTCCACTGGGATCTCTTCCTCCTCGGCCTCACCACCGGCGTCTCCGGCCTGCTCGGCATCCCCTTTCCCAACGGACTCATCCCACAAGCGCCCTTCCACACCGCCTCCCTATGCGTAACCAAAGTCGTTACAAACGATGACACCGACGCCGACTCCTCTGAATCGAAAGGCCATCCTTCCGAGTCATACGAATTCAAACCCGTCTCCGTAGTCGAACAACGCGTCTCCAACCTCGCCCAAGGCCTGCTCACCTTGGGAACCATGACCGGCCCCCTCCTCATCGTCTTACATCTGATCCCACAGGGCGTGCTAGCAGGCCTCTTCTTCATCATGGGCTACCAAGCCCTCGCCGGCAACGGGATCACCCAGAAGCTTATTTTCCTGTTCAAAGATAGCCGGTTGACCAGCCCCAATCACCCGCTCAACAATAAGGCGCTGAGAAGAAGCCGGGTTTGGTTGTTTGTTATTATTGAGCTCATTGGGTTTGGAGCGACGTTTGCTATTACCCAGACTGTTGCCGCGGTGGGGTTCCCGGTGTTCATCTTTGCGTTGATTCCGGTTAGGGCGGTCTTGTTGCCGAAGTGGTTGAGCAGGGAGGAGCTGACGGTGTTGGATGGGCCGACGGCTAGTCCGTTTACGATGGAGAGTGTGGGTGGGTCATATGGCGGTGCGGATGAAGGGGAGGAAGGTGGGGAGAGTAGTAGTGGTGGTGAGGGCGGTGGTGTTCTCTCTTCGGGAGCGGAGGGAAAGAAGAAGTCTAAGAAGGTGGCCGGTGAGAAGAGCGATGAGGAGCTGGCGGAGTTGGGCCAGAGTAGTCGTTTGTCGGTTGGAAGTGGTAGGAGCTCGTTGCGGAGGGGCAGCACGGCGGTGGATGAGATTCAACAGGGGCAGAGTCAGGGGCAGGTGCATAGGAGGGGACATCATCAGGCTGGGAGGTAATGGAGTAGCGAAGAGATGATTAGATGGATAGTATGTGGGTAATAGGTAATCTCTAACATTTTTGAAGGGTTATGGACATATAAAAGGCGGTGGTAATCTTGGAAAAGGAGAGGTATAAAGAGAGCTGATCGATAGAGATGGACGTATAGATAGCGAGACTTTCGAACGGATATATATAGTAATGACTAGTCAAACTCAGCACATGAAACAACCCTCTTTTGGATACGGTAGCTGTCGATTTTCTTTGCTTCACGATGTTGGGCATGGCGGCTTTTAACCACTGGTCTATATGTCCACTTATTTTGCATTTTCAGAGACCGCGATGCCCTCAGGCAATATTCTAGGCTTTGGTAATGCGGGCAGAGCTAGTCAAGCAACTGGAATATGCATGCTCGCCTTTTTGTAGCTTGATGGTGGCATAGGTATTTCTCACACTTGATTCACTTCATTCATCCCGATCTTGAAGGCAGAGTTTGTCGCTTCAGCTTCAGTGCCTCCTTAATCTTGCCCCACCCGTTGCGCCTTCCGAAAAAAAAAACGTGTTCCATCCATCACTCATCCGGGTGTCCACGGGCACCTGCCGAATGGCTCACTGATATGTGCTCCAACGAGCGGCTGTTGTTTTCCCTTCCGTACTTCCCTCTGGGAAAGCAACTTGAGAATCGAAAGGTGGTGCCTTCCATTGAATAAACCCTCCATTAAGACTTTCTCCTCCATTCCTTCTTTTTTTTTTCCCACCTACCTTGCCTGCTGCTCCTACCCGGAACGTTGCTCGGCAAATCTCCGGGGCCGGTGAGCGAACAGGCCCGGCTCTTAACCTTCTTGCCAAGCTTTGTCTAGACCTTCCTGTTCTTCTGCCAGCTACTTGTCTGAGGAGTTCGGACTTCGGAGTGACTGAAGGCAAACGTGACTGCTGTTCGAACGCGAACAATGTCGACGCTCATGGGTTGGAGCGGTGTGCATATGTCTCTGTCGTCCCTTCCAGCCCATTGCTGTTTTTTTCTTTTCCTTCCCCTGTCTCCTTACTCTTGCGGTGTTCTTGCTTCGTACCTCTTGGCTCTTTCCCCGTCCCCCCAACTTGGTTTCTTTCTTCAGTTGTTCCTTCCCCTTTCTCTCTTTGGCTCATATGACCTTTCCCCACTCTTGCCCTCTGCTCCTCATCTTGCAGAGCTATCGATATTTCATTCTTCCCGTATATTGCCTGTTTTGTGATTTCATGTCGTCGGAGGATTATCCTCGGGTGGTCGATGGTCGACTTGTTAACATGGAGACTCCGCGAATGACTCTGGTACCGCGCAGCAATCACTGGACTGTCTGATGTGGGGAGCAAAACATGCTTGTGGGGGCTGGTCGTACCGAGATGGTCGGTGTACTCTGGTGTGGTCTGGTCGTCTTCTGTAATTCGTGATGGTTTGTTTAGCGTCCATCGTCTCTTCTCGCCTTACAGAGCAGAAATTCGGGGAGCACTTCCTCAAGAGCAAGATCATGAAACATCAAGGATAGAGTGGGCGCTTTATACCATTTCCTTGCCCTGGATTCAACAAAGCGCCCAAGAAGTCTCATCCCCTTGAACAACACAAACATAATCTATCTTTACTTTATTGCTTTTAACTCTACCAAGCAGGACCCTAATTGACACCGCTGTCGAAAGCCATTGACAAGCGACTGTCAATCTAATTCCATCAACAATGTCGCTTGTTGTTTATCGCGCGACAGCGCGCACACGGGTTGACAAGGCGGGATCACCGACGAAGGGACGCCAGCGGTGTGTGAAAGTCGCGGCTCGCGTAATAGAGGGCAGCGGGGGGCCAGTGAAATGGGATAGCAGTGGCCCTTTGTCCTCCCAGAGCCATGGAATGCAATATTTAAGAGTCGGAAAGGCCAATTAAGAGAGGGAACCAGAGCTTTCACGTAAAGGCTGTAATTTGCAACATGAGAGGTTGGGTATCAAACACACTATATCTTAATAGAAGGTTCATAACTACCTGTAGCCCGTGGATATGGGCTCATGACTTTCCTTACCTTAAGCCTTGCTTAAGAAGCGAGCACCCCGATGGTACTCATCTCAACTTGACATTCAACTGTCCTAGCTTCGAGAGTTTGTCGACTGTCTTCGAGCCCGCACCTCTTTCGGGGAGGAGTTGTTGGTTGTCAGAGGAATGGCATCTACCTACCCCCTCTCTCTGCGTATAAGTCCCGCTTATGGCTGCCCATGGTCGTAGGATCAATAGTTCGTCCAAGTACCGTTGGCTTCTGCTTGCCGGACACCGCTCTCGACTCGCCTGGACAGCCGTCTGGAGTGAGTTACTGTAATCAATGCAACCCCTAATCAACGGCATCGTACCAAGGACAACGGATACCACGGCCCTAGCGAGAAGCAATACATTTGTTCTTCGGGGCCGTCTTCTCATGAATTTCCTGGCCAGCCAGCCGCTTCATGCACATTCGGACACTTTCAGAACAAACGGCCCGGATGATCACGAAGAGTGACCGACACTCGGGCGACCAACATATGATGGCTCATTGCTTGGTTGTGTTGCAACTACCGAGAAACCGAGCTGTGGCGTAAGAAGCAAACTGTTGTTTATCATTATGTGATCACCGGAAGCCGGGATGTTGGTCCCTGTCCCGTGCCTCCCCCAAAGGCCAGGGGCGGCCGGGAGAGAGAGAGAGCGGTTGGTTGGCGCTCAAGATCAGATCTAGTTGACTGCCCTTGCTTTGGAGTATTTGGAGGACGTTTCCATCGACTACACGCTGGAGCGCCCGACGCAATTCCAGCTTGCAGCTTTTCCACATCCAGTTAACAGGGCCAAAGAGATGAGGCAAAAGAGCATAGGAATACCAGACGTCGACATGTCTAAAGATTCCAGACCTCTCTCGTCCAGCAATATTGTCCCGAGTAGTGGTAGCGACTGTGGACGCCCACGCCACGGAACCTGGACCGAATTTGTGGCTCATCCGTACCTGTTGGTCATTTTCTAGGAACATTCAGGTCCAGAGCTTCGAACTCACGCCATATGTCCTACAGCGTCAGGCGTCCTGCCCTGGCGTCTGCCGATGCCGACGGCTTAGGAGATGAACATGACCTAATCCTTGGGTTCCTCCAACATGAAAGATAGATTGATCTGTCAAGGATGGAGCGGATGTCCCAAGAGCTCTGGATTGGCCTCTGCGACAGCCCATTACGCTCAGCAAGGCACAGTAATTTAGCCGGAAGGCACCGTATATTGATCAGACCCATATGTGCACTCCTTTTGGTCATGCGATGGTCAAGCAACGCTGGAGATGGGCTTTGGTGATGGCCGACATGGGTAGGCTGGAGGTGTTGGATACGAGATGGCAGAGAGGTCGACATCATCTTGCTTCCGCCCAACAGTTCTTGTATGGTGGTCCCGCCAGTCTGGGCAACTCGGATGGCGCAACACCGTTTCGGCCCATAGATAATGCACCCGAAATCCAGTAAAGGGTTATCGAGGGGGAGAGAACAGTCCGAGATTTTGGTAATGAGGAGCTGAGCCTGGAGGGCAACCCAGGAGTGTCTGTGATGATGCCGAACCGTCGTCACACAGCGACGTTGCACTTGCATAGCGGGGACAGACACTGCGGAGACAAGCCCAGGAACCGACCCAAGGTTGAATCGATAGAAGTCTGGATTCCATCTCATCATATACCTCGTCTTGTCAACTATAACCGGTAGGTTGTTTCGCCAAGCCAGGTACTCAGGTAGCGAGAGCGAGGCCGTCCACTAATTCCGGGCTGTTTGTCATCTAGTTGTCATTGACGTGACATGGTTAGAGAATTGACGTTCAGGTAAAAGTAGGGCGTCCGTTGGTAAAGTAAGAGAATAGTCTTGTTGAAGAATTGCAGTGAGACAAAGTGATGCCGACGGGACGTGAATCGTGATGGAGTGAGTGATGAAAGAATCGATGAAGTGTGGTTCAGTTCATCAGCGAGGAGTGCTCAAGATGCCATGCCGTTACGGCGTTGCATTCTGCCAAGTGCCAGCCAGTGCCTGCCGCACGGCTCTCGGCTGAACGAAGAGTGTGGGGCGCATCGAATGGACAAGTGGGGCCATGCACGAGCCTGTCCCTGGCTCCCGTCCTTTATAGGCAGATGTGGTCTGTGCGCATGTGGTCATGGTCGTCTCTTTCCGTGAGATCGGCCCCGGGCCGTCAGTTAAAGGAAGTGCAACCGTGACAATGTCAACGACGGACGGTCAACAACGGTCAACGAAGGAACGAAGGGGCAATGAAACTGAAGTGACGTGACAAGTGCCGCAGTGAGCAACTTGAAGGCAGCGACGGCTCGGTTTCTCTGTGTCCCTCTTTCCTTTTCCATCGACTGTCGTCCAGTTCCCGGGTTCCTTCCCAACATTACACTCGGCTCCCGTCTTCCTCAAGTTCGGTCCCGTGTCTCTGCGTGCTCCCATTGAGCAGTTCGTCCATTGTCATCTTGGCTTTCCACTCACACTTTCCATCACCTTACATTTGATGATCCATCTTGCATCTTGCACCAACTAGTCCATCTCGTTTACTATCTCCTTCCTCTTTGAGCCAGTCGGTCCCAGCATTCAGTCCCAGTCGGATTCCCACTTACAACCATCATGATCCTCTTCCCGGACAGTCAATACATTCAGCACATTCAACAACGGACTGAGCTGCCATGGAAAACTGGCCTCGTCTCGTCTCCAGCCACACCGGGCGCTCACATATCCATGCTGCCCCGGCTGTTTCAATCGATCGGACCAGCGCAGCACGCCGGCATGGCCGCTGCGCACACGACCTTCCTCGCATCAGCATACCACAGTAGCCACACAGCAACCATGTCTACCACTGCCGTAGGGTGGGAATGCGCTCATGGACTTCGGACATGATCCCCGCGCCAGAGCCCGACGACAGCCAGCACCGGCCGTGTTCTACCCTTACGAACCCAACAACCCTCCGGGCTTGTCGGCAACTGTTTTCGTCGAGCCATGCCGTCTTCAGCTTCTCACTCAGCGGTCGCGTCTGTTCGGGTACCCATAGGCGATAGCTTTTGTGTGACCCGTCCGTTCTGGATCCTCGTACCATACGCCCATACGGTACGAGACATACAGCAGACTCCAGGCTCTTCTGTTGTTGCACATCTGGCCCGCCATCTCGGAAGCCTCATCAGCCTCTACCCCTGAACGATAATCGCATCGCTGTCCTTGGAGTGGCAGCGGCAGTATGCGCTACGGCTACCCGCTACGCTCATGTGCCGTCTCAGGCTTCGGTTTGGTACGCTCTTCGTTCTTCCGCTCCTGGGTCCGGATTGCTCTTGGATGCCCTGCTCAAGCTGGCCCTGCCATGTTGTGCAACCTGATCCCATGCGACGATTCCTTTCTCTTGGTGGTACACAGTACTTCTCGCCATGTCACCCTTCTTGTTAAAGCAATAGCTCGACGGAAACATGGCTGAGCATCGTCGAGTTAGGATGAGGGAAACGGTGTAGCAGTGTAACAACTCCTCTCCGTTAGGACAACCTTGTCGAGTACAGCGCCATTCTGGACCAATCGAGTCTCAACACTCCTTTCTCTACCGGACACCAGCGAGTGACCTCTTCACTTCGGCCCCATCTTTTTCGTCTCGCCAGGCCTTATTCCGAGCGGTGGCACGGCATACCCTCTGGTGCTTGCAAAGCCCACAGCGAGATGCAAGATAGACTACACAAATGCCATGCCCATGCCATGTTTTCTGCAGCTTGTCACCTACAGGACACCACATCCATGGACCAGCCCCGTCCTGGTTACACGGATCAAGCCACCGGGCTTGCAGAGACGCCTAGCTTTCTCAGGGAGCCAGTACGCACATGAGGATAGCCGTCTCTGTGTATCTCGACAACTCACAATGTTGAAGAAATAAGCCCTGGTTAGCGATGGCCCGTCCGACAGTTAGAATCAGAGCTGGACAGTTGCTCTCCCGATTCTTCGGAGGGAACGAAAAAAAGCAGACCAAACCGGTTGCGGTGGTCCACTGCCTCATTAACCTGACGCCGGGTCCAACCGCCCAGGTCGCATTTGCGGTATCAGTTAACCCGTCGAAAACCTGAGAAGACCAGAAAATTTGCGACTTTCCCCGGGTTCTCAATATAACGACACAAATTACATCCCCGTAGCCTTAGTCAAGGACCAGCAGCTACGATCAAGAGCCGAACACAATCGTATTGACCCAGGAGGCATACAACCTTGTCTGTTCCGCACCGGCGGAGTGAGCCAGCAGCCTGTGGTTACTACAAGTCAAGTCGATGCTGCAGTGACATACTCCGCAAAACCTTCTTTTGTAGAGTAACCTATCACCAATGGGAAATGGCTCTAGTGTTCCATTCCGCTGTGCTCGTACGGATGGATGATGATGAACGTAGCACGTTTCTTCATCTTCCTATTTTCCGATCGGGGCTGCCGCAACCCGCCAATGGGTGTCTAATCGTCGCCTACATGCCAGGCTTTCTGGGAAGCAATGACGATACAGCAACATGAAGTTCGAGATCGGCGATTGAAACATTTGGCACCAGATTTGAGCATGCATTCTGCATCTTCTGCAGGCTTCTACCCAAAAGAATACTGGGAGAATCACGACACGAGAGATTCAGTCACAATCAGCTGCGAACAAATAGCACAAGAGAGAGCAGTACCGTCAGGCATGTTGGCCTGCTGCTTTCCGGAATGGAAGCTTTCCAGAGTCCGCGGAATGTCCTCCTTGCTGTTCTCTTTCCCTCCTCGCGGCATGGCGACTGCATCAAGCCCAAGGTCAGGTTTGCGCTGATTGCAGGGGATGAAGCAAGAACCCATGCCGCCCGAACAGCTATGTACCCCAATTCCTGATCGCCGTGACCTTTTCGACCCTTCCATTCGTTTCACAGCCCCCAGTTTCCATCACACATCCTACTAGACCCTTGAGCTCTAGCGAGCTCTCAGGCACGTCAGATCCAACGCTTATTTCCCCAGTCCAACTCCAGCCCTTACTAGTGCAATGCTTGTTTGAGCCGAGAGGATACGGTTTGTATCATCTGCACAGTATGTACACATATTACGGAAGTTTCCAGTGTCCTTTAACCACCCAGTAACGGAAGTAAAGGGATGCGCTGTTTTCAAAGTGCTCTCTGCTACTTCAGGGTTTCACGTCGCCGGAGGAAACGAAATGACAGCGTTGCTAAATGGTACCTGCTCTGCTTTTTTTTTTTTCGCTCTTGGCAGTTGGCATCCTCCGAGATGAAGCCGTCGCAAGGCTGGCCAACGAGACGAACGGGATGCCATGGAATTGGATTGCAGTTCCGTAACGTACCAGGCAGTCGGACACTCAACTCCAAAACAAGTGTAATCTGACTTCAACCTCAGCTCATCTTATTTCCCTTCTTGTCTTTTCTTCCATTGTGATTACCTTCCTCCCTAGCAGCTGTGTCGAGTGTGACTATGTCTCCTGATCATATACGTCAGATGAACGGTTTGTCATCTGCCCGCACTGTATCTGGATATCTTGCTCCTGCTCCTCTCAACCACCCAACATTTCACTCGCTATCCAAACACACACGCCGTTGGCCCGATGGCCCGTTGTGAACACGAACTGTCATCCTCGAAGTCGATGGTTTGAACGGAAGGAAGCATCCGACTACATTACCAAAAAGCAGAGTACCATCACCCCTCACAAAGCCGTCCGTACCTGGCATGCATAGCCCTTGCATGATATGGACGCACTGGACTGCCCAGTAACCATGCCGTTCCCGTTCATGCAATGCCCACGCCGTTTCTTCTTCCTTTTTTTCTGCGGCTATTCTGCGCTGTTCTGCTGCTGCTTCTGGCTGAATATATATCTTGCAGATAACGCTAATCTGAGTTTGGCCTCGTTTTTTGTGGTATGAAGTCTCTTTCCTTCCTCTGAGCCGTCTTTACATGCCCATGCAATATTGTCTCGTCCGTTCCTGTGGGAGAGGACTTTGGGGACTCCCGTCCTATAGGTGGAGGACAAACGAAACGAAACAAGAAAGAGGCTACACCGGCGAGCCATAATCCGTACATCAACAAAGCCGAATCGGGATTTTCGGTTTTGTTTGAAAATTTTCGCGCTGCTCTCCCGGACGTTGTTACGTTACCCTACTTCGCCGAAGGAAGGAAAAATAAACCGAGAGAAACGCCGGCAGAGCGAATATCGCAGAGTGTCCGTCAGAAAAAGGGGAAAGACGTAAGATGCACAGATCCTTGATGTCCAGTTGGCTCCCGCTAGTGACATTGACCAAGACGAAAAGACAGAAACATACAATCCTTCAAGCTCTCCAGTCTAGCTCATTGATTCGACGAGCGTTGCCGGTATACTTGTTCGTTCGTGTTTCGGCTTGTGAAGGGTGCCGAAGTAGAATAAGGGATGAGAAGACAATCGCCGCAAAAGTGAGCGAGCCCTAGATGCCGGTACCCCCATCACATCGTTTTGTCTCGGCCATGGGTAAGTACAAACATTCTTAATACCAGTAAAGGAAGCAGTGAAGTGCCCCAGTAAAAGTCAAATATTGAAACTTGGGCTCGCGTGGGAACCAATGGAGTGCCTTGTAGGTTAAAACCATTACAGTATCTGTAAGGCACAAGAAATTGAATACACAGATGCCGAGTCTTGAACACTCTGCTGCTGCCACCACCCTCACCCGCCCAAAATGCTGCTATCATCACAACTCCTCCATATGGATCACCTTAAAGAATAGCTCCTTGAGGAAAATACCCTCTCGAGAAATCCACAATAGTCGTAACCTTGCCACCCCGTGAAGACCATTGAAACACCAAGATCATACATGGTGAAAAGTCATGGAAGAATCCAAACAAGCTGAAGAGAACAAAACAAGGGAATTGATTCGTAAAAGTATCCAAAAAGCCGCCCTGGTATATAGATAATAATGCCAGCGAGACATGTGACAAACAAGTCGAAGTGTCTTTTCCGTCTCCGCGAAAATCATACGCCACGAATACAGCAAAAGAAATTGTCAACATATACCGCGTACCACCCAAAAACCAACATTGCCACCCGACTCTTTGGTCAAAAAACCCCAACGCAAATCTAGCAGCGACCCATATAGACCGACCCGACTTTCGAAATATGCCCGTTCATGTCGTTTTCGGAAGAAGAAAAATAGGTGTTTTCGTGTCGTGAATATTCAAACCGCGGCCCCATACGCCCCAGTTCCCTGTGCACTTGAAACCGCATGCACCGTTCCCGAATAACTCCGTTTTCGCTTCATGCCTAGGGGGTCATTTGAAGAATAATCGTCGGTGGTGCGGTGGCTTGCCGGATTGTTATGACCATGGCCTAACCCCAAGGCACTTCCGCCGAAATTATCCCTCAATGGCTGTGTATTCCTCGAACTTCCTCCACCACTAGACATGCTGGCCTGAAACGCTTGCGAGAAGTCATTGGGAGGGGCGATTGGAGCGCTCATCTGCGGAATGGAATAGTCCGTTGCCCCTGTCGGTGGTGGTGGCCTGTAAGGTGATGTACGGGGAAGGGAGTAATCGACGGGTGCTGAGAGGGGTGCGGAAGGGAAGCTCGACGCAGAGTAGCTAGAAGAGACGCCGCCACTGCCTAGCTGAGAAGTAGACGGTGTACGAGTAGAAGTTGGCGAATGTGCTGTTGACTGTAAGCTACTGGCTCCTACAGCTGAGCGAAACTGCGTTCGTAAATCGAGACCAAGAGGCAATGAGGCTGAGGAAGCCCTCAAGCGCGAGTTTCTGTGAGAGTTGTTTTGAAGACTAGATGACTGATAATTGGGGTAACTCAAGTGAGTAGGCGACTGGACGGTCGATCCTATATGAAGCTGATCAGCCATTAGATATGAGAAAAGTAAGACTCAATCGAATAACAGCTTACCCGCATAGTGAGTTGAGTCATAGCTTCCCAAGCCAGCCGTGGAGGTACTGTTCATATGATCCTGGTGATACAGGCTTTGTGGCCTGCTACCCATTGGGGGTGAAGTGTTGCTGCCGTGATAGGTTGTATAGTCAAGGGAATCGCCCTTCCATGACATACTGGTACGGAGTGGAGATTGAAGTGTATCGGCGCGAGACCTGTTCATGGTCTCTCGAAGTTGAAGAGGTTGTAATGGGCGTATTTGATGTCGTGAATGATGATTATGCATATGTACGCTCGTGTCGAGACCAGGTTGTCGCGCAAATGGATTTGACGACCGTGCTCCAGCACTCAACGGCGCTGAGAGATGGTTACTGTATCCGTATCTATCAGTAGAAGGGGGTGACATCGGTGAAAGAATGTCTGGGTTGTTGAGCGAGTTCGAGGGATTGAAGCCTATACTCCCGAACGCTGGGCTCAACCCGGTCGGTGAGAGATGGTCATCGGTATCAGATCGCCGCACGTCCACCATAAGTGGTCTCATCATATGATCTGCATAGGACGAGGCAGAAAAATCAACGGGTGAGGTCAAGGGTGTCGCAAGCCCGTGAACCGCTCCATAAGGGGCATGAAGTGCCTGGACATTGTCGAAATCGTCGGGAACTGCCCTCATTTTCATAACACGGTCCCTTTCGTCCGCTGTCAAGCGCTTGATCTTTGCTCGCCTGGCAATTTATTAATCCACGGATCGAGCTATTGGTTCTAGTTTGAGAACTTACCGATTCTGGAACCAAACTTGTACCTGACGAGGACTCAAGCCGGGTATTTCTCGAGAAAGCCGTTCTCTATGCGCGGCGTCAGGATGGGGTTGTTTAGCGAACTCGCTCATTAAGAATCGTGTCTGCTGGTGGGTGAGCCTGGACAAGTTAGTATCTGGTTCCGTGCCTTGCGAGTTACCGTCTGAATTACCTGAACCGCTTCATCTTCCGGCGTTGTGCTGTTCTCTCCGCTGCTGTTTGTGGCTGTGCTTGCGCCTGTGGCTCTCCTTCCACATCGCCATCTATCATTTCTTCATCATCCAACACATCATCATCTTCCTCTTTGATCGTCGACTGAACTTCACTCATTGACTGTGCTGTGGATGATGTTGGTCCATGCGCGGCTGAAGAAACAGAGCTTAGAACTAGTGGGTGGGAGCCGAGCGAGATATTAGGAGTTTCTGTGGACGTATGGGATTCTTCGTGTGCCGCCTCGGCAGCCTTTTGGGTATACTGCTCGCTATGACTTTCTACCTGCTCAACAGCTGGAGACGACTGCTTCGGTTGCCGTAGACCTAGAGGATCGGCCCTGTGTCCTAATGGCGAAGTTACCCGCTTGGGCGGTTCGATCTCTAGAGGATTGCCTGGGCCAACCACAGATCGTGGTTGAGCTTGGGAGTTCGCATTGTCTGTCGAGCCCGATACGTGTTCGTATGACTGCGAAAAGAGATTGTTGTCGCCTGGCGGAAGGAACGAATACTGGCCCTGCCAGTCCGACTGCGTTACGGGGTCAAAGTTCGACATACGTAGACTGTCTGCCGACTTAGAATAAGGTGTTCCGAACTTGCTGATAGACCAAGGACTTTGCTCCGTAGCGCCTTGCCTGGATGTAGCGAGCATTGGAATGACAAAATCTCCCTGAATATGCGGTGAATCTTATGCTCGTTGGCGAGATCGCTGCTGGTCCTTGTTGTGCCACGGGCAGCACAGGAAGCTAATGTCTGTTGCTGGGGGAGCCTTGAACGAGATTGATGTAGCGAGCGAAGCCAAAGAAATCGGCCTGATAGTGCTGATAGCAGAAGTCACAAACGCACATCGATGTCTGCTTGCTGCGTAATGGCAACTCCTATCCTTAAGGTTCGATGCTGCCGAAGACTAAGATAGGCCGGGGGTGATTCAAGGAATGAGAGGTTATGGGGTTGTGCCGACAATCGTGGGATCCAAATCCGTGGTGCTAGGCTATAAACGAGACGGAAAGCTCTGGGGAACGGGGCGAAGAAGTGCTCGTCGTGTGTGCAGCGCTCGGGTATGGGTGTGTTGTACCAAAACTCCAGAGTTGACCAGTCAAAAGGAAGATCAAAACGAAGCAGTGGTGTGAGTAAACCGGCTGCTGAGACGGTCACTAGTCCACCGATTTCCCAGTAAACGCTCCAACAAACCCTTGTTGACGCTGTAGTTGGTTCGGCAATGGTGGTCTCCTGTTGACAGGTAAAGAGCGGGTTGATGGCAAGAGTGTCTATAAAAACGGTTGGCGTCAAAATCCTTGTAGGATACTGTTTATTGTCCTTGTAGATCCTCGTTAAGGAAAGCCAGATCCAGAACACTCAAGATCTTGTGGGGGTGTCTGTGGAAGTAATAAGGCCTTTCCTTGATGCCCTCTTGGCTGGTAGGACAGGTGTAGGATTAATACCGGCGGAGCCCCCGATTCACACGGAAAAGGGTCGAGGCAGGCTCCGAATACAGACAGGGTCTGCACGGGCAGCCACAACAAACTTGGGAAGAGTTTGGATATGGAGTATCAGGGGACCAGGTACCTGACTGCGGTTACTCGGTAAGGTTCGCCCTTTGGGGGCTTGTTTGAAAGAGTCCCTGAAATAGAGGCAAGCCGCAACTAATCGCCTCTGGCATGTATGATGGAGGACGGTCGACAACGGACGGCACAGCTGAGCCACACCGTTATATTCGCTGGCTCTGAGTGTCGACCTGTGACGACAGGGCTATAGTGATCAGTCCAAGGTCATAGAGGTCTCGGCTGAATGGCTAATGCTGTGCCATTAAGGCGTTTGGACCATCCGGGGCATGCCTCTATGGTATCATCCGTGAGCAGGCTACAGTATAAAGGAACGGAGAAAACGCCAACAACTTAAACGGCGAGTAGCAAGGGAAGCCACATGGGAAGTGTAGAAATCTGCTTAGCAGCGAGGAAACGGTATGGCAAGCGCCGTGGTAAGCCCAGAACAAGGTCGCAAGAGGACAAGGCATGCATGGATACTGGTCGAGACGAGGTAGGCAAGGGCTTGTGGGCCAATGAGGCCGGCGCAAACATCCGACACTCGCGGAGGCAAGACAAGGTCGTTCAACCGTAGGCTGCAGGCAAGCACTTGCGAGGACGCCGGTAACGCACCTCAAAGTTGCGTTCTGGGAAGGAAGTGATCTCACTGTCTCACAGTGTAGACGGAACATAACCCAGCGCGGTCAGCTGGAATCCCGTCACCATAGCTTTGTAGTATGCAACCGGGAGTGATTGCAGAGAAGGTACAAATTCAGGCCGTGCGTGGTATCTTGGTTCGTTCAGAGTGAACAGCTGATTGGCCTTTTGCGACTGAGTCCTTTGTCGATTCCACGGAAGAAGGCATGACCGTTACAGAGTCGCCTTTCCCGCTAGGCCAATGAGAAAAGGTAACGGCCCAGAGCAAGGGTTACGATACCAATGTTGCTTGTTCCTTGGTCTGCGGGTAGGAGTGATGATGAAGAGGGGCCGGCCATGAAGGCATAAAGCAGGGGGTGAACGCAGATCGGATTAGGTAGCGAGAAGAGGGATAAGATGGAAGTACCCTTTCAGCAAACCACACTACACCGTAAGGTTGGGACACGAGTGCTTGGGGCAGTTGGTTGAGCTGGGTATGGTGGTGCGGGAGGGGGGAAGGGAGCATTCGGCGATGCTGGGGAATCGAAGCTATCCTTGTAACATGGCACCTCTGAGTACTTTGTGGCGGCAGAGCAGGGGGGTGCGATGGGAAGATCATTGATGGGCAGATCTTTCTTGCTGATGTCCCATCTGAACCCAAGAAGGCTTGATGACCTGGAGCACTGTTGGGTTCGATGTCGCCCTAGCAGCATCTGGACCTCTTTACGGGTCTCCATGAACCAAACTCCCAGCTTTGTAGACGCTGAAGCCTGGAATGCAGCGGGCCGGCCTGAACCGAGCGAATTTGCGTTTTGTTGAGCAACAAAAATCGGGACAGAGGCAGACAGTTGAGCTGTGTGACCCTTATCTGTCACCTTGATGACAAGTCGAGGTACGCCTAGCTCACACGGCACTAGGCCAGTGTGCAAGCAGTGTGAGCTACATCTTTCGCTAGGCAAAACACCGCCTTTCTCATCCGTCAGAACTTGTTGAGGAGACACAGTCCGAGCGGCTTCATGGGTAGGGGAGGACGAGGGCTAGGCCAACCTAACCATGACATTTATCCTGGGCAGCTATATCACAACCTCCCCCCCTCTTCAAGATATGCTTCCCCACGGTAGTCAATGCCGGCGTGCGCGAGGGCTTTGACGTGCGAGTTGACTTCCACTTGTTGGGGAGGTATACTTGCGAGGAGAAAACCCTAGTACAGACAAGCTCAACACATGGGAGTCCATGAGCGGCGTGAGCGAGTAAGGAGTCGAGGAAAAGTGCGCCGAATAAGCCGTAGGCTGATGTGATGTGTTACCTCCCAGGAAGCTAAAAAGGCTGGGTCCGATGGGGTCTAGTGTAACTGTACGATAAAAGGACAGGAGGGTCGAGGTACCTAGAGGTAGATGCTGTGGACTAAGTAGGAGCGAGAAGGAGAGGTGTCTTGCAGGCGGAGGGTGGCAGTGAGAAGCTCTGCAGTCTGCGGTCTGTGTTCTGCTCGAGCGTGGACGGTGGACGCGAGAAGACGGTCGTGTCGTTGCTAATGCCGTGCCAAGACGAAGGAGGACAGATGCAGTTGGGCTAGAAAGGTGGCTCAACGGTCGAATCTTCTTCGGGGAACACACTCCGTGGGCGTGGACGCAGTCAAGACGCCAGATCCCAAGCCGGCGCATGCCATGGCTCCCATGGCTTCGAGAGGGTGCCCGTACAGGAGACAGGGGGCAGTATAGACAAGGGCCATGTCCCGTTGCAGGGGCAACAGGGCAGCTGTATGGACAAGCGTAAAGGTAACGGCAGGGTAGCCAGGCGAGCCAGGGGTGCAGCCCACCACCACCACCATTTCCATGACAGCGAGAGCCACGGCTTGCACGGTTTCATCAGGGGCTGGCATTTGTGAGACGCGACGGTGGCATCCAACAGCATGGGCGTATTGCTGTCCGCACCATGCCGAAACGGGCCAAGAACATGGACTGCTCGCTGACGGAGTCCGTCAACGATCCCCCATGCGTTCTTCTGCCCTAGGAGCAGGGCCTGGCAGCCGTTGTGCTTGTCTGGGGGAACGGCATTCCAGCTTTATCCCGACAACTGGGCACAGTGTTCCTGAATCTTGCCTATTCCGGATCGCCAATTGTCGAGCTTTGCGCAAATGGTTCCAAATACTTGCGGCCTGGTTCAGTCAAGCAGTCAGCGAGTGACACGGCCAAAGGTGCTCGATTTCGGATAACCTACTTAGCTGGCCAGGGTAAGGCCGTTCAGAGATTGTACACCGAAAAGAGGAACGGATGCGCAGCCGGCAACGGAAGTGATGGGAGGAATACTGCAGTGGATTCAGGGTTCAGGAGAAGAATGGTTTCTGTGCGTCCACGAACTGGAGCTGAGATGGATCGATGTGGAAAAATGTCAAAGTTCCCGTCAGAATAAACGAGTGGATCCAAGACTCGGAAGAATTGCAGTGTCACTCGACCAATAGGTATCGTGAGTGAGGGAAGGTGCCTTTGCTTCCACTTGCACTTACCTTACCTCCTTCCTTACCTTCTTGGTTGCTACCTTCCCTTGGTGGGCACTTGCCGTATGAGTAATCTGTCTTGAGACCACACGCTTGAAGGCACGCAGATCAGAACAAATGGAAGCATCCCTGTGTGTTCCAATACTGTAGTAAAGTCATAACTTGAGGGAGTTGATGTGGCCCAGACATCATCATCGGCGTCATCTTCAATCCTCTTGATTCAGTCGGTCACTTTCTTTTTTTGCGTTCCTGGGAGCCATGTGCGATCATCTGCGTTCTGGGAGGCTTCATCGTAGCGAATGGGGAGCCAAGAGGCGCTCGATTGGGAAGGTGGGTTGCGCCATCCGGGTCGATCCAGATTTCCCAGGTTCAATACAGAGCATCAGAGCAGAGGAACTTGATCGAAGCAGCAAAGTGAGGTAAGAGGTAAGTACCCTCATTCCGGATAGTCTGAGACCCGTCTGGAAGTATCTCTAGAGGTAACTTGTCGCGTGTACGACTTGTAGTCTGTATCGTTCATCAGCAGACGGTTTCATACCATGGAAGCAATGCCGGAATATTTGCAAACCGTAACCTCCGTTTGACATGGTTGACTTGGGCACCAATATGCATAGGGTTGAGATGGAGGCACAGATGCGGCGGGCAAGGCGGGCAAGGCGGGTAGCTGACAACTTAAGGTCAAGGTGTAGCATTCCTACCATTGTCTCTCACCTTTTTCCACATGGCACACAATGGCAACTTGCTTGATAAACGAGCTTGAGGTGCGCAGAGGTATTCCTTCCTGCAGCTACCCCTCAGATTAAGGACTGCAACGGAAGAGAAAGACCTCATACACAGAATGCCCCATCTGGTCCTGTGTAGCAAGGCCCAAGTTTGTCTGCACGCAACCCCCCTGGCTGGGCCGAGTTTGCTAGGCCATGCTAACCACTCGCTGCTGGAGCATGATTCAAATCGTGAATACGAGGACCATGTGGAAATTTCAGGTCGCCAGTCGTGTCTGGACTCCCGAACTCGGGTAGATCTGAGAAAGTGTCCGTACCTGCTACTGCGTATAATTGCCAACGAGCTCATGATGGACGGGTGTGACGGGTGTGACTGGGTAACATTGTACAAGACTACTACCCAGGAGCCCAAGCACCCAGGCATCACCTCTGCTTTCGTCGCACGTCGTCTTCTCATTTGTAGCCGATTCTCGGCCCGTTCCATGCTCGATGGCCTTTTGGAGATGGTGCGTGACCCTAGAGAGTCGCTCAACTCAACGCGAAGAGAGTTGTCTGGTTGGTCGATACCGTCTGCATCTCGGCTCGACCTCCTGTGATACTCAGCTTAGTACAAGGGCTCCTGGATATAGGTCCGACACAACTGCAAAGCTGAGCAGTGGTACTGATTTCCCAGCCAAGTTTCCGTTGTCAAGGACCAGGGCGCCAAAGACAACACCCAGGTGGACGAATCGGTGCGATCCGGGGTGATATAAATGCGATTTGTCGAGCCGAAACGGCGCAGCACCCGCTCAATCTTGGCAAGGACGGAAGAACAACGTCGACTAAGCCGTCTGGACGTGTGGTGCTGGCTTGGCTGAGCCAGGACTATCCCCAAAATTGACGCGACGGCTGATCATCTTCGGACTGGCTGGGTCCGTTTCCGCGATGCGGCCCGCTGGCACTGCTCTCACCGTAACGGGCGGGATAGGAGCACATTTGGAATAACGATGGAAAGCTCTTTTGTTTCAGGAGTCGGCTTGTTGAGCCGAGAATAGTTGCGCTGTGCAGAAGCGCGCGGCGGGAAAGCAACCATAGTCGACAGCTGAGATTCATGAGGGTTGTCCAACGAGGGATGGATGTCAAGGGAATGTGAACTGCAGTTGGATTGCCCTGATGCTCGCCGCGTGTTCGATGGCTTTAAGCTGGCAGCTGCAAGGTGGCTCCAAACAACTGCAGCTGGCGAATGATTGGATGATGCACAGCTGGCGACATCTGTCAGGCGAGCTGCCAATGGTCGGCAGTACGGTAACGTACCGTGATGCTCCAAACTGGCACCTTCCCAAGTATAACTGAAACCCGCCAGCTTCATCGAGTGAGGTCAGACGGGCAGGAGCGACTGGAAGCGGGACACAACTTCTTGCACGATCGGAGGCTGACGAAGAACCATATGATGTCTCTTCTAACCAACGAATCGAGGCGGACAAAATCCATCCAGCTTCCATTCCCCTTTCACACAAAGCACCGTACTGGCACCGTGACTGACCGGCAGCTGGGCTCATGGCCCATGATTGAACCACCACAGCCGACTACGACCTCATCCTCCGAATTGCCCGACGTGCTGCCGGCGCCGCTGCAACGGGCGCGCATCTTCTCGGCTTCATTTTCATTCCTGGCTTCTTTTCTACGTGCGGGCCTCCATGCCCACCCGAGTCTGGACACCTTACGATGCAATCCATTGTCGTGTGGGAATCCATGGTGGTGTCGACTGGAATCTGGAAAGTGCTAGTGCTGGCCGATGAGCCCTGAGTAGGCACCTAGGTAAACAGACCAGTTTGGGTTTCACGAACTTGAGGTCAGCACTGCAAGCTGCCTTTGCTGGCGTGAACGGTGTGCATGGTAAGTCTGTTTTCGACTATGCTCGAAGCGCCAGAACACCAAACCCCCAGGGGCAGGTTGCCGCTCTCTCCCGCTCTTCCAGACTCCTCTCCCGTCTCTGATGTTTGTCGGTCCCGACAACATGCTCGCAGTTGTGGTTCCAGACAGGCGCCCCTTTATTCTACTTCCCTTTTCTGATACTCGGTCTGGTCATGATCAATCGACACCATCATCGGTCTACTCCGTTCTGCTCCGTACCTGTCTCCACGCGAACCGCTGCCTTGGGTTCTAGGCATTCTGCTGTATGGCCTGGTCCAATTTGCAAGTGAGACGGCACATGTCTGGGTACCTCTACCTCACTTGCCACCACAGGTACGTATAGACGATCCCCATTCATGTCTACCCACTCTGACACCTAACCTCGACTTCATCGTTTCTCCCAGCGCTGCCAACCTGGCACAAGCCAGTAGGCATCCTGTCAAGACGTTAGCCGCAACCGCTATGCATACCTGGGCGGCTTTGTCCGACTTGCACACCCTCTATCCACGGGTACCACAAACACATGGTGGAAAAGAAGCCTCGGACATATCCACATGTCCAGCGGTTTCTTGCGTAAATCCTCTCCTTGGGATTGAATGTCGCTGAGTATGTTAACCCGTCACGAGGAGGAGCCGCTTGACCGAGGCTCTCGCCGAGCTGGCCTTGCTGTGAAACACCGTGACACAAACAAGACGTTGTCCTCGCACAATCTCCCGTCTCTCGCTCAGCGCGTCCCTGCATTTGTGGCCTTCGGCGACAACCTTGTGTGAGCGGCCAGCTTCTGGAGACCTTCGACATGGAAACCTCTTGGTGTACATGCAGCAATCCGCAATATTGAGCCAATGGCTTGGAATCCCAGCCATCGTGCCCAACTCGTCACAAGTCAAACATCGGGCAAGCAGCAAGTCAATGGGAACCGCACAAATCTCTCACAATCTCGTGAATCGCTACATCATGGCCTTGACCGTTGGCGGCGTGGAAGCCATGTGTGTCGGCTGCGTGCCTGCGTGGGAAGTACGCGCTCTACTAGCGAAACCGAAATCCAGTCGGAAAGAGCATGGCGAATTTCCCCTCCAAGGAACGACTGCGACTACGGGCATGTCAAAGTGATACGAAAATAGTCATTACGTCTGTGCTCGATTATTTGGGCTACGGCCACAGCTCGGTCTCCGCTCAGGTTCACATTTTCCAGTTCTGGATTGACTCAAACTTTCCGGTCGAAACATCTTGTCGTCTGTCATGGGACAGGGGCGGAGTGTATCCAAAAACTCATTACTCAATCCTCCAATTTTCCAGAACAGCTAGTATCCTTGGACAGACGATAACGATATCTGACCCTCTGGTTGCACATGTTTCGATTGGACCTTCTTGCGAAGTGACCTACGCCAACCAAACCATACGCGGCTTTCCGATGTGCGACATCGTGCAGATGCGGTTGATGTGCTCCTCGCACGTGTAGAAAGCTGGAAAGTTGAAGCCAGAATGCCCGAGGATGCGGTCCACTGTCAAACACGAGGCGGATATCAGTGGCGTCGGCATTCTCGTCGAAGCGAATTACAGCTCTACCATTCACGGCTCAACGGCTAAACTATTGGGATCGAGTACTCCGGTGCCCTGGAACGCAGTTTCATCTGTATGTCGGTGGGAAGTTGAGCATAGCTATGTGTGGAATGATTAGGTATGATGACAATTCCGACAAGGACAAGATGGCTTTTGTTCTGCATCAAGGCCTCGGCCTAATATCAATCCGCGCCCAACACAAGCGACGAAATCCCACCCCGGCTTTTGTATTTCCGTCAATGCCCTCAACCATCGCGATGCTAAGCAGGGCGGATGGAAGACCCAGTGTTGTCAAGATGGAAAGAACCATTTACCAGACCATGTTGATGGGAGAAGCACTTCGCGACATCGGCTCATGTAGCTGACTTGCGCATCAACATACCCGTTGACCTGCCACTGTTTCCTTCGATCATTCAATCAGTGAGCATATACTGATGCACAACACAGGGACTTCGCCTAGTTGGAGGGATAGAGCACACGTATCACAACAAGCTCCCGCGGTTTAACAACTCAGAAGCAACCCTTTCAGCTTCTTCTTTCGCCTTGTTCTGATGACGCGAAATGAGATGCTCTCGATATCATAGAGCCCATGCCCTTGAGAAGTTGATGCGGATTGATAAAGACAGCAAGCGGCAATTAATGTCATTCGATTGATTTTCATCTTGGTCACAAATAAGCCTGATGCTGTTACCACGGTGGCTGTCATCTTGTCTTCATGATTGCCCTTTATTCCGTGGCGGCTACATGTTTAGCCGCTGAAATACTACCCGCCGTGAAGCAAGCTCTGATCCACCTTTTCGTTCCCAGAATTCAGTTCTTCGGATATGACCTGTCTGTGGAAGGGCGGTATTTACCGTAGCAGATGTTCACGATTATATGCCATCCCAATGGTTGTGAGATTTTCGCCTTGATTATGGGATAACGCTGTCCAGATGCGCATATACGTATCGAGTTCATCTCATTTTACTCGAGGGGGAAGAAAGCTTCAAGAGACCCGGCCGTGTAACAGTCACGCCCGAGACCAGAGCACTCTCCTGCCCGTCGGTCAGCGTCTGTGCCAGAACAGCTTGCTTTGGCGTCTGTATAATGATTAGTCGAAGCATGTCGTCAGATACCTATCCTCGT
This sequence comes from Neurospora sp. CHS-2018c, assembly GCA_009806235.1. Lineage (NCBI taxonomy): Eukaryota > Fungi > Ascomycota > Sordariomycetes > Sordariales > Sordariaceae > Neurospora > Neurospora sp. CHS-2018c. Next base: position 675,542 of record RAPC01000006.1, on the reverse strand, counting down.
TGTTCCTGGGTGGAATTGACGACTGGCCTTGCCAAGCATACCCGGGATTTGCCTATCTCATGCTTATACCTGCAATGCGGAGAGTAAAACCCTGATAACAAACCTCGTTGTTGGAAACGGAAGATCGGCAGAGAGAAATCACATCAACCGTCTCTGTGAGTAATTTCTTATTTTGGGCTGCGTCCTGACGATGTTCGAGTGCCTCACATCACTCAGACGTTCACCCAAATTTATGACCCGGGTCATACCCTCTCACCATGTAGATTCCGCTATTCCACCACACCCAGCATTGAAGGCTAACCTACAGTCTAGGGAAAGGGCATACCTCTAGAGGTAGCTTGATGCACTCTCAGCGCCGCTCCCGAGCATCATGCAGTGCTGCTTATGTGTTGGCTGCTGAGTCTTAGCAGTTATCGATGTAGTCCATCGAGGCTTTTGGTCATTTCTTGCTCGGACAGGGATTATCGCACCCACCATACAAACCAAGGATAGTATCGTTCGGCATATTTCTTGTTGTCTATGAGTGGGCAGGGACGGAATTTTACATATCACCTCTCACACACCCCTTTTGCCCTGGCCTGCTTGGCCACGGCTCGCCTCTCGCTTCCGGCCCTCCATTTTCGTCGTGCTGCTTTTTCCTCGCATGCTTTCTCAACATCCAATCTCACGTCTGAAGAAAAGAAAGGGGGTGTAGACACTAAGCAAAAACGTGGAGAAGGGAGCGAGGGCGAATGAAAAACCTGGACACTCACCCAAGTGGGTGAAGAAGGCATGCCGTCTCGCAATTACTGGTCTTTCCACTTGCATATGATGGTGGTGATGGACTGGATATGACCTCCACAACCCCGGCCCCTTCCCCCCGCCGCTTTCAGGAGCCACTAGTCTTGTGTGGGTCGTCTTCTCCTCCTGCCAGTTCCAGTAGTGGAACTACAAACGACGTGAGAACGACCCGGACTGCTCTGTCCGAATAAGAAAAAGGAGATGAGGATAACTAGGGTGAGATCAACCTCTCTGCTTCCATGCTACTGTCTCGAAGAAAGAAATCGAGAGAGTGCCTTGAGTTGGTCGGTCTATCACCACCCCTCCCCCGACAGTTTTGGAGCCAGTACGCCACTATGGTGAGATGTATGGATGATCTTCACCCCCTCTTTGTTTTCTGGTCCGTTGGACACCCGTGTACCATCAGTCACGAGCGAGTGGGAAGTCCCCGAGCCGTCATCTGATTTGATGGAAAGTAGGAAAGAGCGTCGTCGTCTTCGTTCTTCCGTGACACAGCTGGAGCTTTTGGGACAGACTATCTAGTCACACGCAGGACAAACGAAAACAGAGAGACCGGCCATGTGGAGGTGAATGTGTACTTTGTGGAATGCAGATACGATGTGCCTTCGGGTCATGAATCCGATACTTCGTCAGTTGTCGAGTTTACCCTGGACAAAGCGAGTCCCGCTACAGGTTAATCCGACTTTGACGTCCGACTGTTCACTAGGTTCTGGTCATCTGCCCTTGTTGGAGCAGATGGCTCATCGGAAAATGTTTCTCGTCTCTGTATGCTGAGTTTGAAATAATCGCGGTTCCCAGTTTCCTTTCCTCGATGGACACATAGACTCGATAACAAGGCATCACAAGGTCAAGAGCAAACTATCTTACCACTACATAGGCTCTGACAGGCAGGTATCTCTCCCTGAGCCACATACACACACGCACATCAGAGCTAACTAGACACCGACAGAAGGGAAGCTCGGACGGCCATCCGAACCTCCACCGCAGCCAGAGACCGGACGAAAGCCCATCCGCCAGCCAGCCAGTCACCAGCCAGCCAGCGCTCCTTCCATTTCACACTTGCCCATTGCCCAGCCACGTAACCTACCACCAGTCACCAGCACCGAGGTTTATATACTAGGTCTTTCACCCCATCTTTCGTCCCCTCCAGATGGTTCAATGGTTAAGCGGTTCAACGAAGCACACGTTCAATCAACAGGCCAGACTCACCGGCCCAGGCACCCTATGCGTTCGATTCCCGACGACGGCAATATTTTCCCCTCCCCTTTCCACTGCACTCTCCCCTCCCCTCTCCACTGCACTCTCCCTTCACCTAATTACTAACTACTAACGCTACAGCTCCGGACGCCCCGACCGCGATAGGACGATAGGACGACGATTCGGCGCATGGCGGCAAACTGATGAGGAGGCATCGGTGAGGGATCTGGGGGCGCCGCTTGACCATTGTTCCATTACTTTTTTTTGCACTTTTTTCCCGGTAATTGTTTTTATTGTGGTTATTCGCGAGCATCTGCATGTGTGTCAGTCCTTTCTCATTTTTTTGCCTCGTTCTTTTACGAGTAGCGAATATTGCTATGTGTTTATTCGGTGACTGCTTGCCTAATATTCGATATGCTTTGCTTGATGTTGGAATAACCGCGCTAATCAAGACTTGGTCTGAGGGGTAGTGATGATTATTGCTTGTCGGCGGAACACCGATGTTGTGCTGCTGTGCGAACGTTCGGGAAAGCGATCCCGAGACTCAATAATACGATAGTTGACTACCAAGGGATTACACTGCGGAGGCGATGAGCATTGGTAAATCCTTGGTAAACGGCCGTGACAGGAGTTGGCGAGGTGGTTACATGGTCTTTCGAATGGAACATGCAGAAGAATGATTGACAAACGTTATGCATTATACTATCCAAAGTGACTTGCTCTATATACCTATCCAACGTCCATGCGAACATCCGTCGCTGAAAACGCATCTTGTTGTTGGCCAACTGTCGAGTGAGCTCCTCTACCCGGTGCCATTCCCGGTCCTGTTGTTTACAAATGTCCTCATTTGGCCGTGCGCGCTGACATCGCTTGGTACAAATGGTACCCGCGAATACCCCTGAGACCGTCAAGCTATCCAAAAATGAACGTGCCGCTCTTCGATTCATGTCGCCCGTTCTTCGCTAATACACTCTCCTTCACATGTTCTCCCCAGACGTCTACTGGTAGTCATAGAAGCCCTTACCGCTCTTCTTGCCCAACCAGCCAGCATCGACCATGTTGCGCAAATGCACGCTCGGCCTATACTTGGAATCGCCCGTCTCCTCATACAGCACCTTCATGATAGCCAAGCAAGTATCAAGGCCAATGAAATCGGCCAGCTGGAGGGGCCCCATAGGCACGTTAGTGCCGTTCTTCATGATGGCATCAATAGAATCGCGGTCGCCGACGCCCGTCTCAAGGCAGATGATGGCCTCGTTGATGTACGGCATCAGGATGCGGTTAGCCAGGAATCCGGGGCTGTCCTTGGAGACGGAAGGGATCTTGCCCAGCTTCTTGCAGAACTCGACGGCCGTGTCGAGCGTCTCCTGGCTGGTCTGCAGGCCGCTGATGATCTCGACGCCCTTCTGGACGGGCACCGGGTTCATGAAGTGCGTGGACACGACGCGCGAGCTGTTGGAGGTGTCGTTGGGGTCCTTGGTGGTGCTAGCGGCGATGCGGGTGATGGAGATGGAGGAGGTGTTAGTGGCTAGGATGGCGTGCTTGGGGCAGATCTCGGCCAGCTTGGAGAAGATGTCGAACTTGAGCGAGGGGATCTCGGGCACGGCTTCGATGACGAAGTCGACGCTGTGCAGGTCGTCGAGGGTGGTGGTCGGCTGGAGCAGGGCGCGGGCCGCGTCGGCCTCGTCCTGCGTGATGCGGTGCTTGGCCACGTCCTTGCTCAGGAGCATGTCGGCGAAGGCGAGGCCCTTGTCCAGAGACGTTTCAGAGGCGTCAACGAGGGTGACGGGGACACCGGCCTTGGTGGCGGCGACGAGGGCGATACCCAGACCCTGGAGAAGGAGAAGGAGAAGGATGAGAAGTTAGCCGTTGTTGCTAAAGATATGGTATGAATGACATGGGACGAACTCACCATCTGGCCGGCACCAACGACACCGAGCCTCTTGACCTCGGCAGCGTTGCGGGCGCATGTCGAGCTGAAGGCGCGAGCGCCGGTGGGCAGCTTCTGGGCGAGGGTTCTAGCGAACATTTTGCGAGATGCTCACGGCGAAGGTAAACAAAGCAGACGCTATAGCTGTGGGAGAGGGACTGAAAGGAAACAGACAGAAAAAAGTGGAAGACAGAAAATGCGAATGTGATGATGCGACGATGTGAAGTTGTCCGATTCGGTTAACCTCGGCCGTCCCCGTCTCCAATTCGACGTCACAAGCTCGACCCCGGGCCACCGTGGGGCACAGGGGCTACGGGCGGCTCTGGGCGGGGGAAATGGGGTCGGTTTTAGGGCGTATGGGGTACGCTAACCCACCAGTTCAGGGGACTATTGCGGGCTTGATTGGCCAATTCGGGATCGTTCCGGCAGCTCTCCACGGGTCAAAATCGGGGTAAAGTCCTAGAACTTTATGAGACCATGTAAACGCCTAGGGAGATAAGCAAGCCAAGACTTTGACACCACGAATTTCCATTTAAAATAAAAGTACGACACGCTCGACGCGTCTCCCACCACCACAAACGCGTCTCCCGATGAAGTGCGCCGACTAATGACACCACCCATGCGATAACAAAACGACCTCCAGAACAAGCTGAGAGTTGAGGAGAGTTTGTGTGGTACTCATATGACACAGTTCCAGTCTTGGACGTTGTGATCTCTGCGCAAAATGGAGGCCGCAGACATCAACGACGATGTCGTCCACCCGGAAGTGCGGGCGCACATCACCAACCTGGTCTCTGCGGTATGTTCCCTACTGGACTATTTGTGGACACGATACTTGAGGCGTAGTTATATACTGACTCTGGCGACTCAAATAGCTCGGTGGTTACAGCGTGGACGACGATGGAAGCTACAAGCTCGGTGACGAAGCGCTCGACGTTTTGCGCGACCTGAAGAAATGGATCCGATTCTACGATGAAAAGACCAATCGCATGGACGTCGCCAGATGCCTGGCTGAAGCGAACCTTGTCGGCGGCGATCTGCTCCAGATCTTGACACTATGGCCTCAGAGCGAAACCGACAGCAAGTACAAAGCCCGTATTGCCCTAGCCTGCTTCGAAGTTATGGTGCCCCTTACTTGGCCCATCGAAAAGGAGCGCGCGGAAATGACCCTCAACCACCATCGTCACATGCCCGTCCTGCAGCTTGCCCAGCTTGGCTATAAGCGCGCCATCATAAACTTCGATGCGATACCCATCCTCAACACCGCCGTCAGGGTAGCCCTTCCCTCCATGGCCATGCCTATTGGCGAGCGGACACCCCGTGACCAGGCCATCATCAAGCTCATTCTCTTCTTTTTGAGGAATGTTGCCATGATCGCACCTCCTCAAGGTGTCAAGTACGAAGGCGACGAGACACAGGTGTCGAGATCGGCCACCATTGATGCCTTCTCGTACCAAGACATATTTCTGACTCTACTTACGCTTGCCTCCAACATGGGCGAGGACTTCCGCACCGAGGATGTAATTGTTATGGAGATCATCTTTCATCTTGTGAAGAGAGTTGACCCTAGCTCGCTCTTCGTCAGCGAAAAACAACTTAACAAAGCCAAGGGACAAGAGCTGGCATCGGAAATGCGCAAGGAAGCTGCTATGCTGAAATCCTACAACAAAACCACAACCACTCGGCATAGTCGATTTGGGACAATGATCTGGGTGAAACGGGCAGACGGCAAGATGGTGACAGTGTCTGGTCAAGAGGCACTTTTGGACGCAAAGACGCGGGAGAGGAAGATGGATAGCTCAAAAACATTCAGACCACCGAGGAGGGCGAGGAAACCCGAGATGGAGCCCAAAGACCTTGGGCCTCCAGTGACGCTAGACGAAAGAGCTCGTCAGCAGCTTCGATCATTTGTCCAAGACTTCCTTGACTCAGGTTTCAACCCCTTGTTTCTGCACGTGAGGCAATCGATTGACCGGGAGGCATTGCATGTGTTGAACCAGCATAAGAGCCAGTTCTTCTACCTTGTCGCCTGGTTCCTCGAAGCCGAGCGGATGCGGAGAAAGGCCAAAAGGGAGGAGTTAAAGTCGACGCCCGCAGCCGGAGAGGAGATGAACAGCTTTAACCTCGTTGCTGCTGTGCTCCAACAGGAAATGTTCGCTTCCATGAACCGTGCGCTTGACCGGTCCTATAGTGATAAGGATTGGCAGTTGCTCACCTCCGTCATGCGATGTTACACCCAGATCTTCCTCACAGTCCAGGAAATGTCAGAATCTCCCAACGAGGAGGACCAGGAGATCGCCGAAAACACCCTCAGCCGTCTCTTCTACGAGGAGACAACCCACGACCTTATCGCGAATATCGCCCGAACATACAAGGATCAAGGCTTCGAATATCTTGATGCCGCAACCGAGCTTGTCCACACTTTCCTCCGCATTCTGGAAGGTTACTCTAAGCAGAATGTCGACCTACAGGTGCGCTCGCGGAAGCAAGCCCGCCGAAAGAAGAAGGCTGCTAAAGCGGCGGCCGCCGCCGCAGTGAGAGCTGCCGGCGAGGAAGCAGAAGACGTTGGCGTTCCCGAAGACAATGATGCCGACGATTCTGGCGACGACGAGCAACATGCCGAGCGCGTTACTCAGGAGCGCAAGTTCGAGTTTGGAAAATTCGCCATCAGATTCGCTCCCCAGGGTGTTGTCGACACATTTGTCGCCTTCACCAAATTCTATCGGGATTTGAACGATGCACAACTGAAGCGCGCTCATCGGTACTTCTACCGCGTTGCCTTCAAGCAGGAGCTGAGCATCATGCTGTTCCGACTAGACATCATCAATCTCTTTTACAACATGGTAAAAGGTCCCGAGCCCTTAGACAAAAGCTCGCCGATGTTCAAGGAATGGGAGGAGCTCTCCAAGCAGATCATTCGAAAATGTGTCAAGAAGCTCCAAGAGCGGCCTGCGCTGTTTACCGAGCTGCTCTTTTCCAAGATCGGCAGCACGACGCACTTCCTTGAGCACGGATACGAGAAGCCTGTCACCACAACTACCCCACGACCTGGTGCCGAGCTGGAGTTCAAGCAGGCCACAGAGCGCGACGAGCAGATTGGCATTGCGGTCAGCGTACTCATCGACAAGCAGCAAACCGAGCATTTACAGTGGCTCAAGGATCAGCTAACGAGTGCAATGGGCGAGCGGCAAGCTTGGGAGAACGTAGACAAGGCCATGGCAACTACTACGGAGGGCGCCCCTGATGGTGAAGCTGCCGAAGAGAGCTCCAACAAATCAGCACCACCACATATCACGATCCGTCCCGATACCGAGGCGCGCCGCACAGCCATGTTCAAGAACCCGCACCTCCGCCTTCTCATGCGTCTTGTCGGCATGGAGCGCCTCACTCCTACTCTCGACGAAACCCCCGACTCGACCTGGATCCTCCCAGGCAGCCACACCGCCGAGGCGATCCAAGACACCATCGACCTCATCAACAAGGCCGAATTCTCCCCTCCTACCTTTGAGAACGGCGGCTCAGCCGAAGACCAGCTCCGGCGCAAGTCCGCCGCCGCTTCCCGCAGGACGCGTGCCGCCTATGACGATGACGACGAAGAAATTCGCGGATTCCTCGGTGACGACGACGACGAAGGCGGTATCGGCGAAGATTTCCTCTTTGCTCCCGGCGGTCCCACCGCTCGCAAGCCGGACGCTAGGCCGCAGAAGAAGCGGCAGCGCAGGCGCCGGAGAGAGGCTGGCAGTGAAGACGAGGAAGATGAGGGGGTGTCGGATGAAGTTTTGGCTGAACGGGCGAAGAAGAGGAGGGAGAAGGAGCTGGAGAAGATGAGAAAGATCAAGAGCGAGATGTACGTGCATGCAAGCGATGATGAAACGGACGACGAGAGGGATCGGGAGTTCTTTGAGCGAGAGAGAAAGAGGCAGGAGGCAAAGGACTCGACTTTTGATAGCATGCTTGGGACGTTAGGGTTGTCGGTGTTGTCGCAGGCGAACGGAGGGGAAAAGAGCGCGTGGGAGGCGGTGCTGGATGATGAGGCTGATGGTGATGGGAGTGAGAATGAAGGGGGGAGAAGTGCGAAGCGGAGAAAGAAGCAGGTCGCTTCTGATTCCGAAGAAGAGGGGGAGGAGGAAGAGGAAGAGGAGAACAGTGATGAAGAATTGCCGACGAAAAAGGCCAAGACTTCGAAAAAGAAGGCGGCGGCAACGTCGAAACGACCGGCCAGAAGACCTGCGGCAGCCAAGAAGAGGGCAGTTGTCGAACTCAGCGACGATGATGAAGAGGAAGAAGAAGAAGACGAGGAGGAGGATGCCATGGACGTGGATTCGGCGAATGAACCCACGACCACCAAGGACGTGCCCTTGCCTTCCAGCCCCGGCGAGGGTCTAGGAAGGAGAATAAACAAAATGGTGGTGGATGATGCCGACGAGGACGAGGACGAGGATGATCAGCCGGTTGTTGCTGCTCGCCAAAGGCCAAGAGCCAGGGGCGGATTCATCATTGACAGCAGCGATGAAGAGTAGATAAAGACATCGCTGTGTCTTTGCATCGTTTGTTCTTCCAGTGTACTTTTGTCTGGTTGATAGGAGTATTCAGGAGCATAGCGTGTTTGGTTGGGACTTGGGGTTCTGGTTTGGTTTTAGAGGCCATATGTGATAGAGACTGTACGAGATACCATGGGATTAAAGCACCTGTCACAAACTATTTGCGTATAGAAGTCAGCGGGAGGTATGTTTGGCACTTCGATCGTGATGCGTAGGTTGTACACAGATCCTTCTGTGTGACACTTAGGTCCTGCTTGCCAAAACGTTTGTTTATTTTACCCCTGAATTACACGATCCCACGCTCGAGTTTGCTTGGCGTCAATGTAGGTCCATGTCTAACCCTAACCCTTAGCTTGCTTCTTTGTTGGAGCACGTCATTGACCTGGACAAGATTTTGAGGCAACGGCTTCAACACGGCTTCACCAGTTACGAGTTTAATGGCCAACAGCATGATCATCCCAAAGCTGGCACCAACACGCCCTCCGAATGGCTCTTCAAGCAAAGGTGGCTGACAGAGTAGCGAATGTCCGAATCTGAATCCTCGAATGTCCGAGACAAAGTCGCACTCAGTGAAACAGTTTGGAGGATTGGATTGCCCCGCCCGACTTGCTCACCAATCCGGATATCGCACTAACTATTTACGGTCCACTGGGGCCGTGAACGGCATTGGCTGCCGGTAACGCCATGTCGGCGTGCATGTTGCGCGTCCGGATGTCTCTTCATCCAAATTCTCTTGAATGACAAAAGGACGGCCGGGCAATCTCCGTTACAAGAGAGTCGCACAACAGCACCTACCGTCATCGATTGTCTCGGACTCGGGTCCTCCGGTGATACCAAAGGTACAGCGATATTCCCGAGCTTATACTGGTGACTACATAGATGCTAAATCTCACGCAGCAGATCGGGACTGGAGCTCAAGGTGTCATGTGCGCGGTTCCTCTCTTCACTTTTTTTTTTTTCAACTTTGGAGTTGACTCAGAATCATCGCCTGGGACAGCGATAAATCCCATCTCCCAGAAAATGACGGGAAACATAACTGGCCCCTCGAATGGGGACCGGATCGTCGCCGCTCCCGGAAGCAGTCGTCACGTCCACGACGAGACAACACCACTACTGAGCGAATCCACCCTCGAGGCCAACAAACCCGCCAACGAGGCCGCCGAAGACGGCGACGATGTCGACAGCACCGGTGATGGCGAAATAACTGTCGTGGCCGATGAGCTGTCCACCACCCGTCTCGTCGTCATCTTCGGCACAACCTGGATGGGCGTCTTCCTCGGTGCCATCGACGCCAGCATCATCGCCACGTTGTCGGCGCCCATCGCGAGCGAGTTCCAGTCCCTGAGCCTGCTGTCGTGGATAGCTACCGCCTATCTCATTGCCAATGCAGCTTGCCAGCCCTTGTCCGGTCGCATGACAGACATCTTTGGGCGCGGCCCGGGTCTGGTGTTTAGCAATGTTCTGTTCTCGTTGGGCAACCTGATTTGTGGTGTTGCTAAGAATGAGCAGACCATGATTCTTGGTCGTGTCGTTGCGGGTATTGGCGGCGGAGGGCTGATGAGTATTAGCACCTTTTTGGGATCGGATTTGGTTCCTTTGAGGAAGAGAGGTGTGGTTCAGGGGTTGGGTAATATTTTCTATGGGTAATTTATCATTGCATGCTAGGTCCCCTCAAGGAGCTACTTACTGACACCATTTTGCAGAGCTGGTGCCATGCTTGGCGGTGTTTTTGGCGGCTTCCTTAACGACACATCCTCCTTGGGCTGGCGCCTTGCCTTCCTCGTCCAAGTACCCGTCAGCCTCGTCTCGGCTGTGCTTGTCTACTATCTCGTCAAGGTCCCTCCAAAAGTCTCCAACAAGTCGCTCGTCTCGCGCATCGACTTCCTGGGCTCATTTTTCACCATCGCCTTCCTCATCCTCCTCCTCCTGGGTCTCAACGCCGGCGGCAACGTCGTCCCCTGGACGCACCCGCTTGTCCTTATCTCCATTCCTCTATCCTTCGCCATGCTCGGCGGCTTCATCTACTGGGAGTCTCGCCCGCGCAACACCCAACCAATCATCCCCGTCCGCCTGCTCGCCCACCGCACCGTCTTCACCGCTTGCGTCACCAACCTCATGTGCACCATGGTCACTCTCATGCTCACCTTCTACGTGCCCATCTACCTAATCGTCCTCGGCCACACCCCCACCCAAGCCGGCCTCCGCTTGCTCGCCTCCCCGCTGGCCGTCTGCTTCACCAGCTTCGGCTCGGGCCTGATCATGAAGCACACCGGAAAGTACAAGGTGTTGGGCATCGCCCTCGTCTCGACGCTCGTTTTGGGAGTCGCCGTCCTCACCACCCTAGGCCAGAACTCTCCCGGCTGGATCGTCTTTGTCGCCCTCTTCCTCATCGGAGGCGGCTACGGCGGCATGTTGACCGTCACCATGGTTGCCTGCATTGCCGCCGTGGACCACTCGCAGCAGGCCGTGATCACAAGCGCTACTTACGCTTTCCGGTCGGTGGGTGCGACGGTGGGTATCACGGTTGCGTCGACGGTGTATCAGAATATCCTGAAGACGGAGCTGTGGGCCCGGTTCGGTGATTGGCCGGGGGCGGCGGAGGAGATTGGCAGGATTAGAGACGATTTGGGGGAGCTGAACAGACTGCCGCTGGCGTGGAGGGAGGGCGTGATGGAGTCGTTCATGACGGCGTTTAGGGGCGTGTGGTTCACGGCGCTGGGAATGGCGGCGGTGGGGTTGGTGGCTGTTTCTTTGATGAGGCAGCATAAGCTGCATTCGACGCTTACGAGACGGGAGGAGTGAGGGGTCAGTGAGTTCGGAACTGTGAGAGTGGTCGGGAGTTGTCTTAATGTTGGATACGCTGCATTAGGAAGAGGGAGTTGGCAGAGCTTGGTTACGTGGGTACCTCATTTGGTAAGTGAAACGTTCGTTTGGCGTTGCTGGTGCGGAGAGTTTTCTATCTTTCTTTGGCTATCTATCTATACCTATTTCTTTCTCTGCGTTCGCGCCAAGAAAAAAGTACACGAAGCTCTATAATCGCGGTGTGTTTATTACACATGAATCAACGTTGGCCTTAGCAGCCAGTTTGAAGTTTCCTTCCCTTTCAATGCGCAACCGCCTGCTTCCCACCGTTTTACACTCTTCCTAAAATGCCCTGTGGCGTCGCCATCTTGCTTGCAATTGTCACGAGCCCACCGACAAGACACATGACGCCGCTGAAGATGGACAACTCGAGATATCCCCCATACACATCGATGAGCTTCCCGTTGATCGGAGGTCCAATTAGCACAGCAATCGAGCCCAGCGCCATCCCCATACCGATATACGTTCCCAGATCTCTCGGGTCTCTCGGACAGACCGTCAGAGCAGCAGATGCCCCCGAAATGATCATCCCAGAAGAAAACCCATAAACAACCGAGTACACGATCAACCCAGCCGTCGTCTCCGCCTTGTTAAAGCAAAGAATGATGATCCCGCTCGCCACTCCGCCCACCGCCAGCACATTCAACTTCCCAACCCGATCCGCCAGCACGCCGGGAATGATGCGCCCAAAAGTCGACGCCGCGTTGACAATAGCCAGCAAGTAACTAGCCAGCGTAGCATCCACCCCTCTCGAAACCGCATACGTCGGAATGAAAAACAACGGCGTCAACATCCCCAGAAACAAAAAGAAGATGGCAACCACCAACATCACAAAGTCCTTCTGCTTCAACGCCTTCACCAAAAAGAAGCTCGTCGTCCGTGGCGGCAGTCGTGACTTAATCGCCAAACTCGCGAACCCCAAAAGCGGTAACATCATGAACCCGACAATCCTGACTGACCAACCGAACCCCAGCTTCCCTCCTCCAACTCCTCCTTCTTCTGAACCAGTAGAACCACCATTCAACATCCTCCCCAACACAATCGGAACCACCACGCCCCCCACCGAACTCCCACTAACCGCCAGTCCCAGCGCCGCCGCCCTCTTCTTATCAAACCACTGCGCCACCGCCGCCATAGCAGGGAACATCAACAACCCTATAGCAACCCCACCCAAAACCCCCTGCGCCAGCATCAACTGCCAATACTGCTTGCACAAGCTAGTCATCATGACGGCAAACACAAATAACAAAGCTCCCGGACGGACGGTGGCAGAGGCGCCGTACCGGTCGAAAAGGGGACCGGCGAAGAGGCCGGTGAAGAAGGAGAGAAATGATTGCAGGGAGCCGATCCAGGCTATCTTTGAGGAGGACAAGAAGGAGGTGTGGGAGGAAGACGAAAAGAGGGGGGAGTGGGGGGAGGTGAGGTAGTATTGCTCGAAAATGCCAAAGGCGTTGGAGTAGCCGAGGGTGCAGAAGAAGATGAACGCGGAGGCGGAGGCGACGAGCCAGGCGCGGGGACCGCCGTCGGGGGTTGGGGAGATGGTGGTGGTGTTTGAGGAGTGAATATTTGGGTCGAGGTCGGTGTCGGAGGTGATCGGGTTGGGGTTGGGCTCTTTCTCGGTGTCGTTGCCAGTATCGAGGTCGGTGCAGGGTGGTGAGGAGTGGTATTTGTCTGTTAAGGCGACAGACTGCCGAGGGGCTGTGGCGTGAAGAGGTGGGGTTGACATGATGAAGTTAATCTAGAAGGGTACTTGATGTTGTCTTGGGTGAGTGTCAAAGTTGATTTACACGGTTCCTTAGAGAATCCTTTTGTTTTGCCTTGACAAGTGGAATCTATATGACTTGGGTTTCACAGGGTTATATACACCTTAATCCTGATATTCATCCACCGCAACTGACCATGGCAACCCTGGAACTCAAGGTTATTCGGTGATGTAGCGTACCATCACCAACGTTCCCCGACCTGTTGGTCTGAAAGACGGCGGACATGTCAGATATTCGGAGCTTATTCGGACTCGGAGCAGCGAGCCAATCACACCCCGGTCACTTGGGCGTAAGCTCGGAGTATGGCGAGCGACAGAAACAAAGAACGAATTCCAAAGGGACTACGTCCTTCGGACAGCTCGCTGACAGCGCTGTTTCTCTTCAATTCGGTTCCAGCTTTTGTCTTCCCCGAGATTCTCTCCCGAAGATTGATGTCTCTGCCGAAAAGATACAGCAAATATTGTTGTTTGTTTAGACAAGGTATACTAATCTTGTCCAACGGAATCTAGTCGCTTTCGGAGTGGGCCTGGCTACACGGAGACGACTTGCACGGCTTTCGGAAAACAGTCCTTGTTGACTATGGCGGAGCCCGAACGTCGGCCCCTACGCCTACGGCCACAAGTGTAAGTGCATTGTGGTATTCCGCCCGATATTAACAAACATGTAACACGCGAGGCTAAGGGATCCAGATCGTGTGCTCTTTGCCGGAGGCGTAAAGTCCGGTGCAATCGGGAGACACCCTGCAGCAACTGTATTCGCTCCAAGAACGTCCACGGCTGTGTGTATCAGGTCCACCCTCCTCCTCAGCCTCTACCGCCGCAAAGACCACGTCCGCTTGCTTGTGACACTCCCAAAGACCAAGCCCCGAGCCTTGTCCGGCCGGGTCCAGTTGTCCGGTCGGTCCCGGTTCCAGATTCTTTCATCACATTACCGCCGTTTCCTACCCCGTCAACAAGCGGAACTTCAACTGTCGTCTCAGGACACTCCTCAAAAGCTTCATCCTGCGTTGATGCCTCGAGCTCAACCCACTCACCTGCCGCAACGAATCAACTTGCGACCTTACCTGTAGTCTCTAGCTCAGATCCCGATGTACTGAGGAGGAGAATTCGGGAGCTTGAGGAACAGTTGTCCAAAGCGGCACTTGTACGACCCTCAAACCCAGAAGCTTCTTCAAGTCCAACTTCAACACACGAGTCTTCTCTCGCAGGAACGTTCATTACTCAACCGGCCGGTACCTCCCGGATCGTCAATGTTTTTCACAAAAGCCGTCTGTTTGGCCAGAGTCATTGGCTCAATGGAGTTATCCTGGTGAGTGGAAACCTTGATAGACATCCGTTTGTCCCTGTTAGCACTGCAAACACTTTTTGACCACAAGACCCGACACAGCTATTGGATATTTTCGAATCGTTCGAGCCCATGGTCCGCAACGGCACCGCGTCTAAGTCCATGGCAGGCGTGGAAAAGTGCAAAGCCTTAGCCCGAACCATCAAGTCCCAACGAACACCGCCGTGGCCGACCATACCCACTCGTGATCTGCCCCCGAAAGACATTGCCGACCAACTCGTCGACTGTTATCTCAGGACGTTCGAGTCCTTATACAGGGTCTTACACATCCCGAGCTTCAAGAGAGACTACGCGGCACTCTGGGAATCGGCGCCAGGGCATCCACATCCGAGTCAAGAGCCGCAGCGTGTTGACATGGCCTTCGTGATTCAAGTCAAACTCGTGCTTGCCATCGGTGCCACCGTTTACGACCAAGACTTTTCTCTCCGCCCCTCTGCTATCCGCTGGGTGTATGAGGCGCACACATTCACCTCGGAACCAGAGTTCAAGTCCCGATTGAACATCAAGTCCCTACAAACCGATATCCTGCTATTGCTAGCGCGTGAAACGGCCGGTCTCGGTGGAAATCTGATCTGGATCTCGGCGGGTTCCTTGCTGAGGACGGCGGTGTACATGGGTTTGCACAGGGACCCGGCGCACCTCCCGAAGAGGACAATCTTTGCCGCCGAAATGCACCGGCGGCTGTGGAATACCGTGCTTGAGCTAACGGTGTCGTGTAGTATGAATGCCGGAGCACCGCCGCAGATATCGCTCGATGACTATGACACAGAGCCGCCGGGTAACTTCCACGATGAGCAGCTTGTGGAAACTCCTGCAGGCGATAGAAGCGACCATTCACCCGTAGTGGTGCAACCGGAAAGTGAGTTTACGCAAACGTCCGTTGCAATCGCCATGCGGAAGATTCTTCCCATCAGGCTTGCGATCGCAAAATTTCTGAACGACCTCGGATCGACTCGTCGCCAGGGTGATATGGCATCTGCATATCATGAATCATTGAGACTCGATGCGGATCTGAGAGCAGCGTATCGAACCCTCACTCGAACCCTCCAAGTGCTTTCTCGCAACTTAAACGAGGTTTGCTGGCCGGGGTCATCGTCATCCTCTCTGTTCTTCCCGTCTCAATTCATCGATCTCGTCATCAACCGTGACCTCGCCGCCATCCACATTCCCTTCTACAGCGCCGCCCTCCACGAGGCTGCCTACGCCTTCTCGCGGAAAGTCGTTATTGAATCCTGCTTCAAGATCTGGCGTGCCGTCAACCCTTCGCCAACTTCCCCTTCCTCGTCAGATGCCACTCGGCAAGATGCCGATCCCCGAAGAACCCCCGACCAAGACATTTACCGCCTAGCTTCTCACGGTGCAGGCTTCTGCCGCAACGCAGGCATCCAAGTAAGCATGCTCCTCCTCGGCGAGCTGCGGGCCCAGCTCAGAGAAGAAGCCGAAACGAGTATTTCTCCGGTAAATCGATCACTGCTGCGACCGGACCTGCTCGCTATGGTGACCGAGGCCAAGGACTGGACCTTGCGCAGCATCAATGCGGGCGAGACCAACGTGAAAGGACACCTGTTTGCTAGTATGGTGTCGGCGCAGATTGAAGGGATGATGAAAGGCCTGGAAGGTCACGAGGCACTTGCCCGGGTGTTGGTGAGGGCGGCGGAAGAGGTTGTGGATAGGTGTATCCCGCTTTTGGAGGAGATGTTGGAGAGGGAGACGAGGATGAGGATAGCGAGCGGTGGAGAGACCGATTCTCGATTGCAAAGGCAAGGGCTAGGATGGGGACAGGCAGAGGCAGGAGGGCGGATGAAATCACAACAACACCGACAGCTTGAAACAGACGGGTTAGCGGCCACGTATGAAACAGAAACGCCGCTGGGGATGATGGGTGACTGGGATATGTTGGTGAGTGTTCTGTCCTTCACGGTGTCTTGGCCACCCTGCTAATGATGTAACGCCTGCACTGCAGATGTTGGATGCTCAACACATCGGCGGCGACTTTGGGAATATCGCCGAACCGATGAGTTGGGCGTTTACCGGAGCCGCATCCTTTGGCACAGGCGGTCCATTCGGATGGTAATGGAAGTGCTTGTGATGAGAGGATGAGATGAGCTTGGTTGTTTGATGTTGAGTTGATGATGTGTCCAAGCTCGTGTCTTGGCGGATGGGGCGGGAGACGCCTTATGTATATGTACTGTAGTACTGCACCCTAACCCTCAAAAATCCCATGCCTTATCAGCAATCTTTCATCGAATCGGATCGGTTGTGTTCCTTTCAAAAACGGAAACAGCCACTCCCGCCCTGCCTGTTCCCGAGCAAGTTCCTTCCCTGTCAATTCAGATCAGATAACTGCGCCTTCTGCCCACAAAAGACAGCCTGAGGACGCATGACGTTACCAAAGAAATGCCCGTTTTGAAATCTTCAGGTGAAAGTCGCCTTGGTCAGGAGCGCCGATGCCAAGACTTGACGATGAAGTGTACGTACCCGCTTTCCCAAAATGTTTGGATGACAGATGAATCTGGGCATCATCCAGAATGGGAACAACGACCGAGACTCCAACTATAAAAGTTGCTCTTGCCATAACTTGGGCCGAGGCTCATCTCCAGATGGGGATCTGAATTCTCCGGAATCCTTTTCGTCAATATCCTGAAATTTCTTGGGTTCATCCTCAATATCCTCTTTTCCTAAGTAAGGATCCAACATCCACATTTCCTGGTCCTGTATCACCCCGGATCACAGTCGGCTCTGCCTCGGCTCAGGTACACCCCCAGGCTTATCAGCTTGACAAACACTAGGAGACAGACCCAATAGTCACTTTACAGCAAATATGGGATTCTCTTTTCTGCCGAGCATCGTCCCGGCATTTCCAGAGTATACGGGGCCCTACAAAGTGGGCGCTGTAGACGTTGAAATCCCAATATCAGAGATTGGCTCAGTGAGCGCAACCCCAAACGAAGCTGATCACATCCACACCATTCAGTTCAGGATATACTATCCTGCTACTCCTGACACGAACAATGAGGGCATCACCTGGCTACCGCCTCCTCAGCGTCTTGCTGTCTGGGCTTATAGCCAGTTTCTTGGGCTGAGTTCTAGAGTCGCATCCGTTCTATCGTTAGTACTCCATCACCCGTATCCACTAACAATCAGATTTGGCTGACTTTGTATCCAGATTCTTGCCCAGACATCTTCATTACATCAAAATCCCCGTTCACGCAAATGCTACGCTCTTACCTCCTCAGTCGGCTGGCAATCCACAATCTCGATGGCCAACGGTTCTCTTCTCTCACGGACTCGGCGGTAGTCGGAATGCCTACAGTCATATTGCCGGATCCCTAGCGTCTCATGGCATGGTGGTGTTCTGTCCCGAGCATCGAGACGCCAGCGCAGCCATATCCGTTATCCGCGATCCCAAGGACCCCAAGTCGTCGCATATCGTACGCTGTCTTCCCATCGAGCACGTCCATACACCCGAAGTTTGGGCCAGGCGTGAGACTCAGATCCGGATCCGCGCATGGGAAATAGGTCTTCTCATGGAAGCGATTCACCGGATTGACCTTGGCGACAACGATACCATCAAGTCTAACCTCTGCACACCGACTCCCACCCCGCTGTCGGCTCTGTATCAGTTTACTGGACGACTTGATGTGCATGAGCCTGGCAAGATGATCTTTGGCGGCCACTCTTTCGGCTCTGCGACCGTAGTTCAGGTGCTCAAGAGCACATACTATGTCGACCACCCAGACATCGCCAAGTGGGATAACCCTCTCTTCAGGCCAGTGGAGAACTCCGCCATCCGCCGTCAGATCACCGAAAACACACCAACCTTTCTTCTCGACATGTGGTGTTTCCCTATCCTCTCGGCCGCCTCCGCCCCTCTCTTCAACTTGCCGCTCCCCGCGTATTCTCCTACCGCTACCTCTCCTGTCGGTGGCAACGGCATCCTGGCCATCGAGTCTGAGGCGTTCTACAAATGGAAGGAGAACATGCACAGCACAGCACGGATCGTCTCCCCCGACCCTTCGGCCAAGGTCGTTTCTCAGGCGGCGTTCGAGAGACCAAGTGCCAAGAAATCGTTCAAGAAGGGAGCAGCAACAAAGCTCAGCGAGCCGAGCGTTTTCTATGTCCAGAACAGTGCCCATCTCAATCAGAGCGACTTTGGTGTGCTATTCCCATGGGCAGTAAGGAAAATCTTTAAAGGAGAGCAGCCGGAGCGGATTCTCCGGTTGAATACCCGCGCTATTCTGCAGTTCCTGAGAGAGAATGGGGTCAGTGTTGCGAGAACCTGGCACGGTGATCTTGTGGAAGGCGGAACGGAAGAGAACATTGAGCTCAGGAAGGAGAAAAATGGGGTCGATGGAGGCATACACGAGGATAAGGCTATTCTTGAGAAAAGCGCTGCCAAAGCAAAGGAGGGAAACACCAAAGACGAAAAGGATGGCGAGAAGAAAACTGCTGGGCAGATTGAGGCCTGGAGGTGGATCGACATCATCGGCATGGGCGCAGAATCTGGTCCTAGTGAGGCTGGATTGCAGTCCGGTGAGACCACGGCCCAAGAGGCAGAAGAGGCCAACCGTGATGAGGAGGAAATGGAAGGACAGATGGAGCCAGGAATGAACCATGATGATGTTGCGGAGCCTGCGGAGGCAGCAACTTTCCCTAGTGAGGGCATCGCCAGAAATGCTCGTGCGGCTGTGGACGAGCGCACAGCGGCTTAGGACTGCCTTGTGATGTAGACTTGGCCGGCTCGGCGAGAATTGAAAGGAAAAGCTCAAAAGGCGGACATGGATACCTAGGGATAGACAAAGCTTCCGCGAGGAAACACTTGATAGACGTCAACCCTTCTGGCATACACCAAAGAATATTACACAATCCATTCTTGATTCCATATCAGAACCTTTCTGGGCATCTTGAAAGTGTCACGGTCGGGAAATATCTTAATGAATTCCGATGTAATGGATAACCGGAGGATGTGCTTGTAAGAGTGACACTTCGGCGGGAGATGTGACGGGTTGAAGTCGGGAAAATTGGGGTTGTGCCGGCGGAGGTGATCCCGACAGCTGCCGGTTGTTTGCCGGAGCACACACCAGGTCCCACCCGGCAGGCAATTGGAGCTCCTGTGGGGCGGTTTCAGCGTCACATCCATTCGCTAGTGCGTTGCGTAGCAGCCGGGATGGGCTTCGCTTCGCTGTTGATGGTGTCGTGCCATTGATCAACTTCCTTGGACTCGAAACTTTCCCAGAATTTTAGCTTTACACCAAACTGAACATCCAACAGCACTATTTGGCCCAACCATCCCATTTTCTACGGCAGCACGACGAGACAAAATACCTCCCGGCTACGAGTGATAGTCACCCGGAACTTAACGATCATCAACCGTCCACAATGTCGAACCTCAAACGTCCAGCGGAAGAGGCCTTCGACGCCGTGGAGGGCCTCTCGCCAGCTTCGAAGAAGTCAAGGAACGATGATTACAACAAAAGTCTCACTCCAGCAAGCGCGATCGAGAATGGTGCCGAAACACGCGAAGGATCAAATGAGGAGAAGGCGGAACAGACCAATGGCGAAAACAACAACAATGAAGTAAAAGACGAGGAGGATGACGACCTGGAGGCCCGCGAGGAGGTTGAGGAGAAGGCACCAATCCGACAAGCCGCGCCAACAGAAGGCTACGACGATCTCTACCTCGACACAATCGACCGCAACGTTCTCGACTTCGACTTCGAGAAGCTATGTTCCATCAGCCTGTCCAACATCAACGTGTACGCGTGCCTCGTATGCGGCAAGTACTTCCAGGGTCGGGGTCCCAAGTCGCACGCCTACTTCCACGCGCTCGACGAGGGCCACCACGTGTACATCAACATGAGCACCCAAAAGGTCTACGTCCTACCGGAGGGCTACGAAGTCAAGTCCAAATCGCTCGACGACATCAAGTACGTTTCGGACCCGCGCTACACGCGCCAGGAGGTGCTGGACCTGGACCGCAAGCCGCACGTGTCGCGCACGCTCGCGGGCAAGGAATACACGCCGGGGTTCGTGGGCATGAACAACATCAAAGAAAACGACTACCTGAACGTGATCGTGCAAGCCTTATCACACGTCTCCCCCCTACGCAACTTTTTCCTGCTCGAAGACTTCTCCAACGCTCCCGAACTCGTCAAGCGGACCTCAATCCTCTTCCGCAAGATCTGGAACCCGCGCGCCTTCAAATCGCACGTCTCCCCCCACGAACTGCTGCAAGAAATCTCCCTCCGCTCCAACAAAAAGTTTACTTTGACCCAACAATCCGACCCGGTCGAGTTCCTCTCCTGGTTCCTCAACCACCTGCACCTGGGGCTCGGCGGCTCCAAAACCAAACCCCACTCCTCCGTCATCCAACACATCTTCCAGGGAAAACTCAAAGTCGAATCGCAAGCCATCACCGCGCGCGCCGACCAAGTGCACGACCGACTACGGTTCGAAGAAGCCGCAGACGTGCAATCCTCCGTCAGCCGTTTCTTACTTCTCACCTTGGACTTACCACCGGCCCCCCTGTTCCAAGACGAACAAGAACGCAACATCATCCCCCAGGTCCCGCTCACCACGATCCTAGCCAAGTACAACGGCGTAACCGCCCAAGAACTCAACGCGCAACGCAAGCGGTACCGACTTCAACACCCCCTGCCCCCCTTCTTGGTATTCCACATCAAAAGATTTAGCAAGAATAAGTTCGTCTCCGAAAGAAACCCTACGATCGTAACTTTCGACGCGCGCAACCTGGACGTGTCGCCCTATGTGGAGCCGGATCCGAATTCTCAACATGGTCAACACGGGGAGCCGATCTGGTATGATCTGGTAGCGAACGTGGTGCATGAGGCGGTTAGGAACAAGGAGGATGTGGCGGACAGTGTTGGGGAGGAGAGGAAGACGTGGAAGGTGCAGTTGAGGGATAAGGCGACGGATGAGTGGGTGGTGGCGCAGGATTTGTTTGTGGATAAGGTGCGGAGCGAGTTGTTGTATTTGAGTGAGAGTTATTTGCAGATTTGGGAGAGGAGGAGGGAACCTCCTCCGGGTAAGGGGAAGGGGAAGGCGTGATGATCGGATCAGGTGAATGTGTGGGTAGAGGTCTATAGAAGACACTTGATAATTGAGCCATGATTTGGAATGAAAACAGTGTAATCATACCCGGGTAGGTGGAAAAGCATGTACGCGAAGTGAAGAAATCATGATGAATATCCCTGAAGCCTAACGCCGAGATCAACCGCTTACCCAGCTATCTGATATACCCCATACATCCCGTCACTACAGTTACATACGCTCAAAAGATCAATGAACCATACCGCCAGCAAGCATGCACATGTTATAATATTTCGCTCAGCTTAGTCCACCGTCAAAATTCCATCCCATTTCATCCAGCTGTCCATTCATCCGTCCGACCTTTAACCCCGTTCCAAACCGGCCATGGTCCCATCAAAATGATACGCCGTGCGGGTAAATGAAGTTCAAGTAAAAAGGCGTAGTAGAAGGAAGAGGGAAACTACCGTCCCCAATCCAAGGACCACCTCCTTTCCGCTTCAAGGGAAAAGAGTTGCCCAAAAACTCAATAACGCATGCTTGCTGCTGCTTTTTCGTTTGGATACTGTACATATGTCTTACTTCAAAGTAGGACCGAGAACGAGGCGTCTGATCTCAAAACGCTCCATCTCCGACACGCGCTTAGCACGTCTTGAAACGTTATTGTCTTCAGCATCACTGGATAGTGTGAATCGCCGCGCGATAGAAAGTCGACGGATAGGCGTCGCAATCGAACCACTCTAGGTGTTCAGAGGCTGCGGGCGGCTATCAGTCTGTTGCTGTTGCCTGTTGGTGGTCCGCTTGTCGCCGTCACGGTTGTTCGCCTTTTCGCGACGCGACTCCTCAATGGCAGTGCGCTGCTGGATGCTCGAATCGTGGCTCTTCCACTCCACCTTGGTCTCGGAGGGGAATGAAAGGGTCCGGCGCATGGTTTCACTGTTTAGCCAAGTTAGCGCAAGATCCCCAGAGTGACTATCCGGAACCAATGAGTAAAAACCTACCGAATCTTCAGGACCCGCTGGCCATTAGCCCGAGCCCAGATGCTGAGAATATCCTCGCCATTCCGAACACTGAGGACAATGCCGCAAACATCGTCGCTGGCGTCGCCAAACTGATCACCGATCAGAGCCAGCAGAATGTCCTCCCAGTAGCGATCGGCAACACCCTTGCGCAGGCGCACAATCCACTTTCCTCCGTTCTTGTTCTCTTCGTCCTCCCATATTGGCCGAATTCCTTTCTTGAACAGGTGATAATCCGACACCAGCGGCAGACCCGAGGGGCGCTTGAGGTGCTGGTAGACAGCGAAGAACTGCTCAGCCGTCTCGCAGGTGGCGATAGGGTGCAGAGTCTTCTCGTACTCGATGAAGCCGTTGGCCTTCGAGATGGGGGGCCGGTACCAGAAAACCCAGCTGTTGCGCAGCTGGTGATTTAGGCCCGAACTCGGGGAGTTGGACACTGCGCCCTGGGCCCTCTTGTTGGCATCGGCAAGAGAGGCGCTGGAGGCAGTCTTCCCGACGGTCTTGCCGCTCAGGCCGCCCTCCTTGCTAGATTTCTCAGCAGAGGGTGTCTTTGCGGAATGACCGATGAGGGTGGTCTCGAACGGGTTGCCGGTAGCCTTGGGGGTCTTGGCCGAACCGAACGAGGCGAATGCGCCAGACCCAAGGCCGAAAGCGCTGGAAGCGCCGGCCGTGGGCGACACCAGCCCTCCCGGGGTAGTTATAGAGTTGAAGGGGTTGGTTTTCCCGTGCGACGAGCTATCACCGCCGAATCGCTTGGAGAATGTGCGTGAAGACGAATTATCGACCTGGCCGCCGGACCCAGGTGTTGTCAATGAGAGCTTGCTCGAGCTATGGGAGCAAACAAGGGCATGTCAGTCAACGGTTCGGGATGTGTTGAGTTGATTTCCGTTTATAGCCATGTGTGATCGACCTCGCGGCGGGGGTGAACGGGGAGGGGGGTAGGTAGAGGGGAAGTGCTGGGGTAAAACGCAAAAAACTTGACACTCACTTGGTACGGCGACTCCATAGGTTGGTATCCATGGAGAAGTCGGGAACCAAAAACTCGACGAACGAGAGAAAAGAAAGAAAAAGGGTATGTAAGAATACTCGTCACCGGAAGACTAATGCAACACAGTGAGCGGCGGCGCAAGCAATTCTTCAGATGCCGTACTGCAAGAAAAGCTAGCCTGTAATTATGCGGAAAGCCGGCGTATAGTGGTCGTTCGAGTTGTCGCGGGAGCAGGCACAGGGGCGGCAGCGGCGACGAGAAAGGATGACGGAGTTGGTGGTAATAAAAGGAGCGGTAGTGCAAATGATGTCAGGTAAGGATCTGGCAGCCCTGGGGCCGTAGCGGTGGTAGACGGGAACTCGTGATAGGGTGAGACCTTTCGACCTCGAGGGCGGCGGGCAATATTTTGCAGTGACGACGATTACTAGTTAATCCGTCTCGTCACTGTCTCAGTAGTATCTGATGGTGAGGTCTAAGAGGGTATCGTGGACGGGGACAGGCGAGTGCAGGTGCAGGCGTTCCTGGATTGCAGAGGCGAGCAGGTCGATCCGACGCGGACGGGAATTTGGGCTTTGGGATGATAGATGGTGGTTGAATAGGATTGGTTGGTGGGCGAGGTGGAATGACAGGTTTTGGAGGTTTTGCTTGGGACGTTGGATCAGATCGATGGAGTGGATGGAATTCGGAAATCGTGAAAAAGGAAGAACAAATCTTGACCTACCTATGGACCGCAATGGCCCCGAGGCGAACAGTGGGCGCTCGCCTGCGACCGACGACTACTTGCAAAAAGTGGCCAGTGGCAGCGACCGAGGGCGAAGTGGTCCGCGCAGTGGCGGGTCCACTGTCACGGGTCTCTCATTGTTGTTCGTTGCTCTCTCCAGCTCTCTGTCCGGGCCGTCGCTGTCTGTTCTGTGTCCGGGGAGCCGTCCAGCCATCCCTCTCTGCCCGCCTGCCCGCCCGCCTGCCTGCCCGCTGGAAGCTCGGAAAGCCCCACCCTGCCAGATGCTGTCGGGATTCCATGGAACATGACTGGTCACTTCCAGCAATGGTGCACGCTGCAGGGCAGCACCGGCTGCGAACAGCAGCAACGTTATGGGCGGTGAGCGGTGGCAGTAAGTGCAGACCCGCCCGTGGAAGTGCAAGATTTCAACTCAAAATGGCGCGACAAATTTCGTTCCCCTTTCCTTCTCTTTTTTCTTCTTCACAACCACGACCACAAATCCATAAAATCACCGTTGGGCTGCACCTGATCGCTTCCGCGCGACCGACGATACGGATTGTGAAAGTCAAGAAGAACTCCTCTAAATTGCCCTTGCTTAAAACCATCATCACGAGAGCCCCATTTGCGCGGCGTCCATGATGCGATGATGACCTGAAGCAAGATCCGGACATTCCATATTCCTTTACCACAATGTTGTTTCTGGCTCGCTGCTGGTAGTTGTAACAGTACTACGTATCCTGCTCATTACCGTCAGGATGAAACCATGGTTCGAGGCCACTGTACATGTCTCCATCCATTGTTGATAGGAATGCCTTGCGCATGGTTATGATCCTCGGATTTACGAATGGTAAGTCCCAGTGTGCCTCTCGTTTTCTGCGGCCCAATGCGCGTTCATGATGATACGAACATCATCCGGTAAACCGATTCAACAATGACGGAACCCGCCCGTGTTGCTTTTGCGATACGGGCGCGGGTCCAACGTCATGGGTTGAATATGAGGAGTCGATATGGCATTCATATTCTGAAATCTGCGATACATCAAATTCGATTCCCAATTTGCGTAGCTTTGTGTTGCTCGAGGCTAACTCGGCTGCTTTCCTAGATCCCTACAGAAACACGGTCGCGATTTCGAAGAGCCCAGACCGGATAGGTACTTATGACCGACCTTCTACTGACTTGGGGCGTAGCAACTGACTCGGATGAAACATGAGAAAGGTCTTGATCGTAAGGAAGGAAGATGGTAGGGGACGATGCGCGTCTCCCCCTATGTAGCAAGTAGCCGACAAAGCCACTACGTTCAGTGAGTGCTCTTAGTACGGGGAACCTTTCATTCCGTTGTTAAGATATGAATGGACTTACTGTGGTAGACCCAATGTTTGGCAATGTATCGCGACGGTTTAGAGTTTCCCGCTGGTTGGTTTTTCTTCGTTCTTTTCAGATCAAGTTCACTTCATCTTGTAGCTATCAACATTTGGTTCTATCAACGTCAGCCCGTTACCACAGCTGGAACACTGACTTAAATAGAATAAATGGAAGTAGAGCCGAGCTGATATCTCTCAATCTCTACATGGTCTCTAATTCAACCTCACATCCAATCTTGGTTAAAGGCGACAATGTGTTGTTGCTAAAATGCTTTGATGTCTTTGATGTGATGTCCGGGACTCCGGGTCGGGTTTGCCTCAGCAGCATCTCGGCGGCGCAAACAGAACTGCCGTTCTCCACACCTGCGACGGAACGCGCTGTCACCGCGACCATTGGCCGCTCAGAGGGGCCGCCTTACGTCAGGGAGCCAAAGAAGCCAAGGGATTCGACGAGCTACCCCACGCTCGCTACAAGCTTCCCTGGAGTGGGGTAAAGTCTTTTCCCGGCCAGACAAGGTACCATTTGGAGAAGGGACGGCAAAGAACCCTTTCGTCTTCTTTTTTTCTTGAGTGACCACCTGACCGGGACATGGCAACTTATTTATCATCTGCGTAGATCTCCATGACCCTTTTTTGTGTTTTCATGTTACCATTCCATTTTAACCTTCATACAGACGTGCTGTCTTTCCAAGTTCAAAACGAGGTACTTCATAAACTTATCGAGAGTACTTGCCTAGAGGTAGCTGTACCTCCGACTGCGGAGTAAGAAAGACCCCGCCATCCCAACAATCGCTAGAGACTCGAGACGGCTGTTTGTACCTGCACTCCTGCGGCAGGGGTAATTATCGTTTCTACAGACCGAGTCACCACTCTTCAACACCACAACCACAACCACACCCATAAAACCACCAACAACACACCACCGCTGAGGTTCAACACTCGACGGTCCCTTTCACGACATACATACACAGTATATCACCATACAGAACCGAACCACACACAATACCGTACACAATGGAGAAGATCACCGACAAGGTCGCGGCCTTGCCGCCCGACAGCAACTACTTCTCGCTCGAGTTTTTCCCTCCAAAGACCGCTATGGGCTTCGCCAACCTGCGCGACCGTCTCGAGCGTATGGCACGAGGACTTAGGCCGCTTTTTGTCAATGTCACCTGGGGCGCCGGAGGTTCAACCGCCCAAAAGTCTCTCGAGCTTGCCGAAATCTGCCAGCGCGAGCTGGGCCTCACAACATGTCTCCATCTCACCTGCACAAACATGAGCCGCCGCTTGCTAGACAAGACTCTTGAGGACGCGAAGGTCCTCGGAATCCGTAACATTCTTGCCCTCAGAGGCGACCCCCCTAGGGCTGCCGAATACCACGATGAGAACGACCCCGAACCGACCGATGACGAGGAGTTCTCCTGGGCCGCCGACCTCGTCCGCTATATCAAGAAGAACCACGGCGACTACTTCTGCATTGGTGTTGCCGCCTACCCCGAGGGCCACGCCGAGGAGAGCCATCCTCGTGAGCAGAGCTTGGAGCATGATCTCCCTTATCTCGTCGAGAAAGTCCAGGCCGGTGCCGATTTTATCATGACACAACTCTTCTTCGACATCGACGCTTACGAGCATTTCGAGAATACTCTGCGAGACCACCCTAGTGGCGCCTTCAAGGACGTCATTATCATCCCCGGCCTTATGCCCATCCAGAGCTACCAGATGATCAAGAGAACGACGAAACTCAGCCACGCCAAGATCCCACCGGCTCTCATGGCCCGCCTCGACGCTGTAAAGGGAGACGATCAGAAGGTCAAGATGGAAGGTGTTGCAATTGTCAGCGAGATAATCGAGCGCATCAAGGAGATCAAGAGCAGGACACCTGGCCCGCGAGGCTTCCACTTCTATACTCTGAACCTGGAGAAGGCCGTCGCATTTATCGCCGAAGGCACGAATCTCATACCCCCTGGAACGCCCGAAGAGGACGAGTCTGCCATCCTGCCGGATTTCCCTCAACTCATGATCAATGGATCTTCAGTCCCAACTCGTTCGATCCAGGGCTTGTCCACTAGAAAGGGCTCAATTGGCTCTGACCCGCGGGATCGGGTCATTGTGGCCAACCAGAGACCCTCGCACCCCGATTACGAGGCTTCGCCTTCGGAGGCCGGTCTTCGGGCAGAGCCCGTCAACACCAGAGCTAACACGTTGGCGATCTCTGAAGGCGAAGGTGCCTTGGGCCGTGAAGCGACCTGGGATGACTTCCCCAACGGCAGATGGGGTGATGCCAGGTCTCCGGCCTACGGCCAGATCGACGGCTACGGCGTCAGCCTGCACGTCACCGTCCCCCAGGCGCTCCAGCTGTGGGGCTCTCCCAAGGCCACGGAGGATATTAATAAGATCTTCATCCGTCATCTCAAGGGCGAGCTTTCCGCCATCCCCTGGAGCGAAGAGGGCTTCAACGCCGAGACGGAAGCCATCCGGGACAACCTGATCAAGCTCAACTCCAAGGGCTGGTGGTCGCTCGCCTCGCAGCCCGCCGTGAACGGCCTGCGATCCAACGACGGCACCTTTGGCTGGGGCCCCCAGAACGGCTTCGTCTTCCAGAAGGCCTTTGTCGAGTTCTTCATCCCCTCGGCCGACTGGAGGGTGCTCGAGGCAAAGCTGAAGCAGCCGGACATGAAGGACGTCGTGTGCTTCTACGCCACCAACGCCGCCGGCGATTTTGTCAGCACTGACACGGTCAACTTCCGCGCGAGAATGGCCGCCGATGCGGAGGGTGCTTCTGAGGCTGACCACAGGCCGCACGAGCCTAGCACCAATGCCGTCACCTGGGGCGTGTTCCCCAGCAAGGAGATCCTGACGCCGACCATCATTGAGGAGGTCAGCTTCCGCGCGTGGAGCGAGGAGGCGTTTGGTATTTGGAGTGAGTGGGCCAAGATCTATGGAAAGGGATCCGATACCCAGAAGTTGTTGGAGGACTTGAAGGAGGATCTTTGGCTGGTTAATGTGATTCATCATGATTATGTTGAGAAGGACAGCCTTTGGGAGTTGTTGTTTCAGTAGATATGAGCGAGAAACGAAAAGGGTTGATCTGAGGGGAATGAGTAGCACAGCATTGAAGGGTGTTTCACAGTGACATGGGTTTAGATGCATCTAAGGCGGGTTGGACGGGACCAAGCATTAAAAAGTGATAAGTTTGGTATACTGTACATTGAAGTAAAACGAGTGGGGGTGCGTTACGTTTGGTCTTTGTATAGACTTATAGGTGTAACTTGTAGTGAGTAGAGATACGAAAAACGTAGAAGGATTATCAGCGGCTCGGTGGTTATATAGCAACCCTTGGCTTGTCTTCATGCTCTCCCTCTTTCCTTATTAACTTATGACGTTAAAATTATGGGTTTTGTTGACGAGAGAAATACCAAGACGACACAGCCTTCACACATCGACAACATTGGTGCACATCGGGCTGGAGCAAATGGATCTAAGAGC
Organism: Neurospora sp. CHS-2018c; assembly: GCA_009806235.1. NCBI lineage: Eukaryota > Fungi > Ascomycota > Sordariomycetes > Sordariales > Sordariaceae > Neurospora > Neurospora sp. CHS-2018c. The sequence goes on along the minus strand of RAPC01000006.1, from coordinate 646,503 downwards.
CGAACCGTTCGAATTGCAAATCTACCTACGTACATGAATCTCTATAAACACCGAATCTCTTTCGTAACCGCAAAGAAAGATCTCCCTCCATCATGCACCATTCGCCATTCGCCGTTCGCCATTCACCACCGCCCATGTTCGATGACTAAGCTCCATTCCAGTCCTCAACCACCCCAGCGCGATATCTCCAGAACTCCCTGAATATCCAGGTTGAGTTGGCCCGCGATGATTGCGTAGAACGGTATCTCTTGCGTGCTCATCATGTCCTGCACTCCCTGGAGGAAAACATATCCCTCGCCGGATAGAATAGTTGCTCTGATCTTCCTCAAGGTGGATGTCTGCGAGCACCATATACACTCCGAGACGCAAAGGTTCAACCTCCTAGACTAGGGGTAGTGTCTTTGTCAAACCCGACCCCATAGATGGTATCCTCGTCGCCGTAATCGTAGTGAAATCCATCCTGCTGCTGATCTGGTACCAGGGCTGTGTAGTCGTGGTCTCCGGTCGAGCAAGACTATCCCATCCCATGCCATATCTTGAATTTGTTTTTGTATTTTTGTGTTTTTGTGTCGTAAAAAGCAAAGAAGCAAGTTTTTGTATCCCATTGCGAACCTCAATGTTGAAAGGGAAAAAAGAAGGAAAAGAAGAGAAAGATGAATAGAAGCTCAAGTGGGAGATCTCATAGAGACGTTGATCCACCGTTTGCTCCCTATACGTCGTGAAGTAATGGCATTAGCTGTGCCGTTAACGTCTGGGTTTGCGACTGTGAGCGATTGGGTACCTTTGAGTGCCTTTGAAAAGCAGCACCAGGAAAGAAAGCCAACTCCCTCTAGATCTCATACTGATCCTCATCCACATAAAACCCCATATCACCACCGCCACCGCCACCGGTCATGTTGCTCGGCAAGGCCATGCCCATGCTTATGCCCATGGTGGAAGCCTGGCTGAAGTTTCCCTGTCCGTGAGGTACCAATGTACGGACGGCGGCGCCAACAGCGCTCTGGGAGTAATCATCTTCTTCGTCACTAACGACGTTGATGTACCCAGCGTTGCCGTTGTTGCTGTTCTGGGTGTTTTGCTGCTGGGAGTATCCACCCCCATTGTTGCCGGTGGTATATCCATTGTTACCGCCAAAAATGTTGGTGGTGGTAGAAGCAAAGCTGGTAGTCACTCCGCCGTCGAAGGACATTCCGCCGTTGGCGTAGGAGTTGGGCTCTTGCTTCATGACGAAGCCCTGGGACTGAGACTGAGACTGGTTCTGAGTGTGGCTCTGAGTAGTAGGAGGGAACTCAGGCGCCGGGGTATGGTACTCAGATGCGGCGCGCTCGTTCTGTGCCATGTTGTTGGCGAAGAAATCATTGTTGCCGTCAGTGTTGTTGTTACCGGTAGCAGTAGAAGGCAGCGGCGGCATCGGAGAGGGAGAAGGCAGCCTATCGCCGACCTCGAAGATCTCATCAAGAGCCTCAGTCTTGAAGACCGGCTGGGAGGGCGGCGCGGCAGCGCCAGACACGCGTCTAGGCGGCAAGGCCGTCTTGATCGGAGTGGTGCGAGTCTTCTTGGCCAAGTGGCCGGTAGGCGAGTCATCCAAGGCGTCGTAGTCGACAGACGCAGCCGACTCGTCCTTATCCGTAGTCGTTTGCGGCTCTACGTAGTTCGCCTTTTTGGCTGTTGACCTTCGCGGCTTAGCGGCGGTGGCAGTACTTTTACCGGTGGCGGGAGTGCCAGCTGCAGCGCGGCTTCTGCCGGAGGCCGGAGTGCCGGCTGGACGGCCACGCTTGCGGCCTGAGGGCGTTTTGTTGGCTGCTGAACCGGAGCCGGCGTTGTTGAAAGCTTCGACCGGGTCTTGGCCGTTGTCGACCGCGTTCTTGATGGCTTCAGCGCCAGCTTTGATGTTGCGGAATTGGAACTGGAGGCCGTCGGCGGTGGATTCGCCGAAGTATTTGGCAAGTTCTGGGGGGGGAGACAATGTTAGCGATGTTCAGGAAGGCCACGAGAATGATGTAAAATGATGGTGAAAATGAAACGCCCAGAAATCGAAGACTGATGACGAAGTGAGTGGTTCGTGTTGTCAAGATGCTTCATACCACCGTTTTCGAGGATGTCAATCTCCTCCGGATCATCGCCCCTGCTGACAGCAAGGCGCAAGCAATCCGCCTGTTTACGGACAGGGCGGAAGCGATGCTCAATGGCGCTCATGGTTGCGGACTTGCCATAGTGCTGTGCGATTGCTGGAATCTCATCAGCATCTTGAGTTGTGACTCGACCACTGGAAGAGCTGGAACTGGTGATGGTTGGGTGACACGGTCATGTTGGAGGCGCCGAACAGGTGAGATAACCGAGGACCATGGAACAGAAATCACCGTGGAAAGAAGTGAGGTGAAGGAACAGAGAAATTATGTGTTCTTACCCTTGTAATTGAGCCTGAGCTCAGGATGGGCCGCGATAACTGCGGCCAGAAGGCGCGCCTGGGCCTCGTAGGTCTTGAAGTTTGCCGGCATCTTGAGTTTCCTGTGAGATTGTTAGTCGGTATCGCGACGCGAGTTTGACTGGGGGGATACGAACTGAGTAGGGCCTGGTGATCCTGACGAGGGTCGATAGTCTGCCGAAGTTCAGTGACCTGGTTCAAGTTCCGAGAAAGTTGACGCGTCTTGTCCGAGAGGCGAGTGAGCTGTGGTAGACGAAATAAGTATATATTTATATATACCCGGTCTACCAGTGAATGGCTTGATTGATGTACTGTTTGGATTTCTTCCTCGGTACTCGTGGAATAGTGGAAAGAGTAGAGAGCGAGCGGGAGGGTGGGGTGGAAGATAGAAGTCCAAACAGCGAGGACTCTGAGCAGTAAAAGATTGAAAGTGGGAGTCATGGGCAACGGGAGGGTTCAGATCGGATAGTAATTTTCCGAGGACTTCTATCATCCGATGTACCTCGAGGTCGATAGATGATGGCAAATGGAAGGCCTAGAATTCAGAAAGCAAACATACCTGCTAGTGACTTCGAATTTGGTCCGATTTTCAAACTTGAGGCCAGATAGGTGCCGCTGATGATGATGGTTAGCCTAAGTTCACTTGTGAAGGCCCACTGGACAAAGAAAGCGCACGATTTCTTGGTGATCAGTATCAAACAGACTCGGGGAGTGCAACTGGGGAGAAGAACGCCCCATGATGTGACTCCGAGGGAAATGGATGGTGCCAACAACTTGATTTGTGTCAACTTGAGAGCTATATCAAGGCATTGAGGGCGATTGAGGGATCTGGAAGGCATACAAGGAAAGTTCTGATCCTGGATGTGCTTGAGGAGCAAATCTCGAAATCAGATAGGGTTCATGTGTGGGTAAGCCCATATTTGATGATATGATCTTGAACATCAATGAGCACATGTCAACACGAAATAGGGGAAAAAATGAAGGACAAGAGCAACACAAGGAAAGCAAATTCTTGAATGCACAACTCGTTTTGAAGTGACCATGACTTACCTGTAAATCAGCCAACTCTCAACGCAAGACGCGCATCCAGTCCGTTTGGCAAGCAGACACAGACTTGAGGCCTATCAGCCGTCGAGGTGTTGCCCTACCGTAGTCCAGCACCCAGAGCAGAAATTGCTGTTCGGTACTGAAGTAGAGCATGTAAAAGCCGAATTCTCTTGCCAGTGAAACCGAACTGTATTGACTGGCCCGCAGCCCCCTTTTCGGTGATGTAAACAAAAAGAGGTTTGTGGTTGTGTGTGATGTTGCCCAGAGCAATAAGCTTGGCCGCGGCTTTGTTTACTTTGTCGGCCCCCACTTCTACTCAATCAGGGGAACTTTTTTGGCTGCAAGCGAATTCTGGAAGGAGGGGAGAATTGGCTGATGGTGAGATGAGTGGACTGCCGCTCTTTTTGCACTCCACTCGGTGGTGGGCGTTGGTTCGAATTTGTTTGCCCGGGACTTGGACGGGCAGGTATCGGACGGCTGCGGCACCGGAGTCCTGGGGGCCTTTTGAGAGTAGAGATCACAGGAAACTTTCCTGAATCTTAAGCATTCTTCAGGAACTTTTCTAGAGCTGATATTGGGGGATTTGAAGCTCCTTCAGTCAGCCATCCTGACGTGGCTGGGTGTCGTCCACTATCAGAGCTTCACCAGCCAAAAGAGTAGGTAGACAGGGGTGAGCTGCCCACCCCTGACAAATTCGCGATCCCCGACTTCGTCCAAATCCAAGCAAACAAAAACCCAAGATCCTGGGCGCATGATTGGTTGCACAGCTACTCTTTGAAAAGCAACTGGACAATCTCGCGCCGCTTCTGGTGCAAGGGATGAGAGCAAGATTTGAGGCTGATGAACACAGACAGTCAAAGAAAAACAGTGCAAAGGATATCCAACTATAGGTAGCCAGCTCTCCAAGCCGATGCTGATAAGAAGCAGCCAAAAGTCTTCTCGCAGCCATTCTACATTATTGATAATACTCTAAACAATCCCTCTTCTACCCTCTATATTATCCTCTTATCCGCGCTCGATGTCCGCCTCGCCGCAACACCTTCACGGCCAGTAACCACGCTGTGGCTCCCAGGCACGGGGTAGTCTTCGAGCGGGTGATCCTTAATTGCACCCGGGGCCCCATCGCCGCTTCCGTACATCAGATACTGGACGCCAAGGTAGGAGTCGCAGCAGGCCTGGAAGATACCGCAGCCCTTGAAGGACCAGGGGATCTCGGAGGACGAAGAGAAGAACCAGAACATCTTCATGGCGTCACCGGCCAACCACATGGCCAAGACCGAGACGCGGAGACCCTTGCACGAGCGAGACTTGTGGTTGACGAGGATCTGGGGGATGGGAAGGGTCGCTTCGATGGAGAGACCGATGTAGCCGATGAGGGAGGAGTAGGACATGTAGAGGGACTCGAAGGGCGAGAAAAGAATTTGGCAGACGACGAGGCCGGCGAAGAGGTAGAAGACGAATTGCCAGTACCTGTGTATTTTTCTGGATTAGCTTTCACCTCATATCAAAATGGCCAGCAACTGGAATACGTACGGCTTGGGCGACTTCCACTGCCAGAAGTTGTATGGGCGCTGGTACTCCTCGTCTTGCGCCTTCGCGAAGGGAACAGCGGCGTCACCTCCCCTGGAAGATGGGGCAGGGCGGTGGTCCAGCGCGACCTTGAGGAGCACGACTTGGACTCCGACCATAATGAGGGACTGGATGAGCAGGGCGGTATCATACTTGGCTCCGGGATAGTAGAATATCCTGTAAATCTCGGGTGTCAGCTGGCGTCGCAAGTCGCAATCCGGGCCTTGGGACTGGGGCGCAACTAACCTGAGCAAAGAGGCAACAAGCATGATCAAGGGAATGTCCAAAGAGAAGCCGGCGCTGGACTTGGACTTGTGCATGGAGTGCGCTTGGTCGCCATAGGAAAGGATGGGCGAGAGGACGAGGAAGAGGGGAGTGATGCTGCCCGAGAGGGCCGTGAGCCACCACCACATTACGTCGGCGTGTGATAGGTGAAAGGCGGTTGTAGGCCGGATCGAGATACGTATGATTAGGACGCGACCGTGTATATGTCGTCGCAAAGACTATGTATCGTCGCACTTCGCGTTGGTGTTGTGGTATCCAGAAAATGCCTACGGCTAAGAAAAAGGGGGTCGGATGGGATCGTCGAGAAGGGATTGTCGAGTGCTGGCGCGTCTGTGGTACGGCGCGTAGATCTTAAGTCGTGTATCGTGATGCCGTCTCTGCGTGCCCGAGAAAAATAAGATTAAAACAAGAATATCACTAAGAAAAGGAGTAACAAGAAGGGTGTTGAAAGTTTGATGGTTCACCGAAATTCCGCTGGACTCGAACTCGGCGTCGAAGACCTGCAAGGTCCAAGGCGGGAGCCCGAAACGTGGGGGTTTTTCGGCCCCTGGAGACAAGAATTGGAACCAATTGGCGTCGATCTCGGACGGGAACCGGCACTGATGCCCCTGGAACGCGATTGGCGATGTGGGTCTGTCATCGGGGGTGATATATTGATTGGTAGAATCGGTCTATTTCAGGTATCTGACTTGTTGTATAACTTGTCTCTTCACGATGCTTGATGTGGTTGAGTGAGCCGGGGAAACTTCGTGTGAATAAGCATTGAGTGTAGGTACACCGCCAGCTGCACATACATCTTCGACATTCATGAAGCAGAAGTCAAAAGTTCCACATCGAGCTCCCGCGTGCAGATGTACCTTGGCTACAGGTCAATAAGGAGCAGGTACATGTAGATAAGAAAGTGGATCCGCACTTACAGGTATGTACCTACCCCTCCACGCCATTGTTCTGCAAATATCTCTTGGAACTCACGTTGGTAGGCCTCTGACATGATGGCGTTTGCATCACATCTTCAAACCTCTTTACAATACGGCGATATCGGGCCATTCATATGAGTAGCGAGAGAAAACAAGCTCAATTAAAGCCTTTTCAAGCCCAGTCAGCAAACAAAACGGATCTTCAACCACATCAAGTGAAGCTCGGCGCTCATACGAGAGATCACCATGTCCGAACAACTAGCCGACGAGCTCGAAGCTATCAACTCCATCTACGACGACGGCACCCTCGTCCCAGCCGACGACTCGCCCTCCACTTACATCCTGACTCTCCCCGGCGAAATCACCTCATCCACCCTCCGTCTGCAGTTCCCTCCAGCCTACCCCGATGAACCCCCCGTCGTTCTCGGCACCCATTCGTCAGGCGAGCACGCTAAGCGCGGCGCCGCCGCTCGGGACCTGGCTCTCTTCCGGGACGCAGTCGGCGAGGTATACGAGCCGGGACAAGTCTGTCTGTTCGATGCCATTGAGCAAGTGAAGGAACTCATAGCCGCAGTCACCACAGTGGAGAAGGAGGACGAGGAGGAAGAAGAAGAAAACGAGAAGAGGGTATCATCATACGACGCAGCAGCAGCAACTCATGACTATGAAGCGACTTCCACACAAACAGGAGGAGGAGACCTCCTCGGCCCCGAACCCCCCTGGACGCTCTCCCTCCCCCTAATCGAACTCAAATCGACCTTCATCGCCCGCTGCGCACCCGTCTCCTCTCCGGCACAAGCGTCGCAGTACCTGCAACACCTGCTGGCGTCGGACAAGCGGGTGCGGGCGGCCACGCACAACATCACGGCGTGGCGGATCCGCGGGCCGAACGGCACGTCGTTCCAGGACTGCGACGACGACGGCGAGACGGCGGCGGGCGGCAGGCTGCTGCATCTGATGCAGCTGATGGACCTGTGGGACACCATGGTCGTGGTGACACGGTGGTATGGAGGCCAGAAGCTGGGGCCGAGGAGGTTTGCGCTGATTAATGGCGCGGCGAGGGATGCGTTTGTTAGGGCGGGGTTGGTGGAGGAGGAGAACAAGCAGGAGGGGAAGAGGAAGAAGGGTGGGAAATGAATTTGGCTGCGGTGGTGATGGTTGATTGAAGCTGAGCGGGGTTGCTTTGTTGCTCCTCTGTTGAGAGAAAGCAGAAGATAGCCGTGACATGCTTGAGGAGGCTACATAAGGATCAGGAGTCTCTATCTTGATTCCAAGATCACCCAGTCTTGATTGCTGACAGTAACTACACAGCAAGAATTTTGAGGACCGGCGACGAAAAGATCTCCAAGGGCTATTTAGCGGAAATCAAGATGAATTATTCGCTATATCACAATCAAAACACCATCCAGCTCCGTACAACAATGCAACTTTTTCCGAAGATTAAAACCAACCCACAATTAGCCTCCATCGCGCCAGTTTCTGACGCCATACAATAAATGTGTCGAGATGTGCAAACTGTTGGTCCTTTTCACATGAACGACCATTCTCAAAAGCCGGGGTCCGCCATGTCAAAGGCCAACCAAAAAGAACATCAACCCAACGCAACATGTCCTTCTCAGCCACGCATCACACAATGATCACAGCGTCACTCACCCCTGATTTTTGAGCAATGGCTCCAAGATCCCCAGAGCCGTCACAGCCTGCTCACAAGACAAGATCACCGCGCCGGCCCTCGCCGTCGACAAATACGACAGCTCCGCGCTCTCCGCCATGGGCATGTCCTTGACCAACCTCCCGGCAACCCCCGAAACGATGCCCGTTGCCTCGAACGGCAAGTTGACCAGGTCGAGAAAGATGGGCACCAGCGTGCCCTCCGTCGGTCCCACCAGCGAGTCACCAAACATTTCCACCAGCGCCTTGTCCAGCAGCAGCGAGGGGGGGTCATCCTGCGCCAGGGTTACAGACAAAAACCGCGGTTGCGACACCAGCGCCGAGATGATGCTCGTGTACAGCTTGGTGTCGACCGTGTCGATCCAGCTGTTTCTCCTTCTCCGTGGGTAACCACCACCACCACCATTTCCGTCTCCATTCTCGCCGCCGCCATAGCCCGTCCCGCTGCCGCCGGTCATCAAGTTACTATGTCCATGACCACGTCCGCCCTCGCCCCCGCCGCCGCCGTGGATACTCGTCTTCTCCCTCCCCGAGCAATGCACCAGCCTCAACCCGGGTTCCACGAACGGCACCACGTTCCGCCTCTTGAGCGTCTCAAACGTCTTGAGCTGCAACTCCCCTGCATCCGAAGGCGGCGGCGTAGTCGGCATAGTCATCGGCGTCATCAACCCGCTAATCCCACCACTTCCACTTGATCCCCTGGCATGATGATACCCGCCAGCCGTCATAGTCACCGACCCCCTCCTCGACCCGTACCCATACCCATCAAACTCATTCTCCCCTCCTTCCGTCCCATCCTCCTCAACAAACACAAACCCGCCCTTCGCCCTCAACGTCTCCACCACCGCCCACCGATCCTTCGTCGGCACCAGGATGAAATCCGAGTAATACGTCGTGATGAAAAAGATCGGGATCCCCGCCAGCGCTAAAGGGCAGGTCAAGTCGACGACGCGCGAGCCGGCGTCCATGCCCGCGCTGATAACCGAAAAAACGGCGTAGGCGTCCTTCGAGATGGAGATGGTTTTTGCCTGGTCTTTTGGTAGGCGCGCGATGGCGGGCTCGAAGACGGTGCGGGCCCAGGAGGAGGGGCAGACGATGGAGCATTCGAGGGGGGTGATGGAGATGTTTAGGAAGGTTGTTTCATCTTGGTGGTGGAAGGTTGTGGGTGAGGATGCTGATGCTGATGGTAATGGTTGGCTGGGTGGGAGGAGGATTTGGAGGATGGGTTGGAGGAAGGTTGAGTAGAGGGGGAGGGGGATGTGGATTAGACTCAGGGTTCCATCCTATGGTTTGGGGGGGGGAAAAGGTTAGTGATGCGTTGTGAGGTGAGAGTGGTATAAGGAAAAAAACAAAATAGAAGGGGTGTAGTTACCAGGAAAGTTATTTGTGCGTTCATAGCAGTGAGAGTTGTTGATGGCTCCCCGTAATTTGATACTCCTTGATAATGCCAGCAGAAGACCTCGTCTTGGTGGTTTATCGGGTAAAGAAAGCTAGGAGGAACCCTGCCCACTTTTGTCTCCTTGTTCTCTTTTTGAATATCAAATGATGTTGATTGTCGAAGGAGTGATGAAAAATGAGGTGATCAAGATGTGACCTTGTGACGTCTCGAAAAGAGGAGTTGAGTTGTAAACGGTTTTGGAGTAACACCTGGGTAAGGTGAGAGTTGCGTTTTGAGGGGTCCTCTAGTCCTTTAGGTAAGGCAGGTGACTGTTCCCGACCGGACTCCCGATATGTTCCGTACAACCAATGCAGTCCGTCACGTCACAAAGTGTTATTGTTGATTGAGTGATTGAGTGATTGTCGATCAGGAAGATAGGAGATAGATAGGAGAATTGGTAGGTAGCTTCGTTGAAATAATGTAGTAGGCTCCGTCGGTCTGAAGGAACAATCTGCAGTCCAGTCACCGAGGATGCGAGATGGAAGGAAACTAAATGGGTGGGGTATCGTCAAAGTATATAAGATAGGAGATTGTGGAAGTGGACTGAAGGATGGATGAGTCAAAGTCCCAACCAAAAGGAGAGAGGAACAGATAGGGACAGAAGGGTAAGGGTATCTATCGTAGGGTATTAAAGAAATTTGAGGTGGATAGGAAAAGTTCAAAAAGTGAAAGAGATGGGGATATCGGAGACAAGTGGAAGAGTCGTCAAAGATGTACTGAATGGAAGAGGAGTGAGGTGTGGCTTGCTTCTCCAGTTCCACTTCCTTCGGTTCTCCAACTGCTGCTGTCTGCTTGCTCTCTCTCTTTGTGAGAGAAAAGCTTGGCGGGGGACAAGACCCGACCCGAGATCGGTGGGGGAGGGGGGTCGCGGGGAGGGGATCGCGTCTGGGCCCGGGAGACGAACTGATAAGGTAAGAGGTACCTATGATTGTGCTTTAAAGCCGGGGGGTGCAAGTGACGAAAGTGAAAGTGGAGGACGGGACTTGGGGAAATGATGGCCGTCGTGTTCGAGAACCCTCTTTGGCCAACTCCAGAATAGTGAGTCTGAGCTGGACAACCCGACTAAGAACCTAGAAGACGAACTTCACCTGCATATGATGATCCATGCGATGCAGCATTTAGTGCTATGGGCTATCGATGCTATTGAATGCAAGCCAGAGAGATGCGAGCCCCTGATTTAATACAGTATTTGGAATGGTCACCGGGTTGCATACCCAGGGGTTGATGACAGTCGACAGGCAGTGCAAATTGCAAACGTTGTGTCCAGTGCAGGCGCTAGGCGGTGGGGGTTCCGGTCGGTCGAGCGCAATATGTGATAGAATCCGACAAAGCACAAGAAAATGTCAGAAAAAAAAAAGCGAAACCGGTGAACAATGTCTGTCAATGGGAACCAGGTTGATTTCAAATGAAGTGCATGCTGGTACATCACCTACACATTTTATTTCATCTCTTTATCCACCTCCATGCTTGCGCAGCTGCAGGTAAACGCGGGCGCTTGTCATGTCACCTCGGGTACAAACATCTAGCGTTCTTATGCTCGATATCCATCCCACGAGCCTAGAACCTATGTCGGCTTTTCTTTTTGAGGGATGTGGATTTCGGTGTACAGAATCGACAATCAATTTGCTCTCTGCAGTTGTTTAGCTATAGTGAAATTTGAACCTCCCTCCGATTCGATTCATCGCCAAGCACGTCATGCATGAGTGGAAGACGACGTCCCATGTACAGCTACTTCTACACCACCACCACCACCACCAACACCACCAACCCCGAACCAAACTCCTCCTCTCGAGGGAAGCCTGCCCAGCACCACCACCACTCTGGGCGAACGGCAGTAAGAAAGATGGGTTACAACGCATACTGTTCTAACGTACAATGACGGCACTAGGCATGTGGTGTACTGTGTAGGTAGGCAAGCAGAAAGGTAAAGCAAAGTCAAAGGACGAAACGCAGGTACCTCACCTCTGCTTGCGCTTTCAGTTGCCTGCCTGCCAGCCATGGTTCCTTTCACAGCCATTCAGTTTCATGTCATTGCTGGTGACCTGGCGCCACCACCACAGCAATAATCTTCACAGACGGGTAGTTGGTTCTCTTCTTCCACCATTCTCTAGCCGCCGTGATGAACCTCAAAAGAGATGGCAGTTAACAGGCGTGGGGAGAGAAGAGATCTCACTCGTCTGGGGTTGTCTCAGAAGCATGTGGGGGAAATCTCTCTTGTGGCGCAAAAAAGATAGATCAAACCCCGAAGAGTGACCCCCCCCCCCATCTTTTTCTTTTTGGGTCATTAGCCTGGATCTGGATCCCTGCTGCAAAGACAACGACGATGGCCAGTAGGAGAAGTGTGATGCCGATGTCGATTTGAGAGAGACGAACAGTGTACGTTGATGATGGATGGATGCTGTGCAGCGTGAGAAAGTTGTTGCCAGGTCCTGGTCCTTCATTGCGCGTGAGATGAGGGGAAGGGATCTATCGGTTTCTTTTTCTTTTTCGGACTGCTGAGGCTTGCAAGGCCAGGGGAAGTTGATGCAACGTCCGTATATCCCAGCCTCAGGAAGAGCAAGCCAGCTTCTCGACAGCCTTCACCTGATACTTTCCCTGCCAGTTACACACCGGTCATCTCGAGAAAAAACGGCACGTCAGAAGCCACACCGAGAACTTGGGTTCGCCTTTGTGTGACGAGAGATAGCGCAGCAAAGAACGCCCTGTTTCAAAAGCTTTGTTGGTTCCCGTATGATTGGCCGAAGAGCTATACTGTATGTTCCGGTTTGCTCTGCTTCTGGCATATGTTCCTGGTTGACAGGTCGAGGTACCCGGGCTTGTGCCACCCGAAAGAGAAGGATTTTGAACACCTATATCGGCCCGAGTTTGACATTTAGTTTGTCTGGTGGCAGCGTCTGTCTGCAAGCCAATTATCGAAGATGTGAGCGACTAGGAGATCCGGCATACCAAGACCACACTTGATGGTCATCGGAATGTCGAGTCTCCGTTTTCTTTTTTTTTAAGCTCAACATGCAATGACCGACTGCAAGAAGGCTACAGAGCCCTCCGATCCAGGGGTGAGCTGCAGCGTGGAACAGATCGCTTCAACTTATTGCGACATGCTAACTGGCAGTTCCCTATCGAAGAAGAATACGGCCACTAGCCGGACCGAAGGCGTGCAGAGGTTCGAAACGACAGTCCTGCAACTCTCTCCATTTGCGGATTCCCCCCTTGATAGATAGGCAAAGGGGATACCTGGATGGACACAGGATATATATCAGGTCAAGAAGTCAATGTCGTGCAACACCCCGCAATATCCCAGGGGTACGATATCCGAGGGAGAATGTGTATATGCGTGAAAGAAAGAGGTGGCTGGGGAAAAGGAGGCACTCATCCGACATCGTTTTATTTCCTACACATCATTCTTTATTTCTTGATACCAACGACGACGAGGTTTCGGGGGCTCTGGCCATAGTCAAACACCGTCTCCACCCAGCAGTCGCGTACGATATCGGAATGTTCCTTGAGGAACAGGTACCGGTCGGTCACGATAAGGGACTCGACGACGCACGCGCTGAAGGCCATCAAGCTCCAGATGGCGCTGAGCTCCCTCTTGCGGGGCAGGTACGCGGCCTCGTACTTGGCAATCTCTTCGTCGGTGATGTCGTTTAGCTTCTCACGGACGATTTGGCTGTACTGGCTGAAGTCCGTGTTGGTCGTCAGCTTCGTGATCGCTCCGCGGACGTACGCGCTGAAGGAGGTGTAGCATTGCTTCCTGAGTGAGCCGATCACGACGGGATTAGTGCTGAAGTTGAAGGGGCTTTCGCTGCCATCCTCGCCTTCGCCCTCGCTGGGCCCGTGGTAAACCTTGGAAATGACCCCCTTGTCGAGGAATATTCTTTGCAGGACGGCGCGGTAAAAGTGGCGGGTGAAGAAGGCATCGCTCTCCTTGTCCGTCCAGTTCCCGGGAGCTTGACATGCCATCATACGGGCTGTGATGTTGAGTCTGATGCCTTGGTCATTGTAGGTAGAGAGCTTCTCACTCATGGGGAAACCCTGGGGGTCCCGTCGTTCGGACTCCCTGGCAACACGGGCATTCAATGGCTGAAGCGTTGGCCGACTGAAGCAAGGCTTGAAAGTCGGAGGCCCAAGCTTTTCGGTGAGGAGGTTGTAACAGCAACCCACGATTGCAACGGCGTGGATGGAGGGGTTGAGAACCATGGACCGGATGCCGTAGTGAGAGAGGTTGCCACATGAGTGAATGGACACGGCCATCATGCTGAGGTCATCCTCGCTGTGGGTTTCCGTGTACTCCAGCTGGGAGATAACAGGGGCCAAATCGGCATCACCCAGCTTGGCGACGACGTACTCAATGCTGCCCTTGCCTTCCTCCCGCGCGTAAGTGGCCTGAAGCTCCTTTCTCGATCGGAGGTCAATGGTCGCAATATCCTCGTCTGCCACACCCAATGCCTTTGCGGCGCGCTTCAACGCTTCCTCATCGTTGGCTTCTGACGGGTCTACGCTTTCCATAATACGGTGGTAGAGCTTCTTGTTGCGTATCCTCTTCTCCCGCTCAGCCAGACCAGACAGGATATCGAGATCCTTGGCGCCTGCTGTGTTGGCCTCCTTGCTCTCCACAGCAACGATATGCTTGTTGTACGGAGGGCTCGCCAGAGCGCGGCCTAGATAATTCTGGCCACTGCCAAAGTCTACCAAGTGCGTCAGTTCCTTTCCCCTAACCCGAGCGACGTCCTCAGAGAGCCTGTCGATGTATCCGGAAAAGTGAGTGACTTCGTGGACTTTCTTGGTGTTCATGCCCAGAGCCACCTGACGAGGAAGAACTGGTAGTTTTGGTTTGCTTGGCTGGAAGGAGCGGCGCAAAGAAAGTTTCCTGATGTCCTTGACATACTGAACCAGCGTCTCAGGAGGCTGTCCGGGGCCAGTTTGCCCGGCAAGTGCGTCGAGATCATCTCTCATCAAGAAATCCAAAAGCACCATGGGCTCGGTCTGCACAAGGTAATCCTGCCATTCCTTGGGCACTGCAGAGACGAAGAGGCCGGGCTCGCTGGTGAAGAAGTCAAGAATGTGAACACCACCACAGAGAAACTGGAAAAGGTGGGAATTGGTCGCAAAGTCCAGCAGGCTGTCGACATATTCGTCCGCAGATGAAAAATCTTCCGAGTATGGAAGAGGCTTTTCCGGCCTCGCAGTGAAGTCGATCGTCATGATTTGTTTTGATTGGGATTATGGTGAGTGGTTATTCCTCTGCATCTGGCACATCGCCATGAAATTTTGGCTTTCTTTTCACACGACTCATACGGTAGTGTTTCTAGAGGTACATCGGGCTTGGTAACTTTACTCTGGCAGCTGTCACAGTGCCAAGCGTCAGCTGCCTATCACTCCGATGCTCCGCTGCGGATTTTCACCGGCCAATGCGGGCTCCCCCACGATCCGTCGCCTGCCCGGCAAGCCTGCACGCCCGGGTTCCATATCGCAAGTTGCAGTTGCTGGAGAGTCGAGACTCCTCCGCGATTCCTGAACCGAGTTATGCCCATTGCGACAAGGTGACTTATCGTCGGCTAACAAGATGGTATCTACGTCCCCTACGATTCCCCCGATTGCTGTGCCAGAATTATAACATTCCATATTTAGGTGTTCATCCTGGGAGTCAACTTCAATGAGCACAAGCTCGTCCAGGTGCGCCCTCCTCGTCCACTGCACTGCACTCCCACGATCCCGAAGAAGAAGAACCACCCCGGTTAACCCCCAGCTTCCGAACCACAGAAAGCTCTCGAGAGCTTCTACGGCCTAGGCCAGCAGGCCTCTGCCCGCATTCTGGCCAAATACTCGATCCACCCGCGCGCCAAGATGGGCACCCTCCCGCCCAAGGTCGTCACTGCCCTGACGGCCGAACTGTCGACCATGACGATCGAGAACGACGCCAGGAGGCTGGTGCTGGACAACATCAAGCGTCTCCGTGACATGGGTACCTACCGCGGTCGTCGTCATGCCATGGGTCTGCCCGTGCGCGGTCAGCAGACGAGGAACCAGATCGCCAACCCCAGGAAGCTCAACAAGATCGAGCGCCACGGTTAAGCGGGTTGGTGACAATGAAAGGAGCGTTGGAGAATACCATGACGTCTGGATACATCTGGAGCAGTTTTTCTACTCGACACTTGCTTCGATGGTCGGGCCGTGGGATCAAATGCATGGGCAGAGAAGAACGAAGAGTTGCGCCTGACCTGGCTTAGCCGGGTGTCGACGAGCTTTTAGGGCAGGCAGGCAGACAGACTCAGTGTACGATACGTCAAGCCAGAACGAAACCACGCTGAGACGCGAGAAGAATTGGGCGCGGCGTTGTAGGACAATTTATCGGATCAAGACAAAACAAGGGCACCTTTTTTTTATTCGACTGCCATGTTCGAATCATGACAGACATCTATGATACCCAATATTCAAGTCTACATGCCAACCAGGTCCTGTATCTATGTATAAGCCCCCTCTAGAACTCGAAGGCTAATCCCACAGCTATTCTTGCAGCCAAGGTCTTCTCAAGCATCTTGATCTCCGCTACATGCTGCCCATTCAGATCTCTACTCGGGCATCAAATTAGGCAGATCATCCTCCAGAGCCGGCTCACCAGCAGCCTGCATCTCAGCCGCCACAAGCTCAACATCCCTCCACACGCGGAGAATGTTACCGCCCACAACCTTGCTCGCATCCGCATCACTAACACCACGTCTAAGCAGCTCGGCCACCAGATCCGGATAGCGCGAGACATCCTCCAGCCCCTTCGGAACTACCGGAATCCCATCAAAATCGCTGCCCAGACCGACATGGTCAAA
Source organism: Neurospora sp. CHS-2018c (assembly GCA_009806235.1). Taxonomy (NCBI): domain Eukaryota; kingdom Fungi; phylum Ascomycota; class Sordariomycetes; order Sordariales; family Sordariaceae; genus Neurospora; species Neurospora sp. CHS-2018c. The sequence goes on along the minus strand of RAPC01000006.1, from coordinate 630,327 downwards.
CCCAATCAGCTCGCCAATGTGAATGATATGCGAAGCCACATGCTCCAAAGTCGAATTGGCCGGGTAGAACTCGGGCAGCCCATCCTCCCTATCCGGCGCCGCCACGCACGAGATAAAGTCCGGCGAGAAGTTGACCATAACCAGCGAGTTCCGCTCCTTAACCAGACCCAAGACATCATCCGGCACGTTGCGCGGGTGCGGGCACAGCGCGTAAGCGCTCGAGTGGCTGAAGATGACGGGGGCCCTGCTCCCGTTCCATTTTTTGTCCGGGGAACCGCCGCCGAGGACGTCCTTCATAGTCTCGACGCTGGTGTGGGCCAGGTCTACGATCATGCCGATGCGGTTCATCTCGTTGACGAGAGCTTGGCCAGCCGGGCTGACGCCGCCCCAGTAGGACGGGGCTTTCCGGAATGGGTTCTCCTGGAGGGCGGCGTCGGCGTACTTGTTGCCGCAGTTGTGGACCAAGGTCGCGTAGCGGACACCCAGGGCGTGGTAGCGCCGCAGCGTGGCGGCCGAGTTGCCGATCTGGTGCAGCCCTTCGATGCCCATGGGCGAGATGAGCTGGTTGTGGTGCTTCCAGGCTTTGTAGGCGGCTTTGCTGGAGACTGCCGGCCCGAGGTCCTTGGGGTAGGCGGCTTTGAGGCGGTCGACTAGGTCGATTTGTTGGAGGGTAGCCTGGACGGCTAGATGTTGGTGAAGGGATAATGTCAGATTTTTTTCTGTGTGCTATGCAGTAAGGCTGAAAGGAGGGTTGCACCAACCGGGCAGATAGTTTTCATCAGAGAAATCGGAGCCGTTGGCAGGGCAGGGCCAGAATAAGCTCCAGAAGGCCCCTCCGTTCATGCCAGCTCTCAGGCGTGCAAGGTCGACATGACCGGGAAGCGTGCCGTCTTCCCAGCCGGTGGTGAAGTTCTTGTCATTGATGTGGTTGTTGAAGGCGGCTCGCAGCAAGATTGGCAGATCATCGTGTCCATCTAGACCCTTCGTTAGTATTTGACGTATCTGGGATAACAGTTGCTGGTCATACCGATCAATGGAGTGTGTCTAAGGATGCGCTTCACGCGTTTCTCAATGCTCTTCTCACTCGAGGAACCTGACAGGCAACCCGACATGCCATAGCTAGCGGGTCCGACGAGAAGGTGAAGCAGCAAAAGAGAGATAATCACGGCGCCCCAGAACTTGCGGCCAACTCCTCGCCGTTGGCGCGGGTTGGGAGCGGCTAAGCGCTCAACATCCCCGACATCGCGGGGCTTTTCTTCTTTCATCTTCTCAAGGACGACTGTTTCACCAACGTTATGGTTGATGATTTTACACGGCTAGCCAAAGCGATGAGTGAGGGAAAAGTGAAAAGAGATGAGTGAGTAGAGTAGGTAAACAAGGGAGAGTGTTTACGATGTGTTGTCGTTGAAGGATTAGAAATCGCCTAAAGCTTAGCGGGGTTACTTCATCTTAGTTTGATAGTCCGAGGCATTGTCATGTCATCGATAATGCGACCTGGAAATGCATACGCGTCTTCAGTTAGATGCAAAATAAGCGTGTAACCGTGGGTGTGAGGTTTGGTCTCTGGCACGCAACACCCACTCTCTGCAAGAGAGTGGGTGTTGCGACAAAACGACCAGTCCAGCTCACACCCACGGTTATACCACTGCGTCCCAAGTGACTAGATCTAGAATCTCTGTCAAGGCAAGAATCAAGAATCCTTGGTGTTTAGGTAGAAAGAGTAATGAAGACTTGCGCAACGACGTCGAGCTCGTTACTGCACTAAGATCTAGGGTGTCTCGGCGTCATATGTGGACACTTTAAAGTGCAGAATCCATGACTGACCACAGCCTTCAGTCCTCCATCTCCCATCCAAATAAAAGACAAACTCGAAGCACAATACCTACTCAACCGTTCGTATTCTATCTCTCATCGGTGATCTTAACCCTGCTGACGGTGAAGCTGCCTGATGGTGATGCTTACTCTGGACATCCAACGAGAAGAGTCTTGGCACATAGGCTCCATCTCAAGACCCCTCGACCCCTACACGAGGACGTTGAGGTTATTTTAGGGCGTACATGTACCTCACGTGTGGACCCGGCTGTCTTCCTTCTGACGCTGCCCCCTCCAATGAAACTTGGAACTGGATGAGACTGGCTGCCCGACGACACCCACCGTGACACCTTCCCTTCCAGTGGACACCGTCCTGCACCTCCACTTCCACTTCGGCCTGCCCGCACCTGCAAGCGCACCATCCGTCCTGTCTTCCACCTATTCTGAGTGCATCCATCGGCGTGCTGTAGGGTAGAAGAAGTTTGTGTGTTGCCCCTGTTTCACGAATGCCAGTTCGTCCCTTCTGCTCACTGCCATTTCGCACTGCGACATCAACAACGACTTTTGCCTTGTGTTTTTCCACTTTGCTTCTCCTTCCCCTCCCCTGAAGCTTCCCCCAGTGTCTCTTCAACTTCTTTTCACTTTGACACTTTAGCAGGCCATTTTGCTCTTGTATCAGATTCTTTGTTCCTAGTTTCGTCGGCGACTACCGCCAACTTCATTCTCATCACTACCTAGTCTACTATCCAGATAGTGATTCCGACCCATATCCGGATAGTTGGATCCCACGACAAGGAGACCGGCATTTGAGCTCCGTTGAAAGACCCCCGCTGCTGTCACGGTGCCTGCGTCGTCTCCATCCCCGGCCACTCGGCGGCGCTGCGCCCCCCCTTTAATCCCAGACCCGCCAAACCTGCCCACCTTCCCGCCGCCTAGTTCAACTCTCGAGAACGACACTGACGAAATCAACCACCCCGGACCGACTTGGACTACCCTGACGGATCGTATACCGTATTCACCGGCCTCTCCTCAATCAGCACTAGGCGAGGATTATCAGCTGGGATCCTGCTTGCCTCAGCCTCACTCCAGTGTAGCGCGCCGACCAAAACTCTCGCTGCCCCTGCTGCCACAAGTTTTCCCACATCCGCTGTTAATTCATCCCAACATCATCGTCTCAGCTACATACCACCGACACACCCTATCGAGCGATAGCCCTCCTCACCACAATGCCGGGCTTCGCGGACTCCTTCTGGTCCAACGACTACGCCGCAGGTAAGTAGTTTGGCTGTCCCCAGTAAATCCGCTGACTATCCGTCGTTGTCGGCCGTGCTGACGCAGATGTGCTCAGGCCTCGGGGTCCTGTTTGGCAAGCTCCAGCAAGGCGTGGTCGAAAACCGCCAACTCCTGACCATCGCTCGCATGCGCGCCGAAGCCGAAGACGTATATGGTCAGCGTCTATCCGAAATTGCCCCTGCTGTTGACAAGATCCCAAATGGCTTCAACCGCGACGATGGCGCAAGCGTGCGCAAGGTACGAATCACATGCCGGCAAAGACCAGGCTTCATCTTGGCCGAGATATCTTTGACTAACTTATTCGCCGCCAGGCTTATGAAGGTGTGCGGACCGAGATGGAGGACGCCTCCAAGAACCACAAGAAGATTGCGCAAAACATTCGAGACCTAGTTGTGAACCCCTTTACGCGCTGGTGCGACGCCCACGAATCTCGGCTACAAAACTCGCAGGAAGAGCTCCAGGCAAAGATCAAGGCCCACGACAAACAAGCCGAAGTTGTCAAGAAGCTGCGCAGCAACTATTTCAACAAGTGCCGCCTGGTAGAGGATCTCGAGGAAGAAAACAAGTTGGCCTTCCAAGACCCCGAATCGGCAGCGAGCCCGAAGCCCAAGCAGCCAATTCCCGAAATCAAGGTTGAGCCCGAGGAGGAGGAAGATGACGACCCGTTCGAGATTGGCGATGAGACCTATTCGCCTGACCAGATCAAGAAGATCCTCGCCCACATGCTCAACAACATCAAGATAGGCGAAACCAAGGTCCCAATCCTGGGAACGTACCAGAACACATCGGCTGGTACGGATATTGTCGAATACTTGCAGCGGCATATGGGCACCACGAGCATCAGTTACGCTGAGAGAATCGGCCAGGATCTTATCACCCACGGCTTTCTGCGTCTGATCGGTAATGTCGGAAACACTTTCGCCAACAGTTCCAGGATGTTCTACCAATGGCGCCCTCAGGCGTTCAAGCTGGCCGGTGTTCCGGAAAAGAAGGCCCCCGTTAGCCGAACATTCTCGATGCCCCTATCCAACGGATCCGAAGGAAGCGACTCGCCAGTTGTCGGTGCCGTGAGCGAGTACCTTGCCAACTGGAACATCCCCGGCGTCAACAATGGGCGCCCCAACGAGACTCCGTCTGAGCGCATGCGCCGTGAGGCCAGAGAGGCGGATGAGAAGTACAAGGCTGCGGTCCAGAAGTTGGATGAGATGCGCTGTGAGCTCGAGGAGGCCATCTTTCTGCACCTCAAGTTCCTCGAGCGTTGCGAGCTTGACAGGCTCAAGGCTATCAAGACCGTGGTGTTGGACTTTTCTGGTACCATCAGCAACGTCATTCCCAGTCTGCAATCTACTGTAGACAACATGATGCTTTATCAGGAGACCGTCCAGCCGGTGGGCGACCTCCGTTACCTGCTGGAGAACTATCGGACAGGTAGTTTCGTACCCAAGGTTGTGACCTACGAGAACTACTACAACAAGGTCGATGAGCAAACATTTGGTGTTGATCTCGAGGCCCGTGCTCGGGCGGATAAGAAGCGTGTGCCGATCATTGTCACTACCCTGCTAACGTATCTGGATCACCATTACCCGGATCTCGAGGGCGATGAGGCTCGTCGTGGAGTATGGCTTCATGAAGTCTCCCTCAAGGACACTCACAAACTACGCGCCAAGGTCAACAACGGAAAGCCTCCCTCGCTGGAAGTCTTCTCCGAATTTGATGTTGCCACTGTCGCCAGTCTGTTGAAGCTCTACCTACTCGAACTCCCTGGTATGTTTTGCACCATAATCCGCTGGAATATTGGTATCGCCTTACTGACACTGACGTATTAGACTCCTTGGTATCCTCTCATGTCTACGAAATCATCCGAACCATTTATAACACAACACAAGACAGCAGCGAAGACGCCCGTATCCCTGTTCTCCAGCAGACTCTGTCGCAGCTACGCCTCACCAACATTGCTACCCTCGATGCTTGCATGAACCACTTTACCCGCTTGATCGAGCTCACTTCTGCCGACGAGGAGTATGTGGCCAAGCTGGCAACTGCCTTGGCGCCATGCATTCTCCGGCCACGTACCGAAACATCACTTACCATGGAGGAGAAACACGCCTACCGCTTGATTCGCGATCTGTTCGCGCATAAGGATGCGATCTTCAGTGAATTGAAGCGCATGTCCACTCTTGGCGCGTCTGCGTCCATTTCTGGAAACAACAACCGTCCACGCGCAATTTCCACCGACGAGAGCAACCGCAGGGCGCACATGGAGGAGCGAAACCGATTGATTCTGGAGAAGGCCAACGGTAGCAGAAGCAGAGCTACCTCGCCGGCACCGGGACCGCGCGCTCACCGTCGCGACAGGAGCGTTGGCGGACCTGAGACCCGGTTCCCCATCTCTCCCAGCGGTATAACGAGCCCTACTTCTAGCCAGCAGCATGGTAAGAGGCCAAGCTTGGGCCCTGTATTGCCCAAGAGGTCCAGTCTCGAGGTTCCGGATGAGGCTGGTTCAGCCCTGAGCCACCCAGCCGATGGAAACCTGAATGGCGCTGCCCCTGCTGAGCCCGGGACGCCCAAGACCGAGACGGCTGACCCCTTGGCGGATAAGCGTAGCAGCCTAGTAGAGAAGCGCAACAGCCTGGGTCGGAGTGGTGCACGCATCTCGGCCGGCCGTCGCATCCCTGTGGTTGCCTCGACGACAGCCGCTTCTCAACAGCCAAGCGGAAGTGAAAAGGAGAACTTGACTGGCGGCCATGCGCCAGTGACGCTTGTGGACGCTCCGATGGATTACTAGAGGCGAAACGTCGGGGCTAGATAGAGGTGGTCGGTTTGGTTGGGTGGCATTGGAAAAGATGGGAGCGTGGTAATTATGACTCGAATGATAACTATGACATTTTTATCATACCTTTTCCACACTTCCTTTCGTTGCTTTAAATATCAAAACGTGTGAGATTAGAGCGGGCCATCATGATGAAGTGCAAAGTCCGGCTGGTAAGGTGGCGCCAAGATCATCGGCTAGTAGGTGATGCCATCCACATCTTTCGCGTCTTCAGCCCTATAGGTCTTGGCCAAGCCACTGACATCGTAGCAGGTAGCCGCTAAAATTCCTGGTAGGGCCAGTGGAAAGAAGGGTCCAAAACACTGGCTGGACGGAAGATCCTCGACTTGATTATATTGACGGGGCGGCTTGCAACCCTCCGATATTGCTTGATGGTCTCACAGTACCTACTAACTGCAACTTTCACGTACATGTTGTTTCCTGCTCTCGGCGCAGAGTCATAGGAATGCTACTGTCAAAAGCGCATGTTCGGCGAGGGAGGACAAGCCAACGCTGGTTTCCACGTTTGTTTTGTAGCTTCCACTTGCGTTCTGCAGGAAGGGGGGAGACTCTCATGCACAAGATCCAAAGAGAAGGCGCCATGGACACATTCACTTGCCTCAAGCTACCTCTAGAGAGCTAGACTGATAAGGCTACTCAATTTAATACACACACCATGACGACTGAGTACTTCCTTCCTGATCTATCAAAAACATATTACAAGTGGAATCTTCCCAAGGGTGTTGGGAGGTAGAGGTAGGTGTTCTATCGTCGCAAGTGGAAGTGTGTCGGTGGGTCCGGCAGGCACTGGCCGGCCAGAGTCATATGCTCTGGACCGTGCCCTCTGTGCCCTGCCCAGACCGCACCATTTCTAGCCTTCCAGACTAGCCAGTCTCTCCTCTTCTCTATAGTATTATTATATATTCAATCAACCGTATTCTCGCTTACTCTCGTTATTCGTAATCTCACAAGTTATAAGCCCTCTCTTACCTTCCCTATAATCGAAGCAATAAGCGCATCGCACATTCAATTAAGAACCTTATTAAAGCGCTGTAATACCGGGTCTTAAACTCTCGCAACCGATTTCGCGATTTAAGTTCACCCGTAAACTACCCCGCCACATAAAGATTCTCGCCAATACCTATTATTCGACCTCCCTCCCTCAATTACGTCAATCGATAAATTAAACGATTTAATCCCTAGAATAGTTAGTACCCAATCTAGCGATACGCGCTAACCTCTTATTTTATTAATAAATACGCGACACTATTAATATTATCGCCAATATATCTCTATCTACTTCGTTACTCGTCTACTTTTAGGGCGAGGCTAATATCGACGATTGGGAGTAAGGATTCGAGGTTGAACTTAATTACTTTAGTCTTACTAATTATATTTTTAGTATTATTAAAGAGCCTAACGCTAATAAAGTTAATAAATATAAAGTTTAATTTATTTAGCGCGCTATAATTATAAAGATTCTACTAGCGATTCTTAAGGACAAAACTATTATTATTACCCTTACTATTAACGGCTAGAATAGGAAGAATAAAGATCCTAAAGTCCTTTATATCCTTATCCAATCCTATATTACCTATATTACTAACGAAGTTCGTAACGAAGTTTTCACCGAGTTCTTAGCCATTAAGCGAAGTAATTTCAATACTATAACTTCTTTTCTTACCCGCTATACCCTCCTATATAAGCGCGTTCAAAATACCAAGTTTAATATTAATAACGACTTTAAAATTACCTTCCTTTTTAATACTATAAAGTACGACTACCCTATTAACGTAAAGTATTAGGTTATTATTATTAAAGAGAAGGATAAGGATAAAATTCTTACTATTAGCGGTTTACTAACTAAATTCAACAACCTCAATAATACCGAAGCTCGTATAACTAACCTCAACGTCAACATTTAGAAGTCGGCCAACAATAATAATAATAATAAGGATACTAGTTCGTTAAATAAGAAGAAGGATAAGGACAATAATAAGCGCGTTAATTACCCTAAATACGATAAGAAAATATATCCCACTTAGAAATATATAGTTTACAATTATTACGTTATAGCTAAAGCAAATATCTATTAGTACTATTACTCTAAGAAGGCACCCAATACCTAGAGGATTAAGAAGAAGGTTATCGCTAAGAAGGCCGCCGCTACCGCTAATACTAATACTTTAAGCAATAATACCTCTACTAATCTAACTACCCCTACTACTACCCCGAATTCTACCCTATTATATAGAGGCGGAATATTCATAGCCGCTAATAATATAAGCTCTAGCAATATAGATTTTTACTAGAGCCCCTAATAAATACGATTCAGCGTATTAATAGTATATAGTTTAATTATTTAAATTAAGACTCCTATCTTCAATTTCAATATACTTCTAGTAATCTCGCTAAAGTCCAATAGGTTTAAAGGCAATAATAATATTAACCAAACGGTTTTCGTAACCTAGTTATCTATAATTCAGGCTATACTTCTAATATCTTTAACTACTTTAAATAATTTACGGATTTATAGCCTCTCCCCCACCCTATAATATACATAATCGGCAACGGAAATTCGACTTTTACTTATTATATAAGTACCGTTGAGTTATTTATACCTACTTTTAATAATATTAACGTTAGGGTTAAAATTAAGAACGTTATCTATAGTTATTACGCGAAGTGATAATACGTAAATAGTAATAGTAGGATTGATAATGATTATTAGTACTGCCGGGAGCCTCTACCTAGAACTTCATATAGCGATTACAAGTAATTATACAAAATATAATAGGTAGATGATTAATTACTAATTAGAATTAACGCCGAAGGCGATAGCGGGACGAGCCTTCTTATATTGCTATAATATAAGGCTATCCTTAAGGGAGGATACCCTAACTATATTATAATTAGTTTAATAAAGTAGATCTACTATAATTTATAATAAATTATAGTATTTCCCCCCCTACTAGAAAGAAGATTCTCTATCTATATAATATTTAATTATATATAGGAAGGACAATACAATATCCGGAAGAGTACTTATACTTTAATAATAACTACTATAATTATTATAACCTATATAACCTTCGCTATTTAAATTATCCTCTATCTACTAATTGCCCTCTATTTCCTACTTACGCTATATTTAGCGTCGACTATTATAAGGGTCGTTAGAGTCTAGGAAGACGTTTTAAATTAGCGGGGGAGGCTAATAACGCTTTTAGGGCGTTAGGGTACTATAGGAGGTAAAAGAGCGGTCGTACGAGAAAACTCCTAAGGAACCGACGGGAGAAATATTATATAAATTTTGAAATACTACTAAATTAGGATAGGAGTCGATTAGTTATTTATAGTAGATAGCCTTATTAATCTCCTATTATATATAGGTTTGTATACGAATATATTCCTATAGAATTATTTATTTGATATCCCTATAGGAGAGATTAAAGATATTAGCCGGTACGTTAGAATAGGCGTTAATACTATAAATAGCCGTAGTTATACTAAGGATTTAAATTAAATCGGTTAATCCTATAATAATAAAAGATTTTACGATAGTACTATTAAAGTTATTATTAATATTAATTAGGCGAATAATTAAGATACGGATGCGAGAAGGGATTTTAGTAATTTAATCGGTATTACAAATAGTATTAAAGTCGTTAATAACGATGTAGGTGAATTTAATTAGAACTTTAGCTAATTTTATTTTAATTTTACGTAAGTAATTAATTTATGTAAAGGATTAGTTAATTTTAGGAATTTAGACGCGATTACTATTAAGGCTAATAGGGCTACCGATTTTATTAAATAGAACTTCTAATTCTACGCCGAATTCCGTTTATATAGTATTAATATTAAAGTTATTGAAGTCGAGGCTAAAGCGAGCTACCTTTTTTTTAAAGGCCTATTAATAAACTATTAACGAAGAATACCCTTTCTCTTTTTTATTAATAATTTTCCGGGGGGTAGACCTAAGCGCAACCGATTCGGGTAGGCCTTTTTTAGTAATTAAAAATAATTATTTAACTTTATTATTAATAATAAAATTATATTAGATAGGCGAATTGTTAATAATAAAGCCGGGTGTTAGAATAGAGAAGTATAAGGCGTAAGAGAAAGCGAGGTCCTTATATAGATTTAATTGAATTGCGAAAAGCTTTTCGGCTTCCGCTAAAGTATAAGCGATAAATTAGTAAGTATTAGGGATAATTAAATAGTAGGTAAATTTAGGGTAATCGATTATAGGGGTAGAGAATTCGTAACCCTAGTAAGCGTTCGGGCTAGAAAAAGTAGGTATAATTTATATATTATAATTATTAGAACGGGTCTAGTCCTATTAAATACTATAATTAGTAAATTCGACGTTAAAATTAATAATAAAAGTACGGACGCTAATAGAGTAATACAATTGAGAAGTTATAGCGTACGAAATAGCGAATTCGAAATCGATTTAGATATTAGAATTAAGAATAGTAGAATAAAATACCGATATAATAAATTTATCCGCTTTAACGAATAGGATATAACGGAAATATAAATGCGGGACTTTATAGCGGTTATTGTTTTATACGCTAGCCTTATTGTATAATATTAGATTAGTATTTTTATAAACGTTATATTTTCTTTTTAGAAATTCGTAAAGGAAAAGGATATAGGTTTGACTAGGCTAGGTTAGGTCCGAATTAATATAGTAAACCTAAGCCGCGAATTTAGCGTATAAATAAAATAATAAACGGTTAGAGAAAGATATAGTTTTAATTTTATTAATAATAGTAGTGGGTAGTATTAAACTGTTAGAAGTACTTTATCCGAGAGGGTAATAAAATAGGGGGCTTATATCCTTTAAATTAATAGATCCGAGGACGAAATCTTTAAGATAATTATTATAATTAAGAAATATATTAATAATATCGTTTTCGTTTTCGACTAAATTAGCGAAGATATTATCTATTTTATTAAAATCTTTGTACTCTACGGGGAGTATTATTATACTTATTGATTTATTAGGTTTATTGGGTAATACTAATTGTTTTTTCTAGGAAAATAGTATTAAAAATAGGGAAAAGTAGAAGAAAGAAATAAGGGTAAAAATTAACTCTAGGGTTTTCGTATTCGAAATTCCTATACGACCCTTACTACTTTAGGGCCTACTTAATAATATTTTTTCTACTATATATAATATAATAATTACTTCTAACGTTAATTTTAGCGTTGACTAATATCCTCTATACGTAATAATACCTCCTATTTATTAGAATTAATTTTCGTCGAATAGATTAAATAAAATAAAAGTAAGAAAAATAAAGAAAGAATTCTTTAAGTACTGTAAGTAGAAATATAAATATTTCCCCCTCCTTTAAAGAAAACGAAAAATAAAAGGAAAAATAATAGAAATAATACTACTAACCCCTCTTATATATTATAAATAAGGGATTTCTCTTTTCGAATTCTCTTACTAATTCTATTATATTCTTTAATTCTTCTCTCTTAACCTAATCGTTATAATTCGCCTCCTATCCTTTCTATTTTACTAAGTATTTTACTTAATTGTCTACTTTTAATTTTAATAAGGGCTTTGCTAATTAATCCTCGATTTTCCTACTTTGTAACCGCTCGATTTTATACTCTTCCTACCCGTTTACTATAATAGGATTGGGTTTAATTACTCTATATTCGTACGGATTTTTACTTTGAGCCGGCTTCTATAATTGCGCTACCGAAATAATAGGATAGATATATAATTTCGGCTAAAAGTTTAATTCTACTACTAATAATCCTATTTTATATAGGACTTTATATAGACTTACCTATTATAGGGATTATTTTAATTTTAGTTTTCTAAGAAGGGAATAGCCGGAGTCCAACCGAAAGTAGATAGTATTACCGATTTTTAAATTTACCGGCGTATATTACTCGTTATACCGGAGTTTTATTTAAGCGCTTATAAAGTCGATTAATATTACTACGTCTTCCTATAGGCCTTTATATATAATTTCTAAAACTTTATATTCTAGTGGACCGACTTTCTTGCCCTATAGTAAATTATATAGTATTTACGGGCGGAAATTATAGATTAATTTATTTAGTAATATTTTTATTACTATTTAATAAGAATTATTAAAATTATATTGTATTATTAGTAGTATTTTCGTCTATAGGTCGTCTAAGGACGCGTACTATATTTTGATAGCGATTTCTACTGTTTAGTTAGTATATTCCGATTGCCTATTTATTTATAAGTAGTAAGTAGTTAAGAAGAAAAGTTTCGTACTAATAAATTTAAATATTACCCTCTATAATATTAATACAAATTTGTAATCCTTATTACTAATAATCTTAGAGGAATATCCCTAATTATAGTATTATAATATTCGTAATAGGATTTCGGCCTACTCTTTCGCTCTGTATATTTTATACCCTACTAAAAGGAATACCCTCTTACTAAATTTATACGTTATAATATATATAATATTTAATTTAAGGAACCCGGGTAGTACTTAAAAGGATTTAATTATATTAATTTTAAATATATCGGTAATAAAATTTATAGTAATAGTATAGAAAAGACGGGGTATTAACTTAATCGGTTGCAGTTCTCCTAATTTGGGTTATTAAACTATTTAATTCTAACGATAAGTTTTATAATAATTAACGTAAGTATAAATAGTACGGGTTTTATTATATAAGTAGAAAATCGATAATATTTCTATTATATAATTTATTCTAAAATAGTATATTTTATTATAAATTAACTCTAATACCTCTTTAATATAGGACTTTAGAACGCATAACCTCCTCTTGTTGTAATAATTAACGTAATATAATAATTTATTTTAGAAGTCGAATAATCCGACCGGGAGGTTGGGTCGTTTACTTAACTTCCTTTCGCTATAAATTAATTTAGTATATTGAAGAGCTTTAATAATTTTAATGTATTTAATATCCTGATAATAACCCTTTAATACCTTATTATAAAATTCGTTTAAAAGGATTAGTTCCGCTATTATAATTTAAAAATAGGATTAAATATTTGTTAATTCGTTTACTAGGTCCTAATTATCCTTAAAGGCGTTCTACTTAGTAATTAGTAGACGTAATAATACGTTAGGGATAATATTAAACGGCTTTAAAATATAGAATATTTGTAAGCGAAATTAGGAAGTCTAGTTAATAGTATTGGTAAGCTTAAGGTTAGTTTTATTGAAGTTTACCGTTTAAAGCGAAATATATTTAATAATTCCTATCGTCGACGTATAATCGGTTAGAATATTGATTAGATATTCGTTAAATTAGACTATCTTCTTTATCTTCCTTAGTGTTTATATTACTATTGCGACTTTTGCTTCCGTCGAGTTGTACTTCTTCTCCGCTGTAGTCGTTATCTTTAATAAGAAATAAATTAGCCGAATATTATTGAAGGGAATATTGTTTATATTGGGAATTGATATTCTATTTTATTTTCTTACTAATTAAAAGATTATTATACCTTATACTTCTTTATTAGCGTCCGTTTTAATAAATAGGTATGTCCCTTTAATGTAATAGTAAATAACTTTTTACTAATAGAAATTCTCCTATATAATTTTAAACGCTTCTAATTTTCCTTTTATTAATTTATACTGGATTTTTAAAGTATAAACTAATCGAATATTCTTATTAATGTTTATAGGTAATTCTCTAAATTCGTACGTACGTTTTAGTAATTCTATTTTCCGCTTATTAAATAGAATTGCCTTTATTTTAAATTATATAATACTTTTCTTCAATTACCTTATTATACCCAAGTACGTCTCTAAATTATTAAATATATCTGGGAATTTTAGTTTTTAAAAGGTTTAGATCCTATTATCCGTCCGGGTAATACTTTTTTTACTAATTGTATATTTTAGGAATTGAACCGTCGGGTATATTATAAATAATTTATTAGCGCTAATATAAATTCGTACTTTATTTAGGATATTAAGAATTGTAGTTATATAGGTCAAATATTCCTCTTAATTATTGTTATAAATAATAATATTATTAATATAGGCGCGAATAAATTATTAGTAATCGAAGAAGAGGCGGTCTATAAATTTCTATACGAAAGTTGGCGAGTTTTTAAAACCTATAAGTACTATATTAGATCTTTCCAAACTACGAGGATTGATAATTATTATATAGTTCCGGTAGTTAATAAATATAGGGAATTAGTAGAAGAATACTACTGTATTAAAGATAGTAAAGTATTTCTTACCTACTATTATATTAATAATATTATTTTAGTTTAGAAAGGGGTATATATTTAGTATTATAATATTGTTAAAGGGTTTCAAATCTACAATTATACGCCTTTTATCGATATTATTTACCTTCTTCTATATAATAAAAATTAGATATATAATAGGATTAGGCTATAATATAAAAAATATTTTGCTTTATATATATATCTTTTTATATTCCTTATTTAGAAATTCCTTATCCTTAGTATTAAAAGGGTAAATTCTAATAATATAATATTATTTTTACTATTTTTTAATAAGGTTAATACGTATTTTATTTTCTTCGGCTATTAGTATTATACTATAATCGCGAAAAATATTACTATACTTATTTAGGAAGCTCCTAATTTTATTAGTAAATTCCTCGTTATTATTATAAATATTTATTCTAACTTTAAATAAAACCGAAAATACGTCGCTTAATTTATTTAAACCCTAAGAAGGAACGCTAAATACTTCTTTCCTTATTACTTCTTCTTATTTATTGGTATTATCCTTATCGATTATACCGTTCGCTAATGCTTATTATTTTAATATTGCTACGAGAATATCTTTAATATCGGTCTCCGCTTGTAAATTAACGAGATTTATATATTGCTCCGCTATTAATTTTACTTCGATTATCGGTCTTAAATACTCGATTTCGCTCGATTCGATTAATATTATAATTTCCCCTAGCGTTTATCTCCGAATTATATCTATTTTAATACCCTTTTCAATATAAATCGGATATTCTATACTATTATTAAAAGGGATTATTTTAAATATATTAGTATTTAGGGTAGCGTTTAAAAAATTAGGGATAGTCGTTTCGAATAAAAATATTTTGTTAGGAATATTAAATTAATATTTTAAAGTAGAACTGTATTTAATAGGCATTGTACTATTTTATCCGGGTTATAAAACGTAATTATTGCGTACGAAGACTTCCGATAGGTAATTAGGCGATTCCTTACGTTCCTTTTTTCGTATTGCGTAAAAATAATTTCGAATTTTTATATTAAATACTGAGCGGAAAGAATAAAGATTTAAATTAAAGTTAATTTTAACGCTATATTCTAATAAGAATTCGGTTCCTAAGAATAATTATACCGATAATTTATTAATAATATTAGCCCTAATATAAAAATATTTATCTATTAATATACTATTAACTTTTCCTAATAAGTAAAAGTCGAATTCTATTTTGTAAGGGGTGTAGCACAGTTGGCACAGATGCTGGCCTAATAAATCGATAAGGTTCTACGAAGAGAAAAGAGGGAAAAGGAGTGCCTATTGGGCAGGCTTAGCCAACTGTTCTTTTAAGGGACGTACGCACAGGCTAGAGGGTTGCCGGCACGGTAAGGCACCTAATTAGGTATACCCTACCGGACCGGTTATAAGCTAGGCTCGCCTAGCAGTTGCTAGGCATATCAGCCACAGGCACTAGCCCTATAATATTAGCCCCCCTCTCCTCCTCCAATTAGACAGCTAAATATATACGCGTAACTCTACACGTATATCCTAAATATTAGACAACAAGCCTCCTTTCTGCCTACTGCACGCACATCCTACTTATTTCTAAATCCCCTTTTCTCTCTCTCTCCCTCTCTTCTTTCCTCTTTCAACCATTATCACATCAAAACGTAAGTATACCCTCAAACCGCTACTTCCCGTAGTCTAGTCCTTCTTATTTCTCGTCCTTTTCCTATTATTATTATATTCCTGCCCGCTCGTTATTCTCACTTTTATCGTTACTTTTACTAACCCGTCCGTATTGTAGACCGGTTGCGAATAAAATATCCGGCTCCCCCTTTAATACTATTATAATATAATAGTTCTTTACATTCTAATAGTTTTAGCAATTGTAGCGCTAGTTTTTACCGCTGTCGTCTCTACTACCCCAAACTCCTACTCCGGCTTCGAAGAAGCCTAAAGTTCTTAAGCCGGTATAGACCCGGCCTAATACCTATTTTATTAATATTAGTAAAATTACCGTTAATGAGGAGATCGCCGCTACCGTTGCCTAAGCTTCCGTATTTCAACTTTCCTAGTACGTATATTATTTATCGTACGGTTATAATTATATCGCGCCCCCCGCTAATAGCGCGGCTATTATTTATATACTTTACTAGTACGTTAAAATCGTTTATAAGGCTACCCCCGCCTAGGCCTAGAAGACTTTTACGGCCTAATATATTATTAAATATATCCCGGGACCTAAGCGTACCCTCTTCGTCGCGGCTTTTAAGTCGCTCCCCAACTTTACTCTCTTAGAGGAGAAAGGAATTATCCTAGCGTAAATTTTACTACTCCTCCGTTCGTTATCTTTCAACTCCGTTCTTTATTTAATTCCGTTCTTCATTTAATTAACCCTATTTTTTACAACGAATCCTAAAAGAGAGTTAGTACGGCCGTCGCTTACGAATTGGCGCCTTCTATTACCTCCGTCTAATCCGGCGATACTTTTTCGTTAGCGGCTAAGGTTAAAAACCTTAGGGAGAAGATAGCTACTTTAAAAATTAATATAGTAAAGGTAAAGTAAGTAGTAGACCTAGTTATCGAAGCCGGTTTCGATCGGCTTATTAATTATTATAACGATAACCTCGCTGCTAAGAGGCGCGAAAAGGAATTCTAGAAGGAGTATAATACCGCTACCGCCGTTAAATTCGTTACTACCGCTACTGCCGTTAAGTCTATTACTACTATTACCGCCGCCGTAAAAAAGGCTTCCGCCTCTAAGGCTATTAAACGCTATTAAAAGAATAAGGAGGACGGCACCCCTAGTAAGAAGGTCCGTACTACGAACCCGTTTAGCGGATTCGAATAATAGAACGCCGTCCGTCTACTTCTCGGTATTCGTCCGAAGGACGAAGTCCGCCTATTACCGTCTTTATTATCCCCGGTTTTGCCGGAGAACATCCACCCTCAAACTTACGACCCTTATAATACAACCCCCAAAAATTTAGCTAATAGTAGAAAGGGCGATATTAAGAATTTTAATATTAATAAGGTTATAAAGGACTTATTAAACGATAATATAATAAAAGATATTTAATTAGTTAGTAATTAGTAGTTTTAAAGCTTAGCCCCAGTTAATCTTAAACTCCTTCTAATACTACTTACTATTCCCTTCCGTTTCTTAACTCCGTAATTAACTATTCCTAATCTATTTATAAGATCTTCGTTTTCTTAGGGGTAATTCTTAATCCATCGGTCAACCGGTCCGTTATTAATATTTATTACCCTATATTTTTCTTCAAACCGGTCTAAGGCTACTATTTCTCGGAACTTATCTAGGGGTTCCTATAACGGGATACGGTAACCCTTCTACTTAACTAGGACTTTTCGAATAATACCTTCTCGTTTTTTAATAGTATTAGCATAGAGAATTTCTTCTATTTAAAATTCTAATTCACCTTCGACTTCTATAGCTAACGGTTAATCGTTAGTAATTTCCTAACTTAATAAAGGGTCGGTAGCCGCCCGGCGTAGTAAATCTACATAGAAAACGTTATATACTACACGGGGAAGACTAAAAAGCTCAACTATATAAAGCGAAAAGACCTTAGAAACGGTATACTTAACGTACAACTAATCGAACTTCTTCTTAGGGCGGTCCGTAAAATAATTCTTAAAGTTAAACTAAACCTTATCCCCGATTTAAAAACGTTTAACTAATTAACGACGTTAATTAGCGAACCTCTCTTATTCTTAAGCGGCTACTACTATAGTAACTTAATACAAGTCCGTAATTTATTATAGCTTCTTAACGAATTAATAGGCCCGTTTCTCAAAGGAAAGAAGGGGAATTTCCGGGCGGGTCTCCTCGATTACAAAAATCGGGAATTCGGCGTCATATCCGTAAATAGCAAAGAAAAGCGTCATACCGATAGAAGTATTAATACGGCTATTAATAACTAATTACGCTATAGAACACTACTTATCCTAATCATTTTAAACGTAATTAATAACCGCTTATAAGTAAGTATAGATCTCCTAATTTATACGCTCAGGACCTCCGTCTATCTAAAGGTAGTAAACCGTACTAAAGAGACGTTTAATATTAAGGAACTCGTAGAACTTAGCCTAGAAACGACTAGTCTAATTAGAACCTCTATTACTAATAATAGATTTAGGGAAACCGTAGTACTTAACGAAATATTAGAAGAAGCGCTCTATATAGAGCTCTACTTCTATAGACGGCATAGGTTCGAAAATAACGTTCTTACTAAACTAATCCTTAATAACTTAAAGATAAATATTACCGTTAAAATCCGAAAGGTCCGTAATAAAATTTATTTAAATTTCTCGGTTAAACTAGTCCGGGACCGACAATAATTATATAAGCCCCTTCTTCTATTCTCTCTAAACCTTAATCGAGCCGTAAATATAGTAATTTCGGAAGAATTAACGAATATAAGCGCCTAAAAATAACTAATAAAAATACCTAATCAAAGCGGCGATAGTACCTTCTTTACCAAAGTAATTAAGAACGTAGGAATCGTAAACAATCTGGATAAAGGTTATACGAAGGATATTAAATTATTAAAATTAGTCCGAAAGGTTAATAGAATTAAACTCGGTATATATAGGGGTTCTAAGGACTTAAAGACGGCCTTAATAGCGAAGCCGGCTATAAGAATCGATATTATAGTCGGCAATTTGAATTTTAAACTTCAAAGAGGGATTGAAATAGCATTCGTTATTCTAAACTACTATTTTAACTTATTAATAAAAGGAGTCTTTAAGGGCTATTTAATCCCAAAACTACTACAAATCCGGATCTTCAAATACTTTTACACCCTCTTTCCTAGCGCGGACTATTCACGAGGCCGAAATGCGGAGCGGAATATAAATTTTAAAGGCGGAATCTAAAATTATTTATAAGTCGTAAGCCTCCCAATCCTATTCCGTAAGTATATCCTATTCCCGCCGAAATAAAGTATCGGAAACTACCCCTTCCTTACCCGGACGGTATTTAATATTAAAATTAAATTGAAAAAAATATTCCACTTAACGAATTTAACGTTTAGAAAAGCGCTATATCTTTATAAAATATTCTAAATTACAATAATTAATAAAAATAATAAAGGACTTACAACTCCGGAATTCGGTAAATTACTACTCAAAATAATTAATAATCGCTAGCATTTCCTTATCGTAAATAGGGTAATTCCGTTCCGTAGCGTTTAATTTCCGTAAATAGTAACTAATAACCGCCCGCTTCCTAAAATCATCGACTTTTTACGAAATGACCCCGCCTAGTACAAAACTATTATAATCTATTTTTAAAAAAGTTTTCTTATTCGGATTAAATTCCGTAAGAATCGGAGTACGTATAAATAAGGTTTTTAATAATTAGAAAGCGGTTTTATATTCCTTAATCTATTCGAATGCTACGCCCTTATTAATTAATACTATTAATAGCGCAACGACTTTGGAAAATTACAATATAAATATCTAGTAGTAATTAATAAAGCCGAAGAAATTCCAGACGCCTTTCTAAGAATTAAGAGGAAACTACTCGAAGATAGCTTTAACTTTCTCAGGGTTAATTTAAATACTAATACTAACGTAAATAATAAAATTAAAATATTTAACTTTCTTAATAACGAATTCGTACTTATTAAGGTTAAAATATAACCCTACTTCGAAGAGTTTTTATAATACTAAACAGACCTTCGCTTCGTAGTCTTCCTTCGTACTCGAAATATAAATAAAGACGTCGTCTATATACGCTATACAAAACTTATCGAAATATTCGTAAAGAATATAATTAATATACCGTTAAAACGTTATTAATACGCCTATTAACCTAAAGGGGACTACTAATTATTTAAATAACCCGTACTATATTCGGAAAACCATTTTCCATTCCTCGCCTATTATTATACAAATCTTATAGAACGCCTATACTATATCGACTTTTATATACTATTTAGTGCCCTTTAAAATATAAAACGTTTTATTAATAAGTAGGAAGGGGTAATAATCTACTCGTATAATAGCGTTAAAGGCCTAATAATCGCAATAAAAACGGAGTCCGCCTCCCGGCTTCCGTACAAATAATACGGGGGCTCCAGCCTCCAAATTATTAATACGAATAAATCCCTTATCCAAAAAGTCCTTCAAAATCTTTTTTAAAATTAAAAACTCTTTACGAATTATATTATAAAGGGGGCCGAAGGGAATCGGAAATTCCTTACCATCTTTATCTTTTTTAATCTCAATTTTATAATTAATACCGAAGCGATAGGGGTTACATTTATCGGCGTTTTATTTTATCCATAAGGGGAAAAGGTTATAAAATTTCTTTAGAATTATCTTTCGAAATTATTCCTCGATATAAACCTTCTTTAGCTAAAATACCTTCTCGACGTCTTTTAAACTAACTACAAATATAACCTCTTCTACTACTCTACCGCCAAATTCCTTCCGTATCTTACGGATTTAGCCAATAAAAGTAATCGCCAATACGTAAATCGCAGACTTAATATCCTTAATAAACTCCGTATCTAAGACCTATTTACCCCCGATATAAAGAATCCAATAATTTATAATACCTATATATAAACGCTTCTCGTAGGGAACGGAATAAGCGCGTATCGCCTTAAACTATAACTTACCCAAGATAATAGGGAATTCTAAAAGCGGAACGATATAAACACAAACGGGATGAACGTAACTATTAACTTCCGCTAGGAAATAGGCCAGTCCTTAAATAATAGCGCCTTCTATAGTAATAGAAGCTCCTTTAATACGACGGGATTTAATAAAGACGATAGGAATCCGTAAATCTTCAATAACCTTTTTACTAATTACGGTATAGTACTAGTAACCCTCATTAATAAAGACGTAGAATAAATTATAATTATTAATAACGAATAGAATTAATATAAACTCTATTTCCAATTACGATTTTAATTTAAACTCTTCCACCTTACTCAATACGTCTATTTTAAGCTCCGGGGCCCGACTTCGCTCTAAAGCTACTCTTTTCCCTATTCGGAAGCGGAATTACATTTATACTTATTATCCTCTTCTAGAAGCGGAGGGACTTCAATAGCAATAATTTAAATACGAACGTTATTATTAAGAGGGATTATAAGAAGGTAAAGGCAATTACCGACCCGGTAACCCAAAGCTCCGCAATAGAAATAGAAGTTATTATCCTTACGTTTTTAGCGTTCATTATTAGAAACCCACTTAATACGCTTAGAAGAAGTGGCCGAATTTAAACCACTTCGCCTTCGATTACCACAACCTCTATTCGCGCCAACGTAAATAAATCTTATAATAGTATCGCCGTTATAATTAAAAGGGCAATCGTTAAAAAAAGAAGAAGAAAATTGGGTCTAGGACTACTAACGCTAAATACCGGACCGTTAAGTATTAACGTTAGAAATAGGGAAATAAATACTACTACTTTAAAAGTAGCCCTTTTAATTACGAAGGTACTTACAATAGTCCTCTTTAAATTCAATAGTCCGCTTATAGCCAAAAATATAGTATTATATCTAAGCAACGCAAATACAATAATCTTCAAAGAGTTCGACTATAAAAAACTTATCGTAAAATTTCCAATTAATAATACAATGGAAATAAGCCAATTTAGCAGGGCTTTCCCAACTATAATTACTAGCCTTTAATATTTCGTTATCGAATATAGTTAGGAAAGTAACGAACGGCTCTCCGTCTTTCTAGCGCAAACGAACTAACTTATTAAAAGCAGCATCCCAATTCTAATACGAGCCGAAAATAACCTAAATCTAATCGAAAAGAGTAATGGGGTCTTCTTCTCCGCGGGTTATCTTACTAATCCAAAAGCCTTCGAACTAGAATTACTTATTATCGGGAAGAATATTAAAAATTTCGTATTAAGCGGCGTTACAATTAATACGCAAGCCTACCTTAATATTAATATTATACGCCTTAATAAATTTATTATAATAGAAAAGGAAGGTATAGGGCTGCCTATTCCACTTAGGAAATTCAAAGGGCTTTCGTCTATAAAGGGTACTATAACTATTATTATAATTAGTAGAGGTATTAGTAATTGGGGTATTAATCGCGCCCGTAATTCTGCTAATAATAATAGTAGGAGCGGAGTCTACGAAGTTAAAATCTAAATGTAAAGCGAAGATAGGATTAGGATTGGAATTAAAGAGAAGGGATTTAACACAATCGCGGAAAGTAATATTACTGTTGAATACCCTAAGGAAGCCCTTTATAATACCGCTGCCGTCTTCTTACTATTCGCCGCCGTCTTAGGAGTCGTAGAACTCTTCGACCCCGACATCGTCTATATCTATATCCGCGAATCCGACTATAGTATTGATAAATATCGTAATACCGCGCTCTAAATTGCTAGCTCCGTCTTTAAATCTACTAAAGAAAATATCCGTCTTTGAAAACGTCTATCCGCTAATATAGGTAGGAAGTAGAACCTAATATAAGGGGTGTAGTATAATTAGTATAAATACTAGCCTAATAAATCGATAAGGTTCTACAAAGAGAAAAGAGGGAAAAGGAGTGCCTATTGGGCAGGCTTGGCCAGCTATCCTTTTAAGGGACGTACGTATAGGCCAGAGGGTTATCGGCACGGCAAGGCACCTAATTAGGTACACCCTGCCGGACCGGTTGTAAACTGGGCTCGCCTAGTAGTTGCCAGGCATGTCAGCCACGGGCACCAGCCCCATGACATATTTAAATATCGATTTTAGTAGTTAAATTAACGCCTCGTACTTGTATTCCCTCTATAGAAATATATTTAATATTCTTAGTAAATAATTTAATAAATTTATAGTCGATTAGGGAGTAAGAAGTATTAATATTTAAATAAATAAGTATAGCCTTATTACTAGGGTTAAGTTTAATATTTAATTATAAATACGTTATTCTTTTCTTATAGCGCTATTACTTCTTATATAGAATTATATCGGATATAGCTTTAATAATTTATTTAAATTATAAAGTAAATAGCGTATACTAATTGCAATAGGCGATCTTTTTCTAATTTAGGGCTATACTATCTACGAATAATATAATAGTATTTTATAACCGAATTAATATTATTTCGTAAACGGGTACTTCAAGGATAAAAACGTATAAAATATTATAAGAAATTAGAACCGAAGGGTAATCGCGATTAATTATATTATTAGAATAATAAGTAGAATTATTTATTTTAATAAATTCCTTGTCTTCGCCGATATATATAAATCCTTTTTCCTCTAAAAACGTAATTTTAGTAGACAATTCGGGGTTATTACTAATAATTTATTTGACTTTTCCCAAATATATATAACGGCCGGGGCTATTCTTTTAATGACGTTAGAAATTAAAATACGTACGGTAGGGTTTATTAGGAAAGTAATAGAAGTTATTATTATTATTAGGTTTAGTAAAGCGCTAAGAGAAGTTTTAATGTTTTCTACTATTGCGATGACTACTAAATTTACTATTTTTATACTTATTATAGGAAAAATCGCGTAAACCATAGTAAAAGTTATTATTATACTAGGGATTATACTAATAGTTACGGCTGCGATTATTAAATTTACTACGATTTCTAAAATTGCTACGACTATTAAAATTATTATAATTGCTAAAATTAATATCTTTTTTATTATTATCGTTAGGCGAGCCGGTATTGAAAGTAATATTACTTTTAATTTCGTTATAGTTTTTATAGAGGATTTTAGCCTTATTATTAGTATTATTAAATTATTCTCCTCTAAAATTAATAATAGAAGGGCAAATGTAGTTAAATTACAATTCGGAGTATAAGGAGTTCTAAAGGCGTATTAATAATTAGAAATTAGTAGAATTTCTTTAAATATAAATATATTCGAAGAGTTCTATAGTAAATTCTTTAAGAGTATTAGGGTATTTTTTATTTATTATTTTAATAAATTAATTCTTTATAAATTATTAATTAACTTCGTCCGGTTTAATACTAAATTCGGTATTAATAATATAAAATAACTCCTTTAAATTGCCGTATATACAATCTTTCTCCTCTCGGGATAGGATATTAATCTATTATTTAATTATATTACTATGTAATAAATTATTAAAATTAGTAATAATTATATTATAGCGGTTAACGCTAGCTTTAATTTACTTACGGATGTATTCTATTTATAATTTGTAATTTTTATAGTACTACGTTCTACTTTCTATAAAAACGGTATTTTTATTAATATAATTTATAAGCGGGTTAGGTTAAAATATAGAAGTATTTATTAACTTTTAAGATTCGGTAATATTAAATATAGTAATTATATTTCCTTTATAATTAGGGCGGATCTATAATTATTTAACCCTCCTATTTAAATTAGCGATAATTTTATCTTTTTTATTGTAGTTAATTTCTAATTTATAAAGCGTTTCTAGGATAATTAATAGGGTTACGTTTAAAGCCGACGTAATATTAATACTATTCTTTATATTAGGGGCTATATTAAGAGGCGCCGATTTAGCGGCGGATTCTAATGTATTAATAAGCGCTAAATTAGTAATATTACCGGTTATTAATAGAGTAAACTCTTCTATTAATATAAATTAGTAATTAAAAATATTATTTATATCGGTTAAGCCTATATCGGCGTTAAATATATTAGGGGAGGAGATAATCTTATTAGAAATAGTATAAGTTTAATAAAAGATTAGTTTGATAACCGAAGGATTTTTAGAGGGCTAATTAATATTAGTATACCGGGCGTTTTAAATAGGTAAATAGCGAAATTAGGTATTAATAAGTTTATTAATAATTATAGAAGTAGAATTTAAATAAAAGTTGGAAGAATTACCTCTAATTTTAATATTTATAAGGTTAAGTAAATTGTAAATTCCTATAGTAAATTGTAGGGGTTATTAAGAAGGGATTTACTAAAAAGAAAGTTAAAATTATTAATAAGCCGGGAAAATACTGGGTTGACTTAGAATTAAATTTAGTACCGAAGGTAGAATTTAGTAAAAAGTCTATTGAAAAAATTATTAAAAATAGACTACGTACTAAAGAGGAATTATTAGAAAAGTGGAATATAATATAGTATTTCCGAACGAATTGGCGTACTAAGGGAATATTTAACGAATTTATTCTAAGGAAGGACCTAGAAGAATTAGCGTTTAGGTACGAAATTAAAGATAATCCTTTGTCGGTAATTATTAGAATAATTATATATATAATTCGGTTTTAATAGTATTAGAAACTATTAGAAATACTATAGTAATTAAGTCGAGGGATAATATTAATTATTACGGGATTTCTATTATAATTAGTATAAATATCGCCGGTTTTAGCTAAATTGGGGCCGAATTAACCGGGATTATAGGTATTACTAGTATTAGAATTGAAAATTCTACTAAGGACGGGGCTAAACCAATATAACGGACCGATGAAATTAATAATAAAATTGAATGAAGTATAGAATTATTATTATTATAAGAGTTAATTAATATATTGGCGATAAAGTTATAAGACGACGGGCGAATTATTTTATTGAGGAGAGTAGTATTTCTAACGACTTTAGTAACTTTTTTTTACTTAGTAATAAATTACTTTTGAACGGCCTTAATAATAAGTTTATTAACGTTGAGAGGGATCTAATTCTTAATAAGAACTTTATAAATCTACGCGTTAAATAGAGCGAATTCTTTTTATTTGTAATAAATAGCCTTAACGGCCTCGTTTATTAGGTTTAGTTCGAGAACCTATTTGACTTCGAATTCCTTTATCTTATTGATATTGTAGTCTTCGTTATAAGACTATTTACTGGGTTAATTGGTAGGGCTAATTACTATAACTTCTACGATAGCTTAATGTATTAAATTTATAATTTTTTTATTATAGTATAGTTCTAGGTATTTTCTTATAAAGAATTTAAATTATTTAGCGAATATAGTCTATATTGGGTCCTAATTGTAAGAGACGGACTTAATTGATAATGATAAATCTATATCGATATCTAGATCGGAAGGGTTAGAGGGTATAGTAAAAAAGTTGACGTAATACTATTAGGCGAGGAGATTTTAATGTAGTCCTACGAGACTCCCCCTCAAAGGAAGAGAAAAAAAGGGAATAATAATAGTAAAAACGAAAGTTCGATTCTAAATTATATATATTACTTATTACGCGAAGTGATAATATATAAGTAGTAATAATAGGATTAATAATAATTATTAGTATTACTGGGAGCCTCTACTTAGAACTTTATATAGCGATTATAAGTAATTGTATAAAATATAGTAAGTAGATAATTAATTGCTAATTAGAATTGATGCCGAAGGCGATAGCGGGACGAGCCCTCTTATACTACTATAATATGAGGCTGTCTTCAAGGGAGGATACCCTAACTATATTATAATTAGTTTGGTAAGGTAGATCTACTATAATCCGTAACGAACTATAGTAATAGTCCTTCTACTCTAATAAATCTATTAATAATAAAGGGTCTTCTTAATAACGGTATAATATAGGATATACGTACCAACTAGATTTTAATATATAGTAAAGTTACGATTTAATGCAAATAGATTAATAACCTTCCAATCCTTCCAATATACGCCTAGTAAGATTTCCCTTAAGATACCCGCTACGCTATAATAGTATTAATTAACTACTCAACAATATATCGTCGTCTTATATACGTAGGTAGAGAGTAAGTTCTCAAAGCCTGTGAGACGGCTGGCATCAAATTAAGCAATACCTAAGATTATTTCTGTAAAGCCTATATTAAAGCGAAGGCCTACGATATAATCCCTAAAATTGCTAATAAAATAACGATTTAACCTATGGCATACATCTACGTTAATATCGTCTCTTATACCCTTCTAGGCTATAAGGGCTATAAGTATATAATCCATTTCATCTACGAAGTAATTGGATTCTATTGGGCTAAGTTCATAGTTAATAAGGGAAATGCCTTTATTCAAATCAAAGAGTTTAAGAAGTAGGCTGAGTTTTAAAGCGGTCTTAAAATTAGGGCCTTTGGTCTTAATAGTAGCCTAGAGTTTGGCTTTAGTACTAAAGAGTTCTAGCGTAATAAATTAATCGATTAGGCCCGTATAGAAGGTATTGAATTCCTCAAGTTAATACTTTATACCCTATAGATGTAGGGCAAAATCGAAAGGGCTGGCGCTATTATTATATAGCGTACTAGAGCTTTGATAATAGATTTTGGTATTTTAGAGCATTTCTAGCCCTTTGTAGCCGACTACGTCGTTAGGGTCTTAAATCTATTACCCTCAAAGGCCAACAAAGACGGTAAGAGCCTATAGGAATTCCTTATAGAGGTAGTTAATTTCCTAAAGGAGATTAAGATACTTTATATTAAGTACTTAAGATTTTACTTCTATACTATTTATTATTTTATTAAATTAGAGAAGCGACTACAAGGCGATAAATTTTATATTAGAGCCTAAAAAGGCTATTTTATTGGCTTTGATAACTTGTATAGTCGTATCGTCTTTATTTAGAACCCTAATACTAGTAAAATCCTTCGAACTAGCGTAATTACCTTCCTTAAAGAGGACCTAGTAATTAAAAAAGAACTAATCCTTAATAGCAACAGCAATATCGTATAATATTACGTCATCTTTTCTAACTAGATAGTCGATAAGATTAATACAGTTGCTAATAGCGGTGTTATAGGGTGTAGTAACATCTGGTTTATAGTGTGCATTACGTGTTCTATCTTGCAAGCAGAACATCGTCCTATCTTTTGTAGGTTTGGCTCACTAGGCATATGCACCCTGGCCTGTCATAGTATGTTCTGCTTAAACGGTGGGTTCGATTCCCGGCCGGGGCAAAATTTCGAGGGCGATTTTGGAGGTCCATTCTCCTATCGAATTCAATGTCGGACTTAGTCGAAACACTGCTCCTAAGCGACAAATGAAACGATAGTGATTGAGGACAGCCATAGATACAAATCGCAGCAACCGAAAGCCCTAGGTGTCGACCTATTAGAAAGATGTTGACTCAACATTGAGCCGGAGATTATATTTTTCAAGTAGTATTATAGACCGCGCATTGCGCTAAATCCTCCGCGACATTATCGCCCCCATTAGGGGACGGGGCCTTATCTTGAAAATTATCCAAAGATAACTTCGCTTTAAGGGGAGGTAGTGTCACAAGGTATAGTAATATCTAGTTTATAGTATACATTACGTATTCTATCTTGCAAGCAGAACATCGTCCTATCTTTTGTAGGTTTGGCTCACTGGGCATATGCACCCTGGCCTGTCATAAGCGGCCATTAGATTTAGATTAAAATTGACGGCAAAGTCTCTCGACTTCAATAATAATAGTAGTCGGCCTTACCTCCTCCCTAGTATATTATCAAAAAGCTATAGGAGACAGCCATTACACTGCTACTCTTTCTAGAGGCTACCCTAATACCCTTAATTAACCTAATTATAGCGGTTCTAATTCCTTAGAACCCTCTAGGTCTTCCAGTACAGTTACCGGCTATTTTAACTCCCCAATAGTATTAATAATTATTTCTAGAACTATTACCGACTCCAGCGCTAGAACTCCCAGTCGATACAATTAGCTCTCCAGCTCGCTCGTCGCCAGACCCGCTTTAATAATTATTACCTAATTCTCTAGAATTAGATATTAGAAATTCTATTAAGGATAACGATTTTTTAAACTTTGAGAACTTCGATAAAGAGGACCCTATACCCCGCGATTGCCGTAATTCTTCTAATAAAAATAATAAATTAATTATATATACCGTACTAAGCACTCCCCTACCTAATAACTTATAGTAACTAATTTTAGCGGCTCGTTTACCCTCTATAGGCACTCCAAACCCAAACTACTCTCGATAATTCAACTCTACTTTGAGTAAGATTAGTAAATTATAGCTAAAACCGGCTCTCCAGCCGCCGGCTCTTCCCTAGCCTCCTATCACGGGGCAAGGCGATACTAAACGTTGGGGGTTAATTAAGACTTGTGTAATTGCATAAGGAAGAAGGGAAACTATGGAATTTGTGCGTGGCGGCTTATCCTATATACCCGTGGTTAAGCCCCATCCTTAGTATACGTAACTAACCTACTTACCGGGACGGTAAATAGTTAGCTATAGCCTCTAGGGTAGTGTAGCCAATTAGAGAGCGTGTATTAACCCGGTAACTATTGCCGTAGTAATACTATAATTAAATAATAATTATAGGCTAGCCCTGTAATACTTCTCCGGGTCAA
Source organism: Neurospora sp. CHS-2018c (assembly GCA_009806235.1). Classification (NCBI taxonomy): domain Eukaryota; kingdom Fungi; phylum Ascomycota; class Sordariomycetes; order Sordariales; family Sordariaceae; genus Neurospora; species Neurospora sp. CHS-2018c. The sequence continues at coordinate 600,950 of RAPC01000006.1, read as the reverse complement.
AAATGCCCCCGGGGTTTAAATATATTAAAATTATAAACTATCCCTCTTTAGGGATTTAAAACCTTCTACTATAATACTTATAACCCTCTCTAGCGCCGTTATTACTAGTACTTCGCCTACTTAATTATATTATAGTAACCGTCTTAGGGCTAGGGCCGTCGGCGCCTCCTATCTAATTACTTTTATAAATACTTTAATAGCCCTCTATTGCTTTCTCTCGTTAACCGCCTACTTTAGGGGAACGGGAACTTCTAAGTTATCGGCGTAAAATTTGTAGAAGTCGTCGATATAATCCTTTACGTCTTTATACAATTGCTAATTTAAATCGTAGGGCTTACCCTAAACGATGTAATACTCCTATTTACTGTTCTCGAAGTAATAACCGTTAATACCTTTGTAGGACTATTCTATTACGTCTTCGGTATCGTCGGTATACTTTATTACCTTCCCGTAGTTAGCCTTAATATCCTATATACTATTTTAACCGGGGATGCCCTCGGCGATTTATAGTTTTACTATATAGATATAAAAAGTATAATTATATTTTATATTTATTAGTAATTTAAGGGTAATACGATAATTATTAGTTATTAGGATTTCGAAGGGGCCTTCCTAAAATAGCGCTAACTTTACTTAGGGGCGCTTAAAGACTAGATTAATAGTATTAAAAAGAACTATATTGCTAGGTCGGTATTATAATAAGTCTAATCGCTTCTCGTTAGTATTCTCCTTATAGTACGCTTAAATCCTCTTCGCTATAGTAGTAAATTTGTCTAAAATCTTGCTAAAGCGATTTATAATCTCCCTAGCCTTAAAATACTCGGTCTATTATTATACTAAGAAACCGAGTAGGTATAACTATATAGATTCGACGCCTATATAAGGGTAAAAACTATAATTAGCGAAGAACGGGGAAATTCCTATTAAATCTAATTATATGTTATTACCCGCGAATTCGGCGAGTAGGAGCTAATTAACCTAATTATCCTATAACTAATTTACGTACGCTTTTAAATAATATTCTATTTCGGCGTTAATACGTTCTATTTAGCCGTTTATTTATTAGTAGAAAATATTAAACGGTTTTAATATAATATTAAACCTTATTAACAATACGCGTTAAAGTTAGGAGATAAATTAGGACCCTCGGTTTAATATAATAGTATTAAATAAATTATAAAGGGCGTAAACCTTTTCGATAAAACGTTCGACTAATTCTTCGGTTATTAAAATTATAACGGGGATATAATAATATATTTTAATTAAATAGTCGACGACGATAATAATATATTTAAATTCCTAACCCCGTTTCTTATAAAGGGTTATAAGCGTAATATAATTAATAGTAATATCCTTCTATACTACGAAAGGGATAGGGAACGGTTTTAGGAAATTTATTAGCAACCGGTATAATAGTTTAATCTTTATATATTAGAAATAAACTTTACAATATACCCTTACAACTTTATTTATATTAGGCTAATAAAAGGACTAATTTAGGGTCGTAAAAGTTTTATCCTTATTTTAATAGCCTACCGGGGCGGATTCGTAATATTACCAGATTAATTAAAGGTATAGGGCGAAGTCCTCGGGGTCGATAATTAATATTACGTAGTAGTATACCTTCCTATTAATAATGTAATATTTAGCGAAGGCAATTTTATTTATTTACTTTCTAACCGCTTTAGACTATTTCCTCCTATTAGGGTTATTAATAAAGGCTACGACGTTTTAGTAAAACGTTAAATTGTAGTAGCTAGCCTCTACTAATTCGTCGGTAGAAAACTCTTCGGCGTTTAATTCGTAGGCCTAAATATAATTAACGAATATAGAGGGGTTGAAGAGCGCTTTATTCCTAATTAATAACCTATTATTGTTAACGTTGTTGGGTATATCCTTTAATTTTCTATTTAAAATATCCGGGCGGACTTATAAGGTCCCCGGTCGATATTTAATAGTAAAATTAAACTACGATAGGAATTAGGATTACTATATATATTTAAGCGAAAGTTTCTTATTCTTAGTAAAAATCTATAAGCTTTTATAGTCTATTATAATTTCGAAAAGTCGTTAGGCTCCTTATAATTCTAATAATTACTCCTCTAAAGTCTTAATAATAGCGAATAACTCCTTATTATAAATATTGTAATTATATTCGGCTTATTACGGGCAAAGGGTAGATGGTAGATGTGAATATACGTAATTGCACGAAGGAGGAAAGGGGAGAGTGCAGACGAGTGCCTAGAAGACTGGCCTTATAAGGGCGGCCAGCGGTGGACCCGATGTAGGTCCTAGCGGGCCGCCGCCATAGCCAATTAACTAATAGCGACAGCAATTTTAGAAGCTACTATACGCTAGTACAAAGTATATAAGTAATTACGTACGACGATATAGGCTAGCCCTATAACACTTCCCCTAATTAAAAGAAGCTATATAGTTAACTAATATTATATAAAATAATAGAAATCCCTATTAAATGAGTAGTCTGCCCTCGAAAAGCCTCTATAGCCGCCGTTATTGTATATTGCGGTAACTTTTATCGTAGGGCTAGAGCCTCCTATTCCGCCTCCCGTCCTCTATATCTGTATTTTCTAACCGGGACTTCCGTCCTTGCGGCCGGCCTAGCCTTCTTAAACAACCGTTTCCGCTTCTTTTCCGCCGCTACCTAGTCTGGGGGGTATAGTTCCTCCGGGTATACTTTATAGAACTTCCGTATTTCGTCGGGGGCTATAACTATATTAGCGCGCGGTTACTATAATAGCGGGTGAGGGGGTACTTAAACGACGTAATATTCCTAATAGCCCTTCTCATTCTTCTAATATTTATCGAGCTTCTTAAAATCGTATTCGACCGAATCCTCCCTATCGTTAATCCTCTTTATAACCCGATTATAATTTGTACAAACGTTCCATTCCTTTACGGCCGTTTGCCTAGGAATGCCGACCTCGTCCTATAGTTTTACTTTATTGACGTAGAAAATTAAATTATACTTTATATTAATTAGGAATTTGAACGTAATTTTATAGTTATCCGTTTTAAGGATTTCGAAGGGACTTTTAAATAAGGGCGTAAGTTTGGCGTATAGGCGACCGGTTTTAAAATTCTCCGTATTAAATAGGACCTTATCTCCCGTTTTATACTTCGGGGCATTTAACCGGCGAATATTAGCATTATCCTTATACCGTTACTAAGTACGCTTTACTTAGTCTATAACGTAATCTAAGATTTCTTTAAAACAATTAGTAATTTCGTTAGTTTTAAAATATTTTACTTACTATTATATAAATATATTTGGAGGATAAGGCTTAGCTAATTTAACGCTTATTCGAGGGTAGAAACCGTAATTGGCGAAGAAGGGGGAGATACCGGTAATTTTAGAAATTAAATTATTACTAGCGAATTCTACAATTGGTAATTAATTTACTTAATCGTTTTACGCCTAATTAATATAGAGGCGAAGGTATTTCTCTATTTTTGCATTAATACATTCGGTTTAGCCGTTAGTAATTAGGTAGAACGCGGAAGAGGGTTTGAAAATTACTTCTAAACGTAAAAATAGGGCTCTCTAGAACTATAAGACGAATTAAGAGCCACAATCGGAAATAATAGAATCTAACAATCCGTAAATACTATAGACCCTTTCAATAAAACAATCTACTAGCTCCTCGGCCGTAAAGCCAACAATAGGGATAAAGTATCGTATTTTAATTAAGCGGTCGATAACGACGGTAACGTACTTAAATTCCTATCTACAACGTACGTAGGGCGTTAGTAGGGTAATATAATCGACCAAAATATCCTTCTAGGGCGCGAACAGTATTATTAGCGGCTTTAAGAAACTATAGGGGGCGTATCGTAATAGCTTAAACTTAGCGTATACTAGACAAACTTTATAATAGGCTTTAACAATAGCGTATATCCCTAATTAAAAGAAAGAATCCAAGAGTAACGAATAGGTCTTCTCGCGGCCTAGGTACCCGGTTGAAGGCAAATCGTAAACGCGGCGAAGGAGTTATAATTAGAGCGCAATATCCGCGGGGTCGACGAAAACGGCGTTGCAATAATACGCCCGTCCCTAGATCGCCTTACACTCGGCGAAGGATACCTTCTTTATTTAATCTTTAATTTCCTTAAATTATACTTTCCGGTTAAAATTTAATAAATAGGCTACAACGTTTTATAAGAAGGTTAATTTCTCGTAACTTTCTACAATTAAATTATCGGTAGATTTTTCGTTTATAACCTCTAACTTATAAATATATTCAATACCGACGTTAACCTAAACTTCATCCTATCCATCTTAGAAAACGAAGGCCCCGTTAATAAAAATATTATAATCGAATAGGATCTTATTCCTAACTAATAGCCGTTTATCGGTATCGTTTTTAAGGATATCCTCCGGTTTCCTACTTAATACGTCTAAGCATATTTATAACGAACTAAGGCGATACTAAATAGTAAAGTTGAAGTATAAGAGGAATTAAGACTATCGTATATAATAGGGGGTGAATTACTTATTAACGGTAAAAATCTTTAAACCTTTGTAATTTATAAGGATTTTAAAAGGTTATTATACTCCCTCTAACTCGGGGCGTTACTTTTCTAAAGTTTTAATAATCGCTAGCAATTCTTTATTATAAATATTGTAATTATATTCGGTTAAAGAATATCGTTAGTTGAAGTAAACGATAGGGCGAAGGACGCCTTCGTTATTATATTAGGAGAATATACCTTTATAAGCCTAATTGGAAGCGTTTATCTCGACGACTATCTATTTAGACTAATCGTAAATACGTAAGACGGGTCCGCTACTAAAAGCCTTTTTAAATACTTCGAAGGACTTCTAATACTATTCGGTCTAGTACTACTCTACCGTTTTGCTAATTAATTCGTATAGTGGCCCGGCAATAATAGAGAAGTATTTAATAAAACGGCGGTAGAAGTTAGCGAAGTTTAGGAAGCGTTATAAAAACCGCTTAGAATTTAGAATTTCTTATATAGTAATTGTAAAGACTTTCTCGGGGTCTATTTCGATACTTCCTAGTATAATAATAAGGCCTAAATATTTCGTACGAATAATATAGAATTCGTACTTATCGATATCGATCTATAGGCTTACTTTAATTATTTACTATAAGACGTTTCTAACGTATTATTCGTATTCTTCTTCGTTGTCCGAATATATTAGGACATCGTCGAAATAAGCGGTAGTATAAACGTTAAGAATATTATATAGTACGTTATTAATATAATTTTAGAAGGTTTCCGGCGTACTTTATAAACCGAAAGGGTATACTATAGATTCGTAGAGGCCAAATCGGGTAATAAAGGCCATTAACCATTTGTAGCCCTCCTTAATACGTATTCTATTAAATACTATAATAATATTAAACTTAGTAAAGATCTTAGCCTTATAAATTGCGTCGAGGGTCTCCTTAATTAACAGTAACGGGTATCGAATCTTTATTATTACATTATTAATACCGCGGTAATTTACGTAAATACGGACTCCGCCGCCCGGCTTCTTAATTAGTAAAATAGGGGAGGCGGCCTTTAATTATAACGGGCGGATAAAATTCTTCCTCAAATTATTATCGATTTACTTCTTGACTACAACGGCCTCAATAGGAGATATACATTATAATTATATATTAAAGGGTTTTACATCCGGCTTAAATTTAATTTTATAATTATAAAAACGGTAAGGGGGGACTTTTTTTACTAAAGAGGGGAGGAAAGTTATTACTTCATCGACATAGCAGCAACCCTCTAACTTCTTTAAGATTTCGAGAATTTCGTCTTTAGTTTTCGTAGGACGGTCGGCTTTATTGAGAAATTTTTTTACGTCTTCGTTAAAAATTTTAATTAAATATATTCACTAAATCGTTTCTTCGTAGAGCGGCGCGTTTTTATCGAGGTTTCTAGTAAGGTAGATAGCCTTAGCGAGAATTGCGGCCTCGCGAAAGTCCTTTAATAAGTAAATATTAACTATTTCGTTAATAAAATCGTAAAGAAGAGGGGGAAGACTTTCCTTATATTATTAATTATTACTATCTATAATATAGTTGATTATCTCCTCCGTTAGGTCTATATTTTGGATTGCCGCTACAGTTATCAATTTCTCAATTTAAATATAATTCGTAACGTACGGCTACAATTATTGGGCTTCGTAGACGTAATTAAACGTAATTACGTTAAACTCTTTAATATCGTTGGAGTCGAAGTCGTAGTCGAGGTTACAGTAACAGTAAGAAGCGGAGGGGCGCTTCATACCTATAGAAACGCGACGGCCATTAAAGCGGACGTAAAGTTCGTAGAAGGCAGGACTCTTAATTTTAATAAAGAGAGCGGCCGTACTAGTAATACCAATCTTTAATTCGGCTCTCTTAACTACTAGGGCTTTAACGGGGGTAAAGACAATTCAGTAGCCGGTCTTAAAATCGATTTTAATTGTAATTAGAGATAATTCCACGACCGAAGGCTTTAGAGCGGGTTCAGTAACAACGGGCTTTAGAACGGATTCGGCGGGCTTTAAAACGGGTTCGGTCTTAGGGACAGGAGAGGGCTTTAGAGCAGGCTCGGTCTTAGGGACGGGAGAGGGCTTTAGAATAAACGCCGGTTAGGGGGTAGCCTTCTTTCGAATAGAGGCCGTAGAGATTCTATTAATAAGAATTTTGGGGGCTGCGGTTTGTTTTCTAAAGAGATTTGAGGGTAGATAGCGGCCGCAATAAATAAAGTTATTAAAGTATACCCCGTATTATTCGTAATCGATTTCGGGCTTATAGTATTATATTTACAGGAAGCCTAGAATAATTGGGTAGTTCTTAGAAATATTATAAATTAAGAAGGTAATAGTTTCGTTATAATAACCGATACAGAACTTAGCTATTACCCTCTTAGAAATAATGCCTTTAACTACTCCATTAGCGAAAACTAACTTCTTTGGCCGAAGGAAGCGAAAGTAAAGGAAATTATATTTAACAATAAACGAACGATTAATAAAGGCAAAAGCGGAATAACCGGTATTAATAAACGAAATATAATAATTTTTACGCGATCCGGTTACAATATAAAAAAATAAGAATATTAAATTTAGAGAAGTAAAATTATTTAAAAATTATATCTTAACCTCCTCTAAAACCTCTAACCTTAATAAGGAGTTTGAAATTCGTTTCTATAATAAAGATAACGATTAGAAAGGCCTCTATACGCAATTGGGTATAAAAGTTATTCGTTTTCCGGATCGTTATAATATTCGCCGCTAGTAGCGGGCTTTACAGGAGCGGTTGTAATAGCAGGGGCAGCGTCGGCAATACGGACTTCCTCTTAGCCGTTACGGCTACGACGGTTCTTACCCTTACCCTTACCTTTATTCTTCTTACCCTTCTCGTACTAAGGGCCCTAGGAACCGTAATTAATAGAAGCGGTATATTTACGGGCAATATAGCTAGGCTTAGCGCAACGGCGGTAGAGACTATTACGAAAGTATTAGTTGAAAACGTTTTTATAAATAAAGACGGCGAAGTCGATAGCGTCGAAATCTATTTTATTACTACTTTAACTAATAGGGAAATTATCGGTATTATAGGAATTAGAGCCGCTGTTACCGCCGTTAGAACTAGAGCCGGAGCCGGGGTTAGGGGCTCTAATACTTAGAACGTAGGCGTTTATTTTATAATAGTAGTCGGTATTTTTAAAATTACTAGTAATAATACAATAGATTGTGAGCTACTTTTTAAAATCGTTGGCCTCGGGGAGGTCGCGGTAAATTAATACGTTATAGAGACGTTTATTAATTTTATTCCTCAAATAGTAAACTTTTATAGAATTATTAAAACTATATAGGTTTATAAGGTTAGTAAGCTTAAACTCGAATTCGGCGAAGGATATATTCTTTATAAAGAACTCCTCTAAACGGCGGCTAATATCTATCTTTAAATTGACGTTTTGGAAGCGAATAACGAAATATTTTATAAATTCGATACTAATCTTCTAACGCTAAGTATCCTTATTGCTATTAGTCTAGATAACGTCGAAGTCGTTTTAAATATTAGAGAGGATTTCCGGGCTTAGCAATATGGCTGTACGGATAATTTTAATATCTTTATTAATATAAAGTAAGGGGTCGTATTTTTATTGGGATTGGATACGGAAACGCTAAGTTTTAAAAATTTTATATTTGTAAGTAATATTAATATTCTCTTTACTAATAAAAATAGGCGGGTTCTTTACCGTTTATTTAAGGGACGATATTTTATTTTTACTTACTGCGATGAGGTTATTATAGAGAATTCGAACGTTAGCGTTATAAGTCTTAAGGGCGTTGTAATTTGCGAAAAGGTCGTTATATTACTTTTGGAAGTTAATATATATAGCTAAAAAATTAATGTAATCGAAATTCTTCTAATCGAAGTTATTTTAGGCTTCGTTAACTACCGTACGAATAGTTTTTAATTTTTCTTTGCTACGCTCGAAGTCGTTAGCGATATTATTATAAAAGGCGAATTGGGTATAGTAAAGGCGACTGAGTGGGGTAATAATCGAATGAAAGGCGGGATTATTAGCGAGGATAATAACGGACGCGAGGTAATTACGGGGGACGGCTTTCTTTTCCTTATTATCCTCGATGCCGGCGATAAGGTTACTAACGGCCGGGGAGGGGGGAAGTTCGAAAAGCGCGGCGCAATAGATAGTTATATTGTAAATATTAATGAATTTATTAAATGCCTTACGGACGTCGTTTAAATTGAAGGACGAAGTTAGGGGAGCGTTAGGGAGATTGCCGCCGATATTATTAGTAGGCGAAAAAATAACGGGATCGCTACTCTCGTTGTAAAATATAAGAGCGGAGGGGAGTAATCGCGTAAAGGCGAAGCTCTTATCCCTTGGATAAAGAGTACTTGCCTTTATTCACTAAATGAAGGGGAGCGGGACTGTTGGTAATTATTGCAATTTGCGATTGTCGATGCTTGGGGGTGTTAGACTTAGCGGCTCGATTGACGAGGCGATTCCTGTACGCGCGCGCGATTAATAAATCAATGGCACGATGAAAAGAGAGGTTTGCGCTATAAACGCAATAGTTAAAAGGTGTAATTAACTATTACGGGCAAAGGGTAGATGGTAGATGTGAATATACGTAATTGTACGAAGGAGGAAAGGGGAGAGTGCAGACGAGTGCCCAGAAGACTAGCCTTATAAGGGCGGCTAGCGGTGGACCCGATGTAGGTCCTAGCGGGCCGCCGCCATGGCTAGTCAACTGACAGCGACAGCAGTCTTAGAAGCTGTTATGCGCTGGCATAAGGCACGTGAGTAATTACGTGCGACGACATAGGCTAGCCCTGTGACACGGCTACCGAATATTTTTAGGAGAAATAAATAATAAAGTATAAAATACTATTGTTATTGTACTAAGAGAGAGTACCGCCTATAGCCTAATTAGAAGTATTGGTTTCGACTACTGTTAATTGGAATTAATTGTAAATCTTTAGGACTAGCCCTATTGTAAAAATTATCTTTAAGGAATCGAATGCCTATTAATAGGCTTTAGCCTATTTCTAATTTATAGACTTCTTCGTAAATTTGTATAAGGGGGCGGCTATAATAGAAAAGTAGTTAATAAAATAGCGATAGAAGTTAGTAAACCTAAGGAATTTTTAGAGCTAGTGCTTCGACTACGGGGCCTCCTATTCGGCGACGGCTTTTACCTTTTTAGGGTCTATCTCGATATTGCCCGGTATAATAATTAAACCTAAATACTTAGTACGTTTTACGTCGAACTCGTATTTATTAATATTTAACTATAGGCCTACGTTAATTATACGCCGGAATACTTCGTTTATATATATTATATACTCCTCTTCGTTCTTAGAGTATATTAGGATATTATTAAAGTAAATAGTAATATAAACGTCTAAAATATTATATAAAATATTATTAATATAGTTCTAAAAAGTATTTAAGGCGTTTTATAAACCGAAAGGTAGAATAAGGGATTTATAGAAATTAAAATATATAATAAAAGCGGTAAACTATTTATAGCCTTCCTATACGCGGATATAGTTAAATACTATAATAACGTCGAATTTAATAAAGATTTTAATATAATAAATAGCGTTAAATATCTTTTTAATTAAGGGAAAGGGATAATACGTTTTTAGGGTGACGTTATTAATATTACGGTAGTTAATGTAAATTCGAATTCCGCTGCCTAGTTTTTTTATAAATAGGAATAGTAAAGCCGCTACTAATTAGGACGGCTAAATAAAACCTTTTTTAAATTAATTATTAACCTACTTCTTAATAATAGAGGCTTTTATAGGGGATATTATATAATACCTAGCGTTTAGTATTTTTAGGTTAGGGGCTAATTCGATTTTATAATTATATACGTAGGAGGGTAGTAATACGCTTATATTATAGTTGTAAAAAGTTATAATCTTCTTCTAATACTTCCGGGGTAGCTTTTCTATAATCTTTTCGTCGGTCTTTAATAGCCGGTCGGCTTTTTTATAGAACTTTTACGCGTCCTCTTCGGTAATTTTAGTAATAATAGCTTCGTAGATTTAAATATCCGTTTCTAAATTACTTATAAGCTCTATAGTATTAGTAAGCGCTACGGCCTCTAATTCCGCTATATTAATTTAATTAGTATAGGTATTAATAAAATTATAGAGCCGTTAGGGAAAACGGTCTTTATATTATTAGCCTCTACCCGTATAAATATCTTCGACTATTTATTTAATAATATCGTTATAGGTCTCGACTTTATAAACGGCCGCTAAGCGTTCGAATTTAGTATAATTAGTCAAATATAATTATAAGTTATTATACTTATATAATTAATTAAACGCCGCAATATTAAAATTAATAATATTTTTAAAATTGAACGGCTCGTTTACTTCGTTAGAATTAGCGGCGATAGGACATCGCAATACTAATATAATACGAACCTTATTTACCTTCCAGTAAAATAATAGGGCTACCCGAAGTAGTTTAGTTTTATTGAAGGGAACGTCTATTAGTAAGGCGGCGTTACTACTAATACCTTCTATAAAGTAGTTTATATAATAAACGAATAACGCTTTAAAACGTAGCGAAATAGGACCTAGTCTCTCGCGGGATTTATAATACGATTTGGCTTCGTAAGTCCTATAATAGGACTAAATCTCGTATAGGTAATCGGCGCCAATCGCTATATTTTTCTAATCTAATTCGTAAATTATTATTATAATTTCTTAGTCAAATTCGCGAATTATAAATTCTTAATTAAATTTACGAACTTCGCTAGCGGCCTTTAGCCTTTTAATTTTATAGAGGATTAGGCTATTAACGGCCTTTAGCCTTCTTAGGGGGGCGGTTTCTAGCCTTCCTAAGGGGATTACTTCTAGCCTCCCGGTCTATTAAAGGACTAGGCTATCAATAGCCTCTAATTTCCTTAGCGAAGCGGCCTCTAGGCTTCGAATATAGTAATCCGATAAGGACGGTTATTAAGGGATTGGGCTATTAATATTGGTATTCGAGGCGGCTTTTATTGGCCTAGGAATTCTTAATATAACCGGATCCGGGCAATTAAGCGGGCCCGCTCCGTTTCTAAAGTTATTAAGAGAAATAGCTATCTTCTTAATATAATTGACTATTTTTATTTCAAGTCCTAATATTATTGGGGTATTACTATTTATTTTTTCGTCTATAAAACTAATCTCCATCTAGTATTGTACATTTATAGGGCGTCGCTAAGCGTTAGGGGCGGTCTTTATAAATAGAGAGAGGTCGGTTAATAAATAACGGTCGGTATATTAATTAGTGAATTAAACCTATCCTTTTATTTAAAATATTAAAGGTTTATACTTTTTCAACTAAAGTATCCCAAAAATAATTAAATAGGTAGGGGAGAGGTTATAAATTAAGAATATAATATTTTCAAAGTAATAACCGATGTAGAGGTTTATTATTAGACCTTTAATAATTAGGCCTTTTATAATACTATTAGCGAAAATAAACTTCTTTAGTTTTAATAATTTAAAAATGGCGAGCCTATTCTTTTTTACAAAAGAATAATCGATAAAAGCTAATATAAAGTAACCGCTATCGACGAGAGCGGTATATAGGATTTTATATAATTTAAAGAGTAGGTAAAAGGAAAAGAGTATTAAATTTTAATTAAAATTATCTAGCGAATTAATAATAATTATTTTTAAATTTTCATTAGCCTCCCGAAACCTCCCCTATATAGACCTTTTTTACCTTTATAGGCGATTATTTATAGAGTTTAGGTATTTCCTTAATTAATATTATTATTAGGGTCGTAATATTCTTTACTTTTATCCTTAGTGTTTTTTACGCTAGCGTTGCAGAGTTTAGTATTACTATAACTTCTTTAGCCGGCGGCGGGGCGGCCGGATAAATTAGAATTCTAGCCGCCGTAGCCGCTTCGACCGCCTCGGCCGCCGCAATTATAATAACTTCCGTAATTACCGTAGGAATTATTATAATTATTATTCTAGGGGCCTTTATTATTATAATTAATACTATTTTTATAAGTACGTATAATATAGCCTTCTTAATTATATTTCTAATATAGGCCGTCTCTTATATATTAATTAAAGATATCCGAATAAATAATTCGAGTAATATAAATAGCGTTTAAATCTATAGTATCGCCTCCTTAATTAGTAGTATATTCCTTTAAATTACTATTCCTATTAAGGGTACTACCGGTATTATTAGTATTACTATTACCCTTATTGGCCTATAGCTAATTGAATTTAGTATAATATTCGTCGTTTTCTAAATTGCGTATTAGGTTATAGTAAAAGGATAGCTATCCTTCGAAGTCGTCGTCTTTAGGGTAAATATATTAATTCGAAACGGCAATGCAAAGTTTATTAAAAATCTTATTATAAAAGTAATAGATTTTTATAGCTTCGTTTAATTAGTAACGGTCTACCGTCTTAACGAAATCTATTTCGAAATCGGTAAAGAAATAGTTGCCTTACTTGAATTTATTAAAGTAGCGTACAGTATCGAATTTTAAATTAATATTATTGAAATAGGAGTTTATAAATATTATAAAAGTAAAGCCTATCTTCTATTTCTATTTCGTAAGGTTACTAGGGTTAGTCAAAATAATATTAAAGTCCTTCTAAAGGGTTACTACTACCTCGGGGCTTAAAAAGTAATTCGTATAAAGGATTTTGGTATATTCGTTGGGGAAATGGAATTTATTAAGGGCTTAGACTATTATAATACGGTTTCTCTAAATAATATAGGCTTCGTTCTACTAAATAGGGTTCTTCTAATTGGCTATAAAGGGGTCGGGGTTGGAAAATAGCGCTTTAAGGTTAATTACAACCGCGAGAAGAGCCTTAGGGGAATTAGCCGTAAAAGTATACCCCGGGTTATTTCCTAACGTATTTCTAATCTTCGTATTTAATCCTCCGCCGGTACCGCTATTCTCCCTACTATTATTATTAAGATTAATTATAGTATTATTATTATTAGTTCGTCTAATTTAATTAAATTCTTTTAATATCTTCGAAAGGATTGACTACGTCGTTTCGGTAATATATTCTATCTTTTTAAGGGCTATCTTAAATACTTCGTTCTTACTTATCCCTATCCGGAGTTAAATTTTGAGGTCTTCGAATTAATTTGCAAAATTGGCGGCGCCGTAGTTAAATATTTAGATTACGCGTACGATAGGGTAGATAATAATACGGAAGGTATTATTATTAACTAAGTAAATAGTATTGACGATAAAGCCTTTGGCGATTTATAAAAGTATAGATTTATCTATTATAAGGGTATTGAAGAGGGTATTAATAGCCGGGGTTCTAAGGATATTATTTAAAATTATAAAATAGACTTCCTTATCCGTTGGAAGGGGAATAGAATTCTCTAACTCATTAGAACTTTATAATTCGTTATTTTAAAGGGCGTTTAAAATATCGACGTCCTCTTAAGTATATATTAGTAATAATTATTATTCTTCTAATAAAATGCCTACGTCGGTAATAATAATATCGGTATCGAAAATTATAGATTCTACTTATTATAGGATTTCTTCTTTAACGATTAACGGCGTTATAATAAGTATATTAAATAGCGTACTTCTTCCTTATAATAATATACGCTTGTAGTATAATAATAGAAGTACAATTAATTATTATAGGGCAAGGCGATATTAAACGTTAGAGGTTAATTAAGATTTGTATAATTATATAAGGAAGAAGGGAAATTATAGAATTTATACGTAGCGGTTCATCCTATATATCCGTGGTTGAGCCCTATCCTTAGTATACGTAATTAACCTATTTGCCGGGACGGCAAGTGGTTGGCTGTAGCCTCTGGGGCGGTGCAGCCAATTAGAGAGCGTGCATCAACCCGGCAACTATTGCCGTAGTAATGCCGCGACCAGATGACAGTTATAGGCTAGCCCTATAATACCTCCGGCTCAAATTCAATAAGTCTAAAAACCTCCGATTTAGACGTCGGAGCTTACAATATAATCTTCGGAGCCTACGCATAAATCTTCGGAGCCTATATATAAATCTTCGGAACCTATGTATAAATCTTCGGAGCCTACAATTCAATAATAAGTCTAAATATAGCTAGTAATATAGGGAAGCCAACCCTCTAAGTCTAACGTATAAATATTACGCTTAGAAGTACGCGAAGGTAGATTTCGTTGTAAAGCGGCCAAGCCACTTAATTATAATTATTATAATTAAAAGGTTAAAGATAATAACGGCAATATAGTCTAAAATAAAGTTATATTGCTTAATAACTTTTATAGTATAATAGAGGGTCGTTTTATTAGACGTAGCCCTTTAGTATATTGTTTTATTACTATAAAGGTCAATTACAATATATTTTATCTCGCTATAATATAAATTTAATAATATATTCCCAAAAACTATTGTATCGTATAATAGTAATCCAATTACGAAATACACTAACTCTTAGCTATAAAGAAGTAAGCTAAAGCCCTAGAGGACCAAAAAGTCTATACTCTCGTACTTAGAACCCCCGATATAAATATCCTACCCGGTAAATAGGTATATAATAAGAAATATATTATCGATATTAAAAATTAGATAACTAGAATAAAATAAGTAATTTATAGTAATTATAAAGAAGGCAATTAAGCCGTATAAAATATCTACGCCGCTATAGTATACGCTATAAGCGTCCGCCTCTTCTTAACTATTATAATAATTAATAACTATAAATATTACTAATTCGATTTTAATACCGTATTTCTAAATACCCCTATCCTAGACAATACTAAATACTACGTTTAATAGCCTATAGTTCTCGAAAAGGCTCTACCCAGCTAATAATAAAGAAAATATTGTCTACTAGTTTAATAAAGCCCTATACAGTCTCAAATATTCCCTACTTTACTAATTTTAAACCCTCCTACCCATTCTCAAAAATATTAAATTCGTACCTATTAGCGTAGACTCCTATCTTTTTACTAATAAATCCTTAGGAATATTACTAATCCTCTACGTTAACGACCTTCTTGTTACTACGCTAACTATTACTATTATTAATAAGGTTAAAAATTAATTAGCCAAATATTTTAAACTCAAATAATTAAGAGAAGTATACACCTTCTTAAGCTATAACGTTATTAGAGACCGCTAAACTCGTATAATCTTTATTTTATAAAAGAAATATACTTATATAATTATCGCCAAATATAACAATAGTAAAACTAGATTCTACAGCGTTAAAATACTATAGCTACCGGACTATAAAATCTATAGGGGTATCGATATATCCGCTAAAGAGGCTAAAAATTACCCTAAGAAGACGGGATCCCTAAATTAGCTATTAATAAATATAAAACCAAATATTTCGTTTACTATTAGCAAACTATATAAGGCTAATAAAACTCCTACTAATAAATACCTCTTCGTCGTAAAATACCTTTAACAATACCTTTCTAAATATATAAATTTAGGTATTATCTTAAGAAAAATACTATTACTATTAATAACCCTATCCTTCTATACTTATACAAACGCCTCCTTCGTAAATAATATTCCAATTAAGAAGAATATTACTAGCTATATTATATTCTTTATATACAGCCCCGTCTTCTAAAAGTCAAAACGATAAGATCTCGTCACAATAAGTATAATAAAAGTAGAATTTACTAACCTTATTCCGATTGTAAAGGCCTTAAATTGGGTTAATAGTATACTCGACGATTTAAACGTAGATTTAAGCTTCCAAAAAGTTAATAAAATTCTATATATAAATAGCAGTAATACTAAAAACAGAGTTCTTAACCCCAACATACCCGCCAAGAACCGTTATATTAATATACAGTATAAGTAATTAATCCAAAAGGTAAATAAGAAAGTATTTACTATCGAGCATTTACCGGGTAAGGAAATACTAACTAACGGCTTTACGAAGCCGCTAAAGCTAGATAAGCACGCAAAGTTCATTAAACTTATCGGTATAGTTCAGAAGAAAGTTCCCTAGGTATAAAAGAATCGATTAAGAAGGATCAACACTATAAAAGAATATCACAATATAAATAATATACAGTTAATAGAGGATGACCTTACTAGCAGTCTTCCAGTCTATAGGGGTATATCGGTAGGTCCGGCAGGCACTGGCCGGCCAGAGTCACATACTCTAGACCGTACCCTCTATGCCCTGCCCAAACCGCACCATTTCTAGCCTTCCAGACTAGCCAATCTCTCTTCTTCTCTATAGCATCATCACACACTCAATCAACCGTATTCTCGCTTGCTCTCGTTGTTCGTAATCTCACAAAGTGTCCACTCGGCGAGGAATTAGAGGCTGGCTTGGCATTCGGCCAACCATTTCGTACGGCCGGCAGGGGCAATCTTGTACACCAGGGACGTTTGGGGCACTGTGGTCGTCTCTTGCAGTTTCTCACTTTCCGGCACAACGCAAGTGTCAGCAAGAGCAAATGACAACCGAAAAGTGACACTTCAGTATGTCTGTCGGTCAACCCCATCGCGGTCTTCTGGTTGCTCTTTCATCAACTCAGTCGTGATTGCTTCTCTTTATACGCTTAAGGCTTCCAACACCGACGTTGAACAACGAAACTGGAGGCAAGGGTTATGCACCCGACGGGCAGGTCTGGCCGGTTGACTCACCACCTGCACTGTGTGTACTGCAGAGCAAAGTCTGGTACGCCAACTAACTCGCCGATCCCAAAGCAGCTAAACCTCCTCGTTCGCCGTTGACTGAAGGTGGTATTACTCTTTCACCGCACGCGCCTTCTGTTGACGCTGTTTGCAGGATGACTGTAGCTTCCCAAGTTGCCTCACGTCAGGGAAACGCTCCTTCAACATGAAAAAAAAAAAAACTACACTCGTTTGTGGCAGTGACAGACGGGAAACATGCGGTACCTCTTCAGTAGAGTACATAAGGGCGGCCGCCCTCCGCTTCGTCTTCCATCTTTTCTGATCCAGACACACTCAACCTCTCCTCTTCTTCTCTTACCCGCTGATCGACAGCATCGAGCTCAATCGTCACCAGTAAGTGGATAAACAACGCGGCAAGTTATCCCCACCGGCAAAAGCTTACCACTCGTCACAGTCAATCCTCTCTACGTATCTTACTCAACATACACGCTTCTTCTGATCAACACCCGCAAACATGGCCGCCTCTTCAGAAGTTCTCTCCCAGACCCTCTCCTCCATCACCTCCATCAAGCTGGACCAGCTCCAAAAGCAAAAGGATGCATACGAGTCCGCCAAAAGCGCTCTCCTTTCCGCTGCCGACAAGGAGGCCGACGTCCGCAAGCGCGCAAAGACCCTTCTCGATGGTCGCGACAAGCTGCCATCCATCAAGGATGCCGAAAACCCGATTCTGTCGGCCGCCAACCTCAAGCGGTTCGTCGAACAAGCCGCGTTTGACCCGTCGGTGTCGGAGCATCTTCTGCGCGGGTATGAAGAGACGGTGAAGAAGGAGTTGAACATGACGAGCAACAAGTACAGGTTTGCCAGCTTGTACGGCCAGATGGTTGGGGAATGGCAGCAGGATAAGAAGAAGACGGGGGCTGAAGGAGGTGATGAGGCTGCTAAGGACGACTTTGTTCCCGTTGGAAGGAAAGAGATGCACGAGCAGAGGAAGACGTGGGAAGAGTTTGTTTTTGCCCCCAAGGAGACGGATAAGGACGCCATCAAGCAGTATCTGGAGGACGTCTTTGCCGGGTCGTCAAAGGACTCCAAGCGTGCTCTGGCAGAGCTAAGAAAGAGTTTTGAGGAACTTCAGGACAACAAGAATTCGAATTGGTCGCACCCCTTTAACGAGTCGGTGGTTAAGGGATGCATCGAGGGCATCCTGCGGAGCAACAACACAACGGGTGAGAAGCGCAGCACCCTTCGCGACTTTTTGAACAACTCGGTCGTACTGCAGGAAATCGCGGATGTGCTCAACATGCGTATGGACGCGCGCGCGTCTTGGACCTGGGAGGCGCCTGTGGTGGTCGAGCAGCGTCGGGCTCTGAATGGGAAGTACAGGTTCTTCCTAGACGAGGACCTGCTGCATTCGCTGCTCCTCGAGTACATTTTCCGCCGCTGGGCAACCTTGATTCGACAACACTTCAAGAGATTCATTGAGACCAACGGCGTATGGAAGCCTGACGCGAGACCCATGTCAAAGCAGGATGCGAGACGCCAACAGTTCTTCCTGGACGAGAAGTCACCCCTCTCCATGATCGATAGCGTTGCCTATAACCGCGATGCTTATTTCCATGATGAAATTCTGCTGGATCATCTCCCCGTAGAAATGTGGGAGGTCCGCGGCGGGTATGATTCCTCGGAGGCGGATAGAGAAGAGGACACAAGAGACTCGCACCTGAAAGTGGTACAGGGTCTCATGCACCGGCTTGAAGCCGACATTCTCGTCCAGGCGCACATGGGTAAGGAACTAACCGTTATTCGCTCCGATTTCATGTGGTTTGGTCCTGGACTGCCGCACTCGAGCATCTTCGCCGTGATGGAGTTCTTCGGCTTCAACGAAGAGTGGCTTGACTTCTTCAAGCGTGTGCTAGAGGCCCCCTTGCGGTTCAAAGGGGAAGAGCAACCCTCTGACGCTGCCTTTGGCATCCGCAAGCGTGGTACCCCGATAAGCAGCACAATCTCCGACGTCGTGGGTGAGTCCCTGCTCTTCTGCCTGGACTTTGCTGTCAACCAGAAGGCCGATGGGACGCCTCTCTACCGGCTTCACGACGACATGTGGCTTTGGGGTACCACAGAGAAGTGCTCCAAGGCATGGAAGGTAGTGATGGAGTTCACCGAGGTCATGGGGCTGAGCCTCAATGAGGAGAAGACGGGCTCGGCGATTATTCTTCCCAAGAACAAGAAGGTGGGCTTGGAGTCAGCCAAGAAGGAGGAGACAGCCAAAACCAGCCACAACCTTCCGTCCGGCCCTATTACCTGGGGTTTCCTCAAACTCAACGCCTCAACGGGTCACTTCGAGATCGATGAGTCGAAGGTCGACGAGCATATCGACGAGCTCCGCCGCCAGCTTTCTGCCTGCCAGTTCGTATTTGACTGGGTCCAAGCCTGGAACATCTACGGCGACCGCTTTTTCACGAACTTCTTCGGCCGCCCCGCCGCCTGCAATGGCCGTGCCCACGTTGACAGCATGCTGGCCATGTTTGCGCGGATCCAGCAGAAGCTCTTCCCTAACCACGCCGCCGGCGTGGGCGCCTACGTCAAGGACATGATCACCTCGCGCTTCGGCATCTCGTCCATCCCGGACGGATACCTATTTTTCCCCACTTCAATGGGCGGTCTCGGTCTGCGTAATCCATTCGTCTCGCTGTTCCTGATTCGCGATAACCTCGAAAAGACGCCCGAGGAGATGCTGGCCGACTACGAAGAGGAGGAAGAGCATGCATACCGGAGAGCGAAGGAGAGGTTTGAGATCCGCGAGATGGAGCGCGCTGGGAATAAGAGGGGAGGTGGTTCGGACAGAGGAGGAGACTCATTCAAGGACCTCAAGGGCGAGCCTTTTATGAATTATGAGGAGTACACGCGGTACAGGGAGCTGACGTCGACGCGGCTTCACGCCCTTTACCGGAACCTAGTGAAGGAGCCGAAGACGAAGGACGTGGAGCTCAAGGGCGATGTCAAGGCGGCGCTGGAGGACGAGGATGATTGGGAGGACATGAGCAGCTACGACAAGTGGGTGGTGCAGCTGTTCCATCGGGAGGTGGTGGACATGTTTGGTGGACTGACGGTCGTTGATAAGGCGCTGCTGCCCATTGGGTTGATGACCATGCTGAGGCAGAGCCGGTTCCAGTGGCAGGGCTGAGTGAGTCGCCCAGGTTACTAATAGTGTGGGATAGGCGATGAGGAAAGGTGGCCTTAGATAATGTATGATTATGGCTGTATAAACCAGGGAATGAGGGCGACGAGGAACGGGTGGCGGGGGTTTATAGTCATCTATGCTCGCCGCTCTGAACATGAAATAGAATACGCTTAGCAAGTTTGAAAACAGGGAAATATTGCCTTACTCTATAGTATTGTTGCAGGTCGCGTCCATTACTTCATGTCTCATGTTCGCATACACCGTTCCGCTCGTTAACCTGCCCCATGTGACAATCCATCCCCATACTCCCTTTAAACCTTGAACTTCTTGGGATCCAGCTTGTCAATGTCCGCACTCTTAGCCTGCCCATCGAAAATCAGCTCAGACATTAACAAGCCGGTGGCTGGCCCGTTCTGTATTCCCCAGCACGTATGTCCGGCCGCAATCCACAGGCCAGGCGTAGAAGTTTGGCCTATAAGCGGACCCCTCTCCTCTCCGAACCGGACATGCTGAGGGAGGTAGCAAGCCTGCTTGGCCTTGACGGGGGCAGACGCGAGAACGGGGCTGACGGTAGCAATGTAGGAAATCAGGTCTTTGCACTGGTCTTCGTCGCATTGGACTTGGTCCGCTGTTTCGGGAAGAGGAATGGTTTTGTCTGGTTCACCTGTTTGTTTTGATTCGTTAGTCATACTCATCCCATGTCGTAGATGCCCTGAGTATGGGATGAAAAGGAAGTGGGGAGCAAAAAGAAAGAAAGGAAGAATCGTATAACATACCACAAGCATAAACCTCCCCAAAAGGCCTCGCATAAACCTCCGGATCCACATGTCCCCTATGCTTCCTCTTCTGCCCCTTCACTCGCCTATGCTCCGGCGTCCAATCGCTCGGCAGCTCAATGTCCGTGAACACCGCGTACGGACTCACTTCCGCCTCGTACACCACGCTGTGAGCACGCAACCCCTCGATCTTGGACCGAGGCAGGATCTTACCCGTCCAGGGCCCCGCGGTCAGGATCACGTCTGTCACGTCCGTGATGGTTTTTATTTCGTTGCCGGAGGTGCTGTTGCGGTCTTGGTACTCGACTGTGTCGACCCTGCCGCTGTCATGGGAGGAAGTGATGTTGGTCACTTTGGCGCCCAGTCGGATGTCGACGCCCTTGGAGGCGGCTAGGTCCGCCATGGCAGTTGTGAAGTGGAAGGGGTGCGCTTGCGCGGTTTCCGTCGTGCCGCGCCGGCCCATGACGTCCCATGAGCGTACGAGCGAGGCGTCGATCCAGTCGAGATCGGAGGGGAGGACGGATTCGGAGAGGAGAGAGGTCGCGGCTATGTCTTGCTTGGGAAGCTTTTCCCAGTCTTTGGAGTCTTTGTCTTTGTTGTCGGTGGCCTGGATGGGAAGGTTGGCCTTGGGAGCGGCTGCCGTGGTGTCGTTTGGTTCCTTCAAGTTGTCGGATGTCGAAGTTGATGTCCCCTGGCCGCGAGCCTTGAGGTCGGCATTTTTGACGACGGCACCAATGGTTCCGCAGCCGACCTGGCGGTAGCCCCAGCGCTCGGCACCGTTGTGCTCATCGGCAAGTTCCCGGTGGAGGCGGTAGGAGAGGGGAACAAGACATTCGGGATAGGCCCAAAGGGCGAGGAGGCCGCCGGCTTTTCCAGATGCGCCCGCGGCGATGGAGCTGGCCTCGAGAAGAGTGATGGTATGCTGAGCCGGGTCGAACTTGGGATGACGAGTGAGGAAGTAGGCGGTTGTGCAACCGATGATGCCGCCACCTGGTGATGTTGTGTCAGTTGAGGGCTATAGATCATGCGGGGAACATAATGGAGGAAGTGATTGAACATACCGACAATGACAATGTTTCTTTTTTGTTGCTGGGCAGCCATGTTGACGAGCTGGTTACGGAGCAAAGTGTTCATCAACTTTAGAAGCTTTAGCACCAGTTTGATGTTGTTGATGCCTCTGAAAGTGAGGGGATCATGTCCCAGTCTTGAACGACGTCAACGGGGTGGCTATCAACGGCCTATCCACGTCTCTCCCACGAGCTACCCCACACGCTTCATTGCTGCGGTTTCCTTTTTGGAAGGGAATGTTAACTCGGAGACATTCATTGCCCCGCACTTGACCCATGTCTTGAGCTTGTCGTTGCTACCATCCTTTTGTTGTTGAAGCTTCACAAATTATCAATCGGGATATTGTGAAAGACAAAGAGTCCATGATTCAAATTGTGATGTTTGAGTTCCCAAACACAAAGACACAAATCGGAGACTCCTCACCCGCTAATGCAATGATGATGTCAAAGCCAAGGATCTGTGTTCCCGCCATCACTGGTGGTTCCTGAGTCCTGTGGGTGTATCCACGGGGTTTCCGGGAAATCGAAAGAGATCTCGAAGTATTTTCGGTTTGAATGTAAACTTCTCGAACCCAAATGGCGTGGCAGGAAGCATCTGGATGCCTTTTTGAGCCCATTTAAAAGAAGGGTTTCCGATCTTCAGGGCGTTCCGCGTAGCGGGGCAGTCGTCAGCGATCGGGAAATACAGTCCAATACTGGTTTGATTGTTAGCTCGAGACCTCGGGTCAACTTCCCTAGGCGTCTTCATACTGTGAATACCGCTAATTCTCAGTCGATTGGGATACCCTTAGGGGGGCGCTAAGGTCAACACAAGCAAAGCCTAACACAATCCCACCAATGATGCTACTGGATCGTTCCCAAGGAACTAACTGATGCACGTTGGCAAGCCGGTGATCGGTGGTGCCCCGTAGCAGCTCATTAACAGATTGGTTGAAGCCCCTGTTGGGCCCAGATATTCCCGGCACTAAGGGTATCCCAATCGACTGAGAATTAGCGGTATGCCTTTTCCAAAATAAAATACACCGTATTGGATCTTGTTAATGCCTTTCGGATCCGTACTTAGCCATTCATTTAGTCCTTGAAAGGTTTAGGACAATTCGGAAGACATTTCGTCTAGTGTACTAGGAGTAGGTACCAAGCTAACAAACAAACCAGCACTAGATTGTAGGCGGCGCATGTCAACGCCGACTTGAGTGCTCGGTCGGGGTTCCCTGAACAGTAAACGGTCCCTGCCGAGGTGCCTGGGCTGTTGCTTAATAATTCAGGTCTCGCAGCATGTCAGAACACCAAGCAAGGGTAGGTAAGTACCGAGTAGGTATCGCAATGAATCGGCCAAAACAATGATGTGATGCATAGAGTTTAAGATACTCGTCAGGACTAAAAGCGTCTCTTCCCCCACCCGAAAGGGTGGGGTCAGGGCGTTTGATTCCCAAGTACAGTTCGATTCCCAAAAAATTTATGTACTTACATTTGCACCAAACTTGCTAGGAAATCGAGGTACCACGGTTTTTTCCAATATTTCTGGATTGTTGCATACCCAGATCTCATATGGATCACCAAGAATGTGACAGACTAGGGGGGAAAGGTACGGTTTTAAGCACAAGTTACAAGGGCAGGGCATGAATGGGCAGGATTCTTAACACCTCTGTAAAGAGGGGGTGGCATATGGGCGTGCATATGCAGAAAAACTGGTCTACCTTCATTTGCTAGCAAATTTGCGTGCATTATATGTACCAAGATTTTTGGGAATCGAACTGTACTTGGGAATCAAATGCCCTGACCCCATGGCCTTGGCCATGGGGGAGGAGATGTTTCTAATCCTGACGAGTACCTGCAGTTGTTGTCTGAACCATGAAATGCAAACACTGGATGAAACATGAAGACCCGGACGGGATTGAAACTCGACGGGAACGATGTTGAGTTAAAAGTTCGACATGTGCTCTCTGCCGTGATGGGATGGAACCACCAAGACCGATCCGCTGTAGCCAACTAGCCAATCGCCCCACGTGGGAATTGCCCCGTTGAGCCACGCTCGGGAACTCCCAGAACCCGCGCCGGGGGACCTGTCTCACCTCATCCTTGTTCTCTCCGAGTGAGCAAGGGCCCTGTCGTCGGACGGAGTTCTCGCCGCCAATCCCCACTCAAATATCAAGACCACCTTTCGCCTCTCACTCTCTCATTCTCGAGTCCTTTGATCTTTGTCTTTCCTACCATATGATACCCCGCTGCCATCGTTCATCAGCAGTTGCACTTGTCCGCACCTCACTCACCACTCGTCTTGTGAAACCACAACCACAACAACCATCAATCTCATCTCATCGGCAACCTCGACTGCCAGTTTCCAACCCAGCATTCCATCTTCAGCGACACTTCGCAACAACAACAACCAACATGTCTTCCGCCACTACCTTCTACGACTTCAAGTCCCTCGACAGTAAGCATCCCCCAACATCCCTCTTATTCACTCATCATCACCTACCCATACTAACCCCTCCCCACAGAGAAGGGCTCCGAACTCCCCCTCTCCACTTACCAAGGCAAAGTCGTCCTCATCGTCAACGTCGCCTCCAAATGCGGTTTCACCCCTCAATACGCCGGCCTCGAAAAAGTCTACAAGGAGATCAAGGAGAAGTACCCGAACGATTTTGAGATCCTCGGTTTCCCCTGCAACCAATTCGGCGGACAGGAACCGGGAACCGAGGAAGAGATCCAGTCGTTCTGCCAGCTCAACTATGGCGTATCCTTCCCGATCATGAAGAAGGTCGAGGTCAACGGCGAACATGCTACGCCCCTCTACGAGTGGATGAAGAATGAGAAGCCTGGTCTGATGGGTCTGAAGAGGATTAAGTGGAACTTTGAGAAGTTTCTGATTGGAAAGGATGGAAAGGTTAAGGGACGGTGGGCGAGCACTACGAAGCCTGAGAGTTTGAAGGAGACTATTCTTAAGGAGTTGGGCGAGTAAACTCCTGTCCTTCCTTGGTGTGAAGGTTGAGATGGATGGAAGGTGGCTAACCCGCCTAAGGATTGTAGGGGAGGGGGTTGCTAAGCTCTAGTTATGGAATGGATGCATGCATGAAGGTGTGATGCTGTCCTGGGATATGATTGTCTGGGTCGTTGAAAATGCAAGTTTATACCCCAAGCCACTCGCCCTCGCCGTTCATCTTGCACCCCGTCACAGGCAGCAGCAGGATATTATGTGTTGATCATCTGTTAAGAATGCGGTGGGCAAGACTTGATGACTCTTTTGTGGATGTCATTGAACAACATCCATTTTGTGAAATTGAGGCAAAAACGACGAAAAACAGTAACAGACAACCAGGTATCATCAAACAAGCCTCCACTCGCCATCCTTCCGCTCAATTCTCACCTCTCGATTCTCGTCTATACTTTTCCTCCCCGCCTCCAGAATAGCCGTAGTAGCAATCGTATTCCTCAGCGTCGGCAACCCCTTGGCGTCCAATTCTCTCGGCGTCAACGTACCCGCATTCACAGCCCGACATCCATCCACAAACTTCTCCATGGACACATATCCGTACCCCGACTGCCCGGCAAAGTTCCCATCCTCATCAGGCGCATACTTCATGTAAAACGGGTTATACCACATCAGCTGGCCGGCCGCGTCCTCGGCGACGTCATACCCACGCTTGGCCTGGTCGATGCGGATCTCGCCGCCCTGGGCCAGGTAATGGAAGTACTGGTTGGAGTGGACGCCGGCCTTCTGGGGCGCCGTCCACGAGGCCGTGTACACGCCCGTGGCGTGCTTGGTCGGGTCGTCTTCCTTCTGCCAGTGGACGAGCAGGCTGATGGTGTCCTCGGTCTTCTCGTGACACCCCAAGCTGACAGCGACGCCGGTGGAGGCCGAGGCCGACACCTTGACGGGCACGTACCCGAGCTGGGACACCATCGAGTCGCAGATGTCGACGTGGTGGCTGTTGAGGTAATACGAGATGTCCGAGTCGATACCCGCCCAGGCGGCGAACGTCTGCAGCTGGCTTTTCGGTTGCGACATGTAGCTGTAGAAGTAGTTGAAGTCGCCCAGGTTCTTGGCGCGGTGCTTGGCGTCGGCGTAGGCCGGGTCGAAGCGCTTGTGGTGCTCGATGTAGACGTACACGCCGTGCTTCTCGGCCGCCTCGAGGAGGGCGATGTGGTGCGCGAGCTCCTTGACGGCGGGCTTGGTGATCATGACGTGGATCTTGCGCTCGATGGCGTACAGGGCGATGGGGTAGTGGGTGGTGTCGGGGGTGAAGATCGTGATGGCGTCGCCGGGCTGGAGGGCGTCGATGGCGGCCTTGTAAGATTCCGGGTCTTTGGCATTGTCGGCGGGGAAGGAGTCGAACGAGGTGTCGAGGTTGTTGTAAACTTGAGTAATGTTCTTGTCGAGATGCTCCCCTGGAGGTTTGGCGATGGTCAGTACGACGAGTGTTGGTTCCGTGTTTCATGCCTCAGGGGGACTTACGAATTGCTGGGAACTTTGTGCCATTGACACCAACCATGCCGAGCTTTCCGACCTTGCCTCTCCGACGAAGATCGAACATGGACAGTCCAACGACACCGACCTTCTTGTCCGAGCCAGAGGCACCGCCGCCGACAAAGCCGGTGGTGTACTCACCAGTACCGACCTAACCAGGTTAGTGATTGTACCAGTCAGGTTCGGTATATGGTGAACTTACCATCAACACATTGAGGGGAGACGCCATGTTGGGCAACTTGACTTGGGACAATTGGAAGAAAATTGGCTAGAGTGAAGGAATGGCAGTGTTTGTCTCCCGGAGGATGCTGGATGCTTGTTTGTATATAGAGGGAGCTCAACGGGAATAGCTTACCCGGGGTGAGCCGGTAAGATGGAGCAACTGGATTATCTCGTGGCCGGAATAATTATCGTGACACGACTTTCAAGCTATTACACTTCGGGCCGTTTGTCTCGAGTATTTTCACAACTACCCATCAGTCGTGAAAGGTCATCTTGAGCTTGGCTCGCCGGGGACCTGATGTCCATTGTCTCTCGGAGAAATTGATATCATTGGAGCGAATAGAAGGAATTGGAATACGGGGTCAATACATGGGATTCTGCCGATCAGGCCCCGTGAAACGGTTTGTGTACCTTGATGGCCTCGCGACCTTTCAGTCCCGTATCATTGTCCATGGGACTGTCGCCACTGCCAGCTTCATCAGGGGGCCAAAGACGTGGTTGTTAGCTTCTTCATCTCATATATCCACTAAAGATGTCGAGCTTAAATATCGTCATGGCTTTTGGAGGCTTGCGGGCTTCATGAAAACATGAAAATGAGCTTTCATTACCTAGTGGAGGGTACGTACCTGGATCGCGGGGAAGCTTTCATTGGCGGGGTCGTGAGGGGAGGTGAGGGTGTGCGAATTTGGTGAGCAGAAGGTGGGGTGCAACCCCCCAGCACCCCAGGCCGACCCGCTCCTTTCCCCCACGCCAACTTTTGGGGCTGCTTTTCCCCGCATTCACCCCAGTTCATCCAACATCGTCATGCTTGTGACAAACTTTTCTTCTCTTCCACCTTTTGTCGCTGAATTGCTTCTCTCAACCTTCCATGCTTTCAGGCTAAACTGCCCACCATACTCGCCGGATAGGACCGCACTGCATCTTCCAAACACCATCCTATTCTCACCGAGTCAGCCTCTTTTCTTGCCCGGTTGGAGGGACTCCAAAATGTGACGGTGGGGGTGTGCTTCATCCTTGCCGTCGACATTTATGAGACTGACTTCATTGGAGGAAATATTTGTTCCGTCTCGTGGCCGACATCAGAGGGCAGCTAGCAGGCCTCCCTAAGCTGCTTGGCACCCGACATGTGAGCCTTCACTTGACGTTCTCGCCGCCATCGGATAGATCATAGCTGGTGTCTACATGGAAAGTAGGGGCACTTCATGGTATGTACTACTTCACCCTTCATCAACAAGCACAGCGGTAACCATTCAGCCCTTGATAGATGTCATGATGCCAGAGTCAAACAGCCGACTGGCCATGTTCACACCACCTCGTCTGCAATGGTGTTTGTCGAGATGACATTAGTTCGGCAGACTCCCTAGGCAGCGGGATATATCTTCGAGTTCAAAGTATCTTGCTAAGTTCTAACCGCCAGGAGCGAACATGTTAGTGACGTGTTGTTAACCATCGTCGTTAACAGACCCCATGCAAAATTGGCATTTTCTGCACTAGATATTTCTGCAGATCACCAGACAATATTGTTGGGTCTCATATTGACTAGGTCAGTGACGGCTACCGAGCCCGAGCTTGTTCAGCAAACTCTTCCTTTGCTCACCAGACTCTGGGTCAAGAGGTATTTGAATCTCTCCCAAGTATAGACACCCAGTCTCATGAACCCACGAGTTACACTACATTCAGAAACAAGTGTTTTGACTTCGACGGTTCACAAGGAGATCATCCAGAAATTCCTGGATATATACCTTGGCGGAGCTCAGTGACCCGGAATCCTCGATTTCGACCGCCGGATAAGCCGCCGCCATTCCTCTCCATTGACCCCATCCTTTTCCCGCTCGCCGCCATACCAAACCAAGTTAAGGCGGCATTTTGGACAAACAAAAGGTGGATGCATGATTTGTTTCCCCATATATTCCCCATATTGCTCCGTCCTACCACCCCCCCGTCCGGCTGTCATCTCCCTGGGGTAAGCCCTCCATGACATCTCCTCCTCCATCACCATCCCCCATCCGGGTCCATCTAATGGCTCGCTTCAACACTTAGCCGCTGTCTGTTTGCCTTGCCCCTTGTTTTTACCAACTCCCGTCTTCGGCCAACAGGAACCGCGTAGGCTGATGCCTTTGGTTGGCCGCCTCGGACCAATGTCCGAGCGAGCTGCTCCTGGCTTCTGAACTTTTTGCTTCAACGACACACCATGACGCCCCACAGTTGGGGTAGTGAGTCGGGCAATGCTGGACTGTTTGTCACCGTGAACTTTCTTTTCTCGGATAAGTAGAAGGCGTTCCCTTACTTGCTTACGCCTACTCCTTCTGCCCATTGCCTCCTTTTTCTGATTCCTCTGCCGCTACTTCCGTTCATCACGCCTGTCCAAAGCCTCAAAGCTCCAATCACTTAGCCCATTCCCTTTCGCCCATACACACACCCACCATGACTGTGTCCAATGGTGCCACGAACGGCCAGCAGGCCCCGAGAAGACCTCTCCCATGCGGCATCTACGCCCCGACTATGACCTTCTTCGACGCCGAGACTGAGGACCTCGACATTCCCACCATCAAGAAGCACGCCGCACGCTTGGTCAAGGATGGACTTGCTGGTCTGGTGACCATGGGCTCCAATGGAGAGGCTATCCACTGTACACGAGAGGAAAAGGCGGCGGTAACTCGCGCCACCAGAGAAGCGTTGGATGAGGCTGGTTTCAAGGACACACCCATTATTGTTGGCACAACAGAAGGCAGTGTCAGGGGGACGATTGAGTTGTGCAAGATCGCCCAGGAAGCTGGCGGCGATTATGTACTCCTTCTCCCACCCTCATACTTCCGTTTCCTCATGGACGAGCAAGCAATTCACGACTACTTCATCGCCGTGGCTGACGAGAGCCCTCTGCCGCTCGTTCTTTATAACTATCCCGGAGCCGTTGCCGGTATCGACATGGACTCGGACCTGTTGATCAAGCTCGCCGCCCATCCCAACATCGTGGGCACCAAATTCACCTGTGGAAACACTGGAAAGCTCACACGAGTGGCACAGGCGACTGATGCCAAGACTCCCTGGGCCGAGGGATCAGGCTACATGGCATTCGGCGGAATGTGCGACTTCGCTGTTCAGACCTTGGCCAGCGGCGGCAGTGGCATCATTGCCGGCGGAGCCAACGTGATGCCCAAGGTGTGCGTCAAGGTGTGGAACTTGTATGTGGAGGGTAAGATCGATGAAGCCATTGCGCTCCAGAAGACCCTTGCCAAGGGTGATTGGTTCTTGACCAAGTCTGCCATTGCCGGCACCAAGCAGGCTATTCAGAGCTACTTCGGATATGGCGGGTACCCCAGGCGACCGCTCAAGAGGTTGGAGAAGGCCCGGGCGGCCACCATCGAGGAGGGGATCAAGGAGGTTATGGAGATTGAGAACTCACTATAGTGAAGGGGGAGGTAGATGGAAGACAGGATAAGGCGATGGCAGTGAACGGCCCTGGAAGAGGAGGGCTACGAACAACAAAAGCAGCAGGGCTTTTACGTCCCAATCATCTGACTGATGCGTTCGCATCATCTTTAAGGGCGGAAAGGGTTAAGAGGGACACTTTCTGTATGCAGAATCACACAAGTAATCATACACACAACGACTGAACTACAAACCACTATGCTCAAGCTTGAAGAGAGAGCACAATGTACCTGCACTAAGAACGCAACATATCTACAGCGGCGGTCAACAGTCGCTTCTTTCTGCCTTCCACTTCCTTTGGATGTCTCCATACGCCACACTTTCTGAGCTCGATGCTTGTGGGTTTTACCAGGCCATGGGCCGCTCTACGCCTTCAAAAGCCTGCATTTATGGGACACTCAACTGATACGGCTCCGTTTACATTGCTTCGGGCCCAACGGCAACTAACCTCTTCATGGTAAGTCTACCTTCATCTTGTGGCCGAGTCAATGGTAACAAATAGCCGAACCAAGAAGACCTCAGCCGCGATATGTAACTCTTCATTCCCCAAGCCTAATGACTTCTCACAACATATCTGCTGCAGTCAACAAGATGACACCAGCGAACGAGTCTACCGCCATATTGCAACTGCTGGGCCTTTTTGCTGGGACAACCCTTTCAACGTGAAGAAACGACGCACCGTGACAATAGTTATCCACTCCATCTTTTTTCCTTCTCAAACTGTGTTCACATTAGAGGGTGAGGATACATGTACAAGGAGGCTTTTTTCAGTGCCGGCATATAAAGACGACCTGCAATGTCAGGTCTACGCTTCTCGATGGACACATCCAGTGAGTTTATGTTCTTTGCTCTGTAGAGTCCACCTCTATTTATCATACACTATTTGGGGTGCGACTGACGGTTCAGCTAACCGTGTGGTATGAAGCAATCTCCTTTCTTGTGTTCCACCCTCTGTTTTTCTCCCTTAGATCTCTCCCTTGATCTAGACAATCTGTCTTCAAGACGCAACCAGGGTTTCGAAAAGCATCTTGACGACAGACGGGCAGGTATACCGCCCTGCTGGACCCTCTGGACCTTATTCCCG
The DNA here is from genome assembly GCA_009806235.1 of Neurospora sp. CHS-2018c. Taxonomy (NCBI): domain Eukaryota; kingdom Fungi; phylum Ascomycota; class Sordariomycetes; order Sordariales; family Sordariaceae; genus Neurospora; species Neurospora sp. CHS-2018c. Next base: position 569,588 of record RAPC01000006.1, on the reverse strand, counting down.
TTGCCATCCATCATTTCTTGAAATTCTGGAGGCATAAAATTTGCGCTCTTGCCCATCGAAAACTGCCGCCGCATACAAATCTAATGTGGAAATATCTGACCAAACCTTACCCGATTACCCTCTCACCGTATCCCTCATGTATTCTCTACCGGACATCAATTCTGTGCTAAACTCCCAGGGGCACATAGGATGTGTACAGGTACCCATGCAAGGCCACCGTCCTCAGGATCTCAGGCTATTTAGGGGCATCTTGGGAGCTGTCGAGACTTCTCTTCTCCCTTCCTTTCCGTTTTTATCCTGTCCGTCACCTGACTATTTCTAGGTAGATAAATACGGCAGAAAAGAATAAGGTCGCAGGTAACCTTTGTAACGCGAAGGGAATGAGGTGGTGGTTTTATGTTTGAAAGCAGGAAACTTGGGAAGAGAACTAAGAAAGAGAAACAAGCAAACATTTCGCTCCTTCCAATACATACAATGGATGTGCCGTTCATAAGAAAAAACACATTCGACTGCTCGCTCTTTCCCACTTGCTCTCCGTGGCTCCTTCTTACATACCCTCCAACCGCCAATCTGGGGAAGGCACGACCCGACGGTCTGAGTCCTGCAGTTCTGTCTCGGTCCTGCTCCTTGTCATTGTTTGTGGCTTCTGTGAATATTAGCATGGTAAATGCTAAGCTTTTCTTGCATCCGTCGACGTTTGTAATGACAACTTGGTTACGGTTTCATGAATCGACTGTTACGATTTGAAAACAAGTGATGAGCACGTATATGGCAAGTACCTAACTCTATTGCAGGTGATTCTACCGAGAACTTAATGACTCACCTCTACGTGCCACTCACATATAGCATCGCTACAGGTGACTTGATACCCTTTAGCTCGTCAAAACGAGCATTTCAGGGCTATGTTCGAGGGCCGGAAATGCACGACACTCTCAAATTCAAACCCCTATTTTCATTCCCAGTTCAGCAAACTCGTCCAGCTCCAACCGCTCAATGGCTCGCAAGAAGATCAACTGGCTAGATTACCCGTGGGTGTGAGGTTGGCTTTGTGACGAGGCTGGCCAAGCTACATCCACTCTCTTGCCAACCTCACACCCACGGGTATCAACAACGTCATCGCAAATCTTTGTTTTTCGGTCCATCGTCGATTTTAGCCCATAGTTTCTAGGGACGTATCTAGATGTATACTAATAACGAAGTCCCTAGAGGGACGTAAGTAGACCCTGAGCTCACCATTAGAAACCCCGACCTACATCTTGATACTTACTAGTTACTACTATCAGGGTTCTTCCTTAACGTACGCTGGTTCGGAGGTAGTACTCGGGGCCAAGCTTAACAGGTTCTCAGGTCCAACTTATGCAGGGCAAGCGACACATTGCACCTCTACTGTGTACCTACATGTCCGGTCTCCGTCCCGGACGGACACACACCCACATCGGGAGCCGTTACGCCGTTCAATTTCATAATGCAGCCGACAGCGAGGTAAGTGGACGGATACAACGCCGCCGGCAGGACCGAATGGACGGACTCGACGCAGACACACCGCCGGAATCCAACAAGTTTGAAGTTTCTTCTTCTTTTTGTCACATGTGCTCTTGGGACCTGAACAGCTGGCTGCATTCCGCTGGGTAAGTCCTGCCGATGCCGACACGTAACCAGGAGAACCAAGGGAAACCCGGAAAAGTATTTCCTCGGTCGGCGGTCATCGATCGGATGGCTGAACTGTCGTCGGCATCCCCTATTACGTACGGGGACCGCGGATTTGAAAGCGCCGTGACAGCGTGTCCAGAAGGCTAGCCTTGCGAGCCTGGCTTGAATGAATCACCAAGACTCCAACGACGACCGGCGAAGAACACAGACAGCCGACACGACAACAAACTGACACACAGCACACACCGAATGTCGCGTGAACAAAACTTCATCGTCTACTAGCGCCGCGTATTCTCCTATCGACCGCTATAGACAAAGAGCGATGTCACTCCGACTAGTCCCCGCGTAAAGAGTCGTGCAGTGGGTTTCATCGTCCTGGCGATAGTTCGAAAAACTTCCCCGGGCAAGAAGGCAGAGTCAGAGTCTGGGCTACAGAGAGTAGCGTTCCCAGCCCCGTGTGTTGGGGATTTTAGGGTGTGTTGTTCGGTCTTTGGCCGGCAAATGAAGACGCCAAGATGACCCCTTTTCGACCGAATCTCGCGAAACGACGGGAGGTTGCTGCTTGTTGAGCAGTTACATGTACACTACCTGGAAGCGAAGATCAGTAAATAATCAGTGTTACGAACGGACAGAGACGTAAGACCAGTGGGAAATGTTCACTCAAGAGCTCGACCATCATGACACGGTTACAAATCGAGTACTTTTCGCCCGAGCTCAGCGCAGGAGTTCGAAGTGCAATGCTTTACGTCAAACCGAAGGACGTCCACAGAAAAGGGGCAATTGGTCAACAACGGACGAATCGCCTAGGCAACGAGTCAGATCTCATGGTGTCAGGTCCGTATGTCTGTCTGATGCCGTGATCTTGCCGCTGAGCGCCAGGCACTCCTCGCATCCGCAACTCACACCCGTATCTGTACAACATAGGGCGATTGTATTGAATCAGGGTATGTAGCACTGAGATGGAGACAATCAGCTGTGGATTCTGAAGAAGTAAAAACTCGAGGCAGTTGGGCGCAGTTGTTCAAAGTTCCAGAACCTGGTGGTCAAAGCAGAAAGGAGCTTTTGCAGCGGACATCGTCTGCAGACCCAAGATGGCCTCGAACACAGTGAGAAAACAAACTCCGAGATTGTGAAGTGGCGATCCTTCGGGAGCGGAGAGAGCTGTGCCTCCCCCGCAGTGAGATTTGTCCCCGGAGCCCCGTCAGCTGTTTACAGTGGTTGGTACCAAGGCGATGTTGCTGACAACGTATGTTCGCGAGTGAGGGTGAGGATAGCAGCTCGGACGACTGTATCTCATTCGCGTACAGCTTATAACTTTGTGTTGTCTTTGTCGATCACGATCCGGAAGCGCCCTCTCTGCAAGCATTGCGAGCTAACGACACAGCTGTGGAGGGAAAAGGTGGTGGTATCAGTACCCGCCCGTGCCGTACAGCCCCACGGCGTGATCTCAACCGTACTGTAGATGATCTGTGGAGAGCTCCCGGTCTTCAGAGAGTCCACTTCGCCGTCAGTGGTGAAAATAATCGGATATCGGAAAAGAGCTACGGCACGAAAGAAAAAAAAAAACATATCATGACATCCCGGTTGCCCAGGCCGATTTCGCTGCTCACCCGGAGCAGAATTCAATGCCGGGGCGGGAGCAGCCTCTGTGACAAGGTGAGGAGATCCGATTCCGGGGAGACTACTATATAAGAAGAGCGGAGCGCGTGGTCTAGGAAGTCTCCGGGTGCCCAGGCGTTCGAGGTGTGAAGAACTGGAATCCGTCGACGGAGCCCTTGGCTGGACGAATCAGCAAGGCTCGCGTGCTGCTGTCCAGGATTGTAACGTTCCATCGCCGATCAATTTAAGTGGGAACAAGCCAATGGGCGGCCGAGACCTATCAAATCTGGGTGCGGCGGGCTCCGGAGTCCAGCTGATAATATCAGATTAGCACTCCTTCAGAAATCAGATTGGTGGGCTTTGTATTCGATATTTGGAATCTTGAAGATAACTTGGTGAACAGAAGATTGTCACCAATTGTGCGGTGATAGATTACCGACAACGGCATGTCTTGTGCCAGGAGATATCGCCAACTTCGATGACCGATATGCTTAAGGCGTCGTTTCTCGATGCTGTATCAGAGGAGGACTCGCCTGGTAGCAGATAGTCTCTCCATCTGCTATGATGTCTGATTTTGGTCGAAATTCAAGGACCCAAGCGCTAGCTGAAAGTGAACCACTAACAGCCGAGTTAGGTAAAAACCAGGCGGACTGACGGCCACGGGTATCCCGAGCCACAGCCACATCAGTGAGCCAAGTTAAGGGGCGCTCCGAGAAATGGCCGAAAGCCAAGCCACAGGTTTATCTGGGCGACGGAGTGCGGGAGTCTTCGGAACGGAAGGTGGGCGAGAAGCCTGAGAGTGAAATTGAGGTTGGGACACCGACGACGAGGGTGAGGTGAAGTTGCAGTGAGACAATGCCGCGGCCTGCGAGAGTTGTCCGATGTGCCTATGGTACCTCTAAGTACCTAGCACTATCTGGTCCACCAATCAGAACCCAGCTAAATGACTTCAGCTAGGTCCAGATTGGGCTAGCGGATGGTAACCTGCAGGTCACTGCAGGAAGCCCAGTTTAACCCTTTTGTTGAAGCATCACAGGACATTGGAAAGAGCTTCGCTCAGAGACAGCTGGTAGGAAGGTCAAACCCCAATGATGGGCATGGAGGGATAAGCATCGCAGTTTTTCAGAACGTGGCCATCGACAGAAAAGACGGTTCGAATAACCTACAGAGAGATGGACAGACGGCTGACATGGAAGAAAGCAGAAGCACCAAACTTCAAACGGAAGCCATACAGACCCGCCAACCTCAACGACGATCAACAAACATTACCCTCATTTCATGTAAGAGAATAACTCGGGCATAAGGGAAAAGCGCTGAATGAACATGAATGACTGGCAAGAACGTTTGGAAAAAAAAAATGAGAGATCACGCGGTATCCAGGTGCCGAGCCAAGAAGGGCTGTCCTGGTGTTGAAACAACGCGGAGAGGAAAAGAAAAGAGAAAAAACAGGACATGGGCCCAATTTCCCCGCATCACTGTCGTCTACCGGCGTCCACGATTTTAGGTGCGATTTTGGGTTCAGCAGGCTAGGCTCGCTGTGGACAAGGATCGGCAGGGCCAGTGCGAGGTGATGAGTGGTGATAAGGTAGCGGACAGCGAGGGCGCTATCATCTCGTTGACAGCGTGACGAACTTCGCAGACTGACGGGAGATGCTTCTTTTCATATTCTAGCGTCCAGGTACCAGGCACGCTGAGATCGAAATGGGTGCCCGACTATCCTCTATTCATCAATCTCGGCTCAGCTTCAAGACTTTGCTGGTTTTGTCTTCAGCTTGTTGGATTTTCCCATGCGCCTTATCTCGACATCGGATCCCGTTCACAGCGCAATGGACTGGGTGGAGCTTCTCTGACGCCTTCTCGTTAGTGTTGCTAGTGTGTTTTCGGTAGGTAGTCTGGACGAACATCGGGGCTTGAAGGATCCAATGAACGAGTCCACAGAAAGTCGTTCGGACGCTCGGGCAGTGAACCGAACGGATCCCACTTCAGTGGAGGCTGTTGTTGGTGTTGAAGTTACGCCTGATGGAAAACGAAGAAAGAAACCTTAAAAAAAAAAAAAAAAAAAAAAGTGCATGGGCGATTTGATGACTTTGAGATAGCTTCATGCACGAACCGCAAGTTCCCCGTCGGCTATTGTCAAATTCGTGATGGCGCAATTTACTGGTCGCCGACCGTCACAACCGCACTTTCTCACTCAATCAATGACGGAACTCTGACATGTGAAAGAAACTGGCCGGGGTGGACCTGGGTAAAAGGCTCCAGTATCCAACGATAGTGAACAACAAATATAGCTGTCTAAGTAGCACGCGACGCGTTACATATCTATGCCATAGCACTTTGGCGGTGTACTTGTAAGACGCAGGAACTACCATGTAAGAAACACCATCAAGTTGACAATTTTTCAAAGTCACTTTCGAGAGAGATCCCAAAACTGTTCAGGCGTTTTGTGCCACCCATGAGTCGCGATACCTCGTCAATATCTCATGAGAGCTTCAACCCCCGTCTTCTCAGACACGCGACCTCTGGCTTTCTCGAAAGACCCTCTGGCCCATCATTTGACCGACTTCCCGAGCGGTTACCTGACGGAAAGATTAGAAAAAGAGAGAGACCCCCACACAGTTACATGGTGCCAGCACGCAATGCCGTGCCGTGGTGTTCGCTTGAACAGTCCTGGAACGGAGCTTTTTACCATGATGGGCTAGACCAGCCGTTCAACTCGTGTCGCGAAACCCAACAAGTCCAATGGCCAAGCAGTCAGGAAGAAGGCTTGGAAGTTGGAAGGCGCGCTGGGCGTTACGGGTCTTCCAGCGGCCGAGAGGCCAAGCGCGCAGGGTCTTTTCAGTTGCAAATGAACGACTGGTAGGCGAGCCGCAGCAAGGCTCTTCAGCATAGCTTCACCCATTACAAGCGGAGAAGTATCGACAAGTGTCTTTTTAGAGGTAGGTAGTGGAGGTTTCACTACAATCACGACAACAAAAGTTGGACAGCTTTCGTCAGAGGCTTGACTGTGGCTAACACACGGGAGGGGGCGACGAATCAAGGAACTTCAGTTCAGTTGCGAACTCCCCTGTGGCACCGCGGGCTCTTTCAGTTCAGTCTCGTCAGTTGGTGGGAAGGAACGACATCATTATCTGCACGTCATCAAAAGGTCAGCAACGGGAAGGATGGGGGCGCAAGTGGAATGGCAATCGCTCCGACTCGATTCTCCCGCAAACCGCACTGAAGAGATTTGTCCGTCATCTCGCTGTCTTTTGTCATCCACTTTGCTCCTCCCTGCCGGGCCGTTGTACAACACAGCGAGTATGATGACATTATGTTCTTTAGGCTTTTTAACAATGGCTTTTTTGAGTTTTTGTAGGGGAGGGTCCCACCGTCCTTGCCGTCCTGCCGTCCTGGAACTGCAACGATGAACTGGATTTTCGATTTCCACAGATCTGCCTGAATCCCTTTCTCAGATCTGTCTCCACAGCCGCCGGGATCCACGGGTCGCCGGGGCCCGAGGTACATACCGGCCCGGTACAGTACCTCGCTCACACGGGCTCACGAAGTGGAGAGTCAATGGTACAGAAAGTTAAAACCTCTAGACATCACCGGCGTGATTGAGGTATTTCGGTATCCCCCTTTCCGAGCATGATCCGAACCTAAAAAGAGTGTTTTTCTGACCAGAGTTGCGAAAGGGTTTGATGACATCTTGCGGGCACTGCCGAGATCCTCTTCCTGGAGGACCTTTCACGGGAAGGCCAGACCTTGCGAGCTTGCCCATGAGAAAGATCACAGAGGGGTATCCCTGCGGGAGGATGTCCACCGCTTGAAGTTTAAACTTGACGGTTTTGCGCTGCTCGGAAATGAAAGGGGAAGCGTTGGAAGAGTCGCATTGCGAGGGTTCAGATTGCATCTGCGGATGGAACCCTTTGATAATGTTTCTTTTTTTTTCTTTCCTTGGAGTTCCACTGCAGGGCCTTGGGCAGCGCTTCAACGTGGGAGGCGCGCGTATTTTCTTTTCGAAGAAAAAGTGGGCGAGTTGCCCCTGGAGGAAGCATTCAGACGTCACATCGTGTCCGTTGATAAGGCATTTTATCCTCCCTTTCTTTTTTTTGCACCTGTGTTGTATCAAAAGTCGTACAACCGTTGCTACGTAATGCCAATGCTTTCGAGTACAAACCTGACCCAGCAACTTGCACCACCGCACAAGTATCAACGTTGTCCCTGTTGATATAGGTCTTTTTGAATTTTTGCGGTGTTGAATGGTTATCTCTGATGCTAGTGATATCAGTTGCCGCTTTTGCCCGCCGCATAACACATCATCTCCGCTATCTCTCACCCACGCTCGCTTCAGCAGTCTGCCAATCCATGCCACGTTGATCCGGCCTCACCACCACCGCAGATTTCGGCGTCGGCCGATAAAAATGGGGGCATCTTCTGGTTCGCTCACCCAAGGTCACCCGCATGGAAGCCCGGCAGAAGGCGTGGAAGTCAGGAAAAGGCTAGGATCATCATGCTCGGGATGCAGTTGAAAGAGACAAGTTGCATGGACTTGTGCCGGTTTGGGGAGGTGAAAGACGTCTTGATCGGCGCCATGCAGTGCTAACCTAACCTCGCGTGCGGTGGACGTGTTGTACTGCGTCGGAATTTGGATAGGGGATCACACAGAGTTGCCAGGTGGTTCGGTTAATTTTATCCTTTCATGGCCTTCAATATCCGCAAGGCCATCGCGATAGGTACCTCGAGGCTGGGTCAGCCGTCTTCTGCCACAAGGCAGTCACGGCAGTGAATGAAGCACACTCCAAGAAGACAGTCATGCTCTGCAATGCTGTCACCGCTCTGACCCAAGAACCGAGGAACTGTCCTGCGACGGAGATTATAAGGCTGACAGATATATTGAACACAGCCAACATTTGATGGCCCCGGGACATGGTGACTATAGCGAAGCCCCCCACTCAAAGGGTTTGTGAGACCCGAAAATGACCAAGTGGAATCAGCTCACTAACAGTTGAGATGGCATATCTCACACGCCTGGGAAGAAAACCGGATATCTCATAGTTGAGCCCTCATGAAGCACCACCACAGGCAGGCGGTGTGAGAACAGTTAATGAGGACTGTTATCGGTGATAGATTGACTTTGCGTGTTGATATATCAAGTGTGAGGTGGTCTGCTTGGCCGGGCCCGCGAGACTGCGCCGACGTTGATACGAGAGCCCGGGTTGATAACACCATCACACCATAGCCAGGGGATTCGAATTGCTGTCCAACTGGAACACTGTCGGTGGGGAACTGAGGCATGCTGTATGTGAGTGAAAACCTGTGACGTGGTGCTGGAAGATGGGGGGCCCATGGCGGTTGCATCAGGCGGGAGTTAGCGATCGATGAAGACTTCAATCAGTCGAGTGTAACTATCTTGTCTTGAGCATAACGCGCCATGGTCCTAGCGTATTCGCGCAAGAGAATGAGGTCGCGATAATCGACAGCAGAGGTTAGAGACGAGGTCATGGTGTTGCTTGTTAACTATGAGCGTGGGCTGACGGGAGCTCATAGTGAGGAGATTACATACAACACCTCCTGAAAGAAGCATTCTAGCCTTTTCAGAACACAGTTCCGGCGGGCATCTCGTCTTGCAGTGATGGGAAATATGAACTTTCACTTGACACTTTCACAGAGGAGGAAAGATCACACTGACAGGATTGCAATTGCGCCAAGCCCTACGAGACCCACCTTTGATGTACTAGTCCTGAAAACGCCAAGCCTGGTGGCTACGTCTGGTGGATCGAGTTGGCGGCACGGTGCGAGGCTGCCCCGCTTGAGCGGGAGCAGGGGAAGAGCCAATGGAAGAGAGCTTATCAACTTTCCCCTGTCCGCGAACTCCCTCCTTTCGCTCCTCTCGCTTGTCGTCCGTCGCAACCTCGCAACCACAGTTCGTGCTCGCCCACCATCCCAACGCCATTCTATCGACCACCCTGCCAGCCAACCAGTCAGTTAGCCAGTCAGCCAGCCCTTCGGCCATGCAAGTCAACTGCCCTGGAACTCTCCCAGGCAAGCCAGGTCCTTGTGAGCCTTCTTCCTCAGTGTCCCACCAAAGAAGCTTGTTATAGGCTGATGCTACGTCGTTTATCAGGGCATTCATTGCACCATCCAGCCCATAGGCTAGAGAGCGAGTTCCGTCACACACGCCTACAACACCTGAAGTCATCCAGATATCCGAAAACCCGACACTCAAAAGCCCGTCGCGGTCTCGTGGACTTCCCGAATACTAGTCTCTCCACCACTATGGGGATTCGCCGTCTACGGCTAAAAGATTTGGCGCGTCTAAAATGTCTCGGAGAAAGATCCAAGAAGCACTTGGCGAGCAATGGAAGCCGAAACGTGCAAGATTGGTGCCAAGCTGAGGAAGCGGATTCGGGAATTCACTGAATCACTGATTCCTGTTCCTGCAATCACAGCACCAAAACCTACTTCCAGGGGACCCCATCAAGCCCTTCAGTCCCTGCACACGACGATACCATGCTTCGCAGGGCCTGGGAATCCATGTCCAGTGAGCCAGCGTTCATCTTGACACAACATCGAGCAACAAGTGCAATGAGACGACGCCGAGGTGTCTTCCATCTGGCCGACCTCTGATTCTATACTGGCAGTATGACTATGGCGTACTTACAGTACTAGTACCTCTTCAGGACTTGCTTTCTTCGCAGAAGGCAACCCTTCTTCCCAGGGCTCAGGGGCATCGTTCCCCAATCAGTCTCAGTGGTTCGTCAGTGGCTTGACTGGTTGCCCATAGGCAAGACATATCTACACATGTTCATCCCCAAGTCGGCCGCCTCTCGGCTCTTTGGCTCGAAGAGAGAAGATGAACGACAGCAAACCACCCATCCCGTCGACATGGGATTGCCATGTGCGGATTCGCCCGGGAGGCTTGAGACTTTGGTTACTCAATGAGAGGCTGCGCCGTACAGTTAATTGCTCTTTGCCGTCTCTCCAATCCTGTTCGACTACACAACCAAACATCCTCGGCTGCCCGTGATGCCTCTCGTCCTTGACGAAATGGTATTTTCTCAAACAACGGTTGGCATCTCACTTACACGGTGCTCTGTCTTCGGTCATTTCAGCACCTCTGCTGCTGTTATGCCTATTAGTAGGGCTAGTCATCATTCGCAGCAACCAAGCACGTGCCAAGCACCTGGCAGTCTCGAGCGGGTTACCCTTCCAAGAACCATCTCCACCTGGGAACCAGAATGGAGCCTGCTGCTACTTGCAGGGTGTTGGCGCGGGCGTGCGACCAAGACACCCTCCTCCACTCCCATCACCCCTTGTCGCTACTCGCTCTCGTGTCCTCTCATTTGTTATTCGCCGGTCGTTGCACCCACTCCAGGGCCTCTCTCCGCCCCCGGCAGAGAGGGCGCAACACTGGAGACTCGAGAGGAAAAGCCCCGGGCTAAAGATGGCCCCCCTTGTACTTTTGTGTACACATGTACATGCCTACCCCATCAATATCAAGGGGGTACGGATACGCTAGCGGGCTACACTAAGGACTAAGCAGTGCGCTAGGTGACTGGTCAAGCGGGCGAATTGCTGCTTGGTTGCTGGCTGGCCATGCTGCATGCAAGACAAGCCTCGATGTCTCCCGCGGCTTCGTTAGATGGACTCTCTCACTCTTCGTAGCTGTCGCTGGGGTTTTCAGTTAAAGACTGGCCATCCACCAGAGACCGCCTTCCCATCGCTAGATGCCACCCCCTCTACTTTTCTACTCTTTCCCACTCCCCAGGTCTATTCGCCTCCCTACTATGGGCCAAGTCTTTCCATATTAACGCCCATTTACCCATACCACTCAACTTCCGTCATCGACAGTCCGGACCCGTGTCTTGGATAAACTTGCCCGCCGAGTGTTTGGATAGCTTCTCCGTATGATATCTTTGGGACTCGATACCTGCAGCATACTTAACCACCACGTCCCGCAGTCGTCACCACCATGACTGCCCCTATCAACACCCCACCTGCTGCGACTGCCAAGGATGCTGCCTCTGCGAGGAAGCGTAGGAGAAGGGCGCCCGCTGGCGGAGCTGCCGACGACTGCTTTACCTGCGCCAAGAGGAATGTCAAGTGCGACCGGAGGAGGCCGTATTGTTCACAATGTCTCGAGATTGGAAATGAATGCTCGGGATACAAGACCCAGTTGACTTGGGGTGTCGGTGTTGCCAGTCGAGGCAAGCTTCGAGGCCTGTCGCTACCCATCGCCAAGTCACCACCAGTGAACCCCGGGAAAGGAGTGACGGCATTGAAGTCGCCAACAACGAGGCAACGCACTAGCTCTATCGCATCCGTCAGCCAGTACTCGGAGACAGAGGATCGTGTCAAACGTGAAGAGACAGAGCAGCCGTCTATGGATCTTCACTCACCTCTTCACTCACCACTGTCGGGCCCGCCTTTTCATCACTTCGATATGTCTCACATGTCGCCCGTGACGGAAGCTCCACCACCTGGCTGGACTCACATCCCGTTTACTTCACCCATGTCTCCTCACGACGGCCCTGGATATCCAGGAAGGAGCATGTCGCTTTCCATGGCATCCCACATGGACTCTATAAGCGAAACTGACTACATGTCTCCCATCGCTCACTCGTTCCCGAGAGGCGATGTTTCTTACATCCACAGTCCCCTTCACAGCCCGACCGTTATCTACGATAGCTATCCCGGCCATGGCTCACCCGTCCAGCATACTCCTCCATCCGCTATCATGATCGAGCCTCACAGGCCTCCGACCTCATGTCCCAGCCTCGGTTACTCACCCTCAGAGCCTACTTCTAGTCTCCCTTCGCGCGTATCTCATGTGGACAGCTTGGAAGCTCAGTTGAGTCGCAAGATGGTGCAAGAATGTGATGTCTTCGGTGAGCCACTATACACTCGGCGGTCAGGCTACCTATACTAACGGCAGCGCCATTTAAGTGCCGGGAACGCCATCCGACTTGGAGACGTTTAGTACGAGCGTCCAATCTCACGGCCCATTCTGGGCACCGTCCAACGCAGACGACGAATCACTTTCGCAAAGCGTCCAAGAGCATAACCAGCTACCGTGGCCGGCTTCGTTTCCTTCGCAATCGCCCTCCCCGATCCTGCGAGTAAGCCCTGATCTCATCCATAAGATGCCTTTCTTCATGGACTACTATGAAAAGACCATTTGTCCCGGCATGGTCTTTATCGACAACCCCAGCAACCCGTTCAGGGAACACATCTTGCAACTTGGTACTACTAGCAGGAGCTTGCAACATGCCATCTGTGCACTCGCCGCATGCAACCTCAGGATAAAGCGACGGCTCAGTCTTGGACAGCACAGGCGCGACGTTGGAGAAAAGCGATTAGATGCAAGCCCATTCGACGGTTACTCGGATACACAGCCAGAGGACCAGTCCCTCTCTGAGGAGTATCAGCACAGGAACCTAGCTGTTCATCTGCTGAATGAACAGCTTAATGACCCGGAGAAGTCAACTCATGATTCAGTCCTGGCTACCATCCTCATACTTTGCCACTACCGGATGGCTGAGTCCGGCGTTGCCAAGTTTCAAACCCAGTTCGCGGGAGTTAAGAAGATACTAGGGTTGCGTCGAATGTCTCCCTATCCTGCATCACGAGACTCGGCATGGATGGAGGCGCTATTCACTTACTTTGATGCTATCACCGCGAGCGTCAATGACCGGGAAGCTCAGCTCAACACATCATTTTATGGCCTTCTTCCTGACTCTCAACTTCTCCCACCTGGTACGGAAAATCTTGTGGGCTGTGATCGTGAACTATTCAAGACGATTGTCAAGCTAGGTCGTCTGAATTTGCTTTCTCAACATCGACCGGTACAAAACCTCCTGGTCAACGCCCAGCGTGCACGCGGCAGCAGCATATCTGGCACCCCTTCGCCTCTCGGTGGCGGCTTCAAGCCATCCCCGCCTGAGCACCATCACATGTTTGGAAGCTTCCAGCCTGTGAGGTTTGAGGGCAGCGGATTTGGCTCGACCATGGAGGACGACGAAATGATGGGAATGGGTCACACATCCATGGGATACGACGATCATGGCAGCACATTCTGGCGCGAGTGGAAGGACGCGCGCACTGCCCTGCAGAGCTGGGAGTTTGACGCATCGAGGGTAGTGGCCTCGTTGGCCCCAACACCGTCGTCGCCGTCGCCTACAGGTTCACAGGTGCGCGATGTCAGCTCGTTGAGCGAGGCATTCCGCTACGCGGCGCTTCTGTACACGGAACGCCTGGCCAGTCCCAACCTCCCCAGCTCTCATAGTAACTTCCGGGATCTGGTCAGCCAGGTTGTCTACTATGCCACCAGCCTGGAAGCAGGAAGTAGTGCGGAGAAGTTCCTGCTCTGGCCTTTGTTTGTGGCTGGAAGCGAATGCGTCAACGTGCTACAGCAGAACATCGTCCGGTCCAAATGCCGCGATATTATGGCTCACAGCGGCTACATGAACAACATGGCTGCCTTGGACGTTCTGGAACGCCTGTGGGCAGAGGATGTAAAGGAAGATGGTCCCGGTGCCAAAATGAGAGGCATGATGCGCAGCGGACCATTCAACTGGTCGAGGTGCATCGGGGGACCTGGTGTGGACGTTGAATGGATCATGTTCTGACATTCCACAGGCGGCATGGGGGTGGGTGTATGTTCAGCATGAACAGGTGAAAGGGGGTTGGTTGCCTTGGCTTACTGCTGCTATTACTACTTACTGGTGTTTTGTCCATCTTTTGGGAGCGGGATCTCTCTGTTTTCGGATTACCTGTTTGCTTTGGGTTTGGTCACGGCGCTTAGGCACACACAAAAAATAGCCTTCCTTCACATGTACTACTATATGCATATATGACCAGGGATGGATGACGGGTTGGGGTGCATACGGGGAAGGGGCGGAAATAGTTTGCTCTTTTGGTATGTGGTTTTGTTTAGCTTCGGATAGGAAGAGAAGCTAGTTGGGCAGGCATCTGGTTCTTGCCCGTCGAGAGAAATGAACAAAATTACTGCTGCACATCAATCCGAACTGGGCCACTCCTACCTTGATCGCGGGGATTCAACAGGCTCCATCGATCACTCCTTCCGTTCCTTCCTTCATCGGCTTTCGATGGCATTTCGGTTCGGAAAACCGCCTTCTCTCGGTTCTTTCCCATCTCTTCCACCGTTCCTATCCGCCATGTCGGGTTTTCCCCCATACATACCGACATACATTGGAAGGTACATACATTGCCAAGGTTACCGCGGCCATGGCATCATCGTAATCCTTCGTCTTGGCTACTTGAGCATAATGCCTGAATGATACTCGAGAGGTCTACCGAGAAATGCAAGATGGTACTGTAGCTACACAAGTAACGGTGCCCATCAAACAGGGGATTTATGTACTCGCGAAAGTAGACGCCCAATGTCATATCTAAATACTACCTGCCTTTAAGGTCCTTTTCTTGCGGGTCATTGGTGGTCCTTTGGTAAATGCTTGAATTCTGCTGTGCTTCCGCCCGTCTTCACAGTCACTGGAATTAATTACAGGCTTGACGAGGAGGGCCCGGGCGGAATTCGGGAAGGAGATCATCCAGATTCTAGAAGCCGTGGGCTGAGAAGTGTAGAGGTGTGTGTGTGTCACTGTGAAGTGTGAGTGTGCGTGATCAGTGGGCGAATGGTGAGTGGTATGACGGTGGTGAGGTAGACGAAGGCATTGTCGATTGACGGGGGATTTCATAGCTAGCTCTAGCTGCTATGCTGTACCTAAGAACTCTAAAAAGAACAGACAAAGGAGATAGAGCAATTGGAAACGAGTAGGTGGGTAGGTAGCTGCTGAGTACTGAAACTCGGTTGATGGTGATATTGGTTGGTCTACTGTGTAGATGCCCATTTTCGACCATCAACCGACCGTCAAAGCCCGAGGAGAAAGACCACTCATTCAGCAACTGACCGGCAGCACAATCTGACATGTCTTCTTACTTGGATCTAGGTGAGAAATCTGAAGCTGTTCCATGTTCCTAATGGATGTGTATCCCTTTAACGGTGCAAATTGTCCATTTTTGCCAAGATCCGGGTGTGGCCAATCGGCTGGGCTCGTTTTATCCACCTCTATATTTGTGACTATGCAGATACCTCGATTTTACTAGCTTTTGCAGTACTTTTGTTATTGCAGGAGATGCCGTGAGGTGGTGTGGAGAGATCAGGGGTTGAATCGACTAATATATTTTAAGCCGAGTAAAGCTATTTCCAAATCCGTTTAACGTATATAGGCCTCCTAGTATCGCCCTCACTTACAAACCGCTATGTTATACGTGCTATACCCTAGAAACGTTTTGATCCGTTTTTGAGTGATATACGAAGGGGAGCTGTTAGTTTTGAAGGCGGTTGATTCTTTATACCTTATAGAGGAGTATATCGTATAGTTGATTCGTTATAAGAGTCGTATTCTTTTATATCGTTTTGTAGTAATTTCTTTAGTATTTGATATTAGGGATTTATTTAGTAGAGCGCGGTGTAAGGTGGCGTGTTTATTGTAAAAGGCTTAGATTTCGTTGATTAATTAGCTTCGAAAGTCGATGTATATAGTCTATGGCTTTTAGTTGAAGGGGGTATTAAATTACTTCTCCTTCTAATTGAGTAAGAGGTTGGCCGCGATGATTTCTGTATAAAAATGATATATTATTAGTATAGTATTTAATAAGGAATTAAATATAGGTAATATATTAAGGTAGAAGTTGGTAAATAATACTATAAATAATCTACGACGGTGACGATAGTTATACGTGTTGTACGCGTGCAATTGGTTACCGATATTAATATTGTTTATATTATAGTTATATATTTAGATAATTGGCGGTATTTAGACCTTCTTTTTGCCCTTATTGCCAAAGTAATCTCTTATGGCGCCCTTTCGCGTAGGACGGCGGCGGTTAGTGTAAGTGCGTAATTTATTACTAGTATAAAAGGTAGATAAGAAGTTTACTATTTGGCGGTTTTTTATATATAGGTATATTGCTCCGGTCTTTTAATCTTTAATTATTAGTATTTTTTCGCCTTTTTTGGGTTTGGGAACCGGTATATCTGAAATCGATTAATAGAGCGCCCTAAATAGTATTTTCTCTTTTTTATTATTATTGTTTCGAAGTTTTAAAAATTGGGGTATTGTATAGTTCGAGCGTATTGTATTGGTGATTACAATATTCTTAGTACGAAGGTAGTACGCGAGAGGGAGGGTAGTAAAAAGGTTGTTAGTAAAGATATAATAAATTAATTAGCGTAGTAGGCGGGGTAGAGAAGTCGCTAGCTCTACTACGAGTATTTGTATCGGTTTGAAATTACTTTAATTTTGAATACGTTAACTAATTAAATTATTTCTTAATAAATAGGTTTTGGTAGAGGATATTATATATACTTATTTAAATCGATAATACTAGCTGCGTTATTATACTACTTCTAATTAAAGAAGTAGCCGCCGGCCGTAGTAATTTAGTATTTAATACCCTATAGTATTAGTTTATTGGGGATATAAACTGTTATTTTACTTTTGCCGGTATATTTTACTATTTTTTCGTCGATAGCGATATTTTAAAGCGGGGTCTTCTATTTAAGGTAGACCTTCTAAACGTAGTAGTTGTTATAGGGTTAGCCTGTGTCGTACGTAATTACTCACGTGCCTTGTGCAAGGGCACAGTATGGTTGAGTCGAAGGCAAAGCTAAGATTCTATCTATAATAGAAGATTTTAGGTGAGGAGAAGAAAAGGAAGAGAACTAAATACATACGTGCAAACCCGAATAAATACCCTGGTGTGCAAGCGACAGCGGGACCTATATGCGGGTCGCTAATAGCCAATCCTTTTACTCGTATCCCCCTTCACCTATATAATAAATAAGAGTAAACACCTTTAATAGGCTTAGAACCCGCCTTAGCCAATTTTAATACGAACCTTCTATATTATTCGTTCTTCTAACCTTCGTAATACTTTATAATACTAATCCTCCTATAGGGGTTTAGCGGGTATAGCGGTATAGCCGGACCGGCGCTATTATATTACCCCCCCTTATATAGAAGACTCGTCTGCGAATCTTACTAAATACTTTATAATAGACGTAATAATCCTCTAACGAATTCACTTATATAAAATCCTTTGTAAGCGCCTTAGTCCTAATAATTCTAATAGTTTATTATCGTTATACTCTTCCTATTTTTCGTTTAATTAGTATATTATCCGTTTGGGCAGGCCCGGGGTATCCGGGTTATTTTTATAGAATTCCTAAAGAGCTTTCGGAGCATATTTAAAATTTGAAGCGGGCTAATACTTTAAATCGGAGTTTTAACCTTTCTAATCCGTATTGTAGAAGAATTTATTATTAATAATTTTGGAGGTATTAATTTTTTCGATTTCCTATTTAAAGTTTTCGTCTATCTCTATATTAATAGGATTAGAGTATTTAATAGTCTAGCCTAGTAATAAGTTATTATTGTACTTCTTTAAGCGGTTAGCGTAGAAGAGATCCGACCCCTTCTAATTATTTAGGAGTTTTAATCGGTAGGAGTACCCTATTTTCTCGATAATCTTATAATAATTATAGGTATTAGGGAAATCGAATTTGTTGTTAGGCTATATAATAATTAATTAGAGGCGTTTAATAATAATAATTCTATTATCTACGTCGAAATTAAAATCCCTCCTCTTTTTATTAGTTTAATAAATTTACTCCCCCTATACCTTTAGTATTATCTCTTTAGTATATTCTACGTATTTATAAATATACTAAGCGTACTTTTGAATTTATTCTTTAATTAATTATTTAATTTTAAATTTAACGTTAATAGTATAAATTTCTTAATTAAAGGGTATACGTATCGGGTAACCGAATATAATTTCGTAAGGGGAGAAGCCGGTATTATTTTAAGAGAGGCTATTTTATACGGCATTTAAGGTTAGGATTGCTTTTAACTAATCGTTTTAATAATAATTAATAAAAGGACGTAATTATTAATCGAAGTAGGCGTTTATAATTTCCGTTTATCCCGCCGTTTAATTATACCCCGTAATAGCCAATTTTTATTTCGTACCGGTTAATTTAAATATTTCGTCGGTAAAGGCGGATACGAATTAAAGGCCTCTATTAGAAATAATTTCTTCTAATATACTATAAACCTTATAAGGCCCTTTATAGTATATTTAAGCGGCGTTTTAAGCGGTAGTTTTCTTTATATAGGGTATAACCTATAACGATTTTATTAAACGGTCTACTATAATTAAAATATTATTATAATTGTATTTATTTTTAAGTATTTTCTTAAAATCAATTACGATCGAAGTCCATTTCCTAGCGGGTAGTAGAATAGGGTATAATTTGCCGGGAATTTTATTTCTAAATACTTTATTAGCTTTATAGATTATATAATTCTTAATAAACCGGTCGATATCTTCTATTATACCGGGCTATTAATATCGTTTAATTAGGATTATTCGTATTTTATTTCGGCCGGGGTAAGCAATTATTAAGGTAAAATATATTTTATTAATAATCTGGATTTATAAATTATTTTTATTAAGGATAGCGAAGCGGCCTTAGTAAATTAGTAATCCGTTTACTATTATTATAAATTTAGAATTAGAATTATAAATGTATAAGTAGTATTTTTCTAAAGACTCCTCTTTACAATTAATTCTTATAATCGCATCGATTAATTCGTAGCCTTTAGGTTCGACTAAGTATAATTCTAAACCGTTAATATTTAATATAAGGATTAATATTAATTCTTTTAAAAAACCGTTTAATATAGTAATAAAGGCTAATATAACAATTTTAACTCCTTCGTCGGTTATTAAGGGTTTAAATATTTAGAGGGTATAGTACGCCTCTTTTTTTTCCTTTTAGGTCTTAAAGTTTTTTAATTTATATAATAGCGTATTAATAACTATATTTTTAGTACTAGGGCGGTAGGTAATCTCGAAGTAGTATTAAAATAGGAATTCTACCTATCCGGCCTATTATAAATTGAGTAATCGCTTTATACCGAAGTATTTTAATATTTAATAATCTATAATAATTATAAAGGGCTTCGACTACTTTAGTCCAATTAATTTAGGATATTAAATTTAAAGGGTTCGGATTATAATAAATAATTCTTTATTATAAATCGGGTAATTATATTCTATTTACTATATAATTTCTAAGAAATAGGTAATAAGGTACTACTCCTTTGTATCCTCTTAATATTAGGAAAGGATTTTAGCAAAGACCTTATTATTAATATCTATTTCAATTTGTATTTCTATATTGTATTAGAAATACTTTAATAAGGGAATATTTATTAATAATTATTTTAAGTTATCGAATACCGCCTAGTACTTATTAATTTATATAAACGCTTCGCCTTTTTTAATTAAATTAGTAAAGGAGTGGGCTATTTAGCCGTAATCTTTAATAAATTTTCGGTAGAAGTTGTAAAAACTTAAGAAAAATTATACTCTTTATAAATTAAAAGGTATAACTTACTCTTTAATAACCTTTACCTTTTTTAAGTCGACGGAAATATTATTACGTCCTATAATAAAGCTTAAGAATTTTGTCTTCGTAATTTAGAATTTGTATTTCTTCAAATCGGCTTGCAAACTTATATCTTTTAACTTAATTAGTACTTTATAAATATAATTTTTATATTCCTTAAAGGTATTAAAATAAATAAAAATATCGTCGATATATATAGTATAGAAGTCTCCTAGGTAAAGCCTTAGAATTGAGTTAATAAAGGTTTAGAAATTGGCGGGGCCGTTAATTAGGCCGAACGGTAATACTTTATATTTAAAAGCTCTTATACTAGTATAGAAAGTAGTAAATTCTTCGTTTTCGGGCTTTATATAAATATAATAGAAGGCCTATTAAATATCGATTTTAATAAACTATTAAATTTTAGTAATTTTAATTAGTATTTCGTCGATTAAGGGTAATAAATATTAGTCTTTTTTAATAATAATATTAAATTTATAGTAGTCGATATAGAAGCGAAAGCTATTATTGGCTTTTTTAATAAATAGGACTAGCGCGGTCTAAGGGGACGAATTCGCCTCGATAAATCCTTTAAATAAGTTTTCTAAAATATATTTCCTTACTAATTCTAATTCGTTTAATAATATTTTATAAAGAAGACTATAACCGAATTCTTCGGGGCAATAGCCTTCTTCGAATTCAATCTTATAATTGTACGGTTAATAGTTAAGTAAAATATTCGAATTGTATTTATTAAAAATATTGATATAGTTGTAATAATACTCGGATATTATTTTTAGAACTTTTTCGTATAATTCTTTTTCGTCGTAGAATAGGGGTTCTTAAATAGGGTCCTTTATTACGTATTTCTATTAAATAAATTAATCGATTTCGAAAATATTTATCGAATAAATTATATAATTATCTTTAGTAATAAATTATATAAATAGATTACTATCGAGGACGTATATTTATACTAATCGCTCCTTATACTATTCCGTCGAATCTCTTTTGAGTTTATATATATTTTAATTATCGGAACCCTATTTACCGTCGAACGGTTTAACTGGTTGGATTTAAGTAAATTAGGCGGGTTTTAGAAATAATATTATAAAGTAAGTAAGATTAATTAGGTTTCTTTCTATTTTATTTAATAGATTTAGGTATTTAAAAATCGAATCGGAATTCTAAAATAAATAATAAGGTCGGGCGTAACCCAATTCGCCAATCTTCTCGTTTCGAATATATTTGAAATCTACTAATATAATAGGAATTATCTTTTTAGGTTCGAAAATCGCCGTCTCTACCTAAAATTCAAATATACGCTTCTCGATTTCTTTCTAGTATTAACGTACTTTACAATCGTATTAATTCTTTACTTCTTAGTCTAACTCTTTTTTATAATAATCGGAAAAAGGCTAATCCGCCGGGATAAGTACTAAAATAATTATATAACCGCTTATAAGTTTAAACGCTACGTAACTACTATTCCCGCTGTTTACTCATTTCTTATTTTCCTATTCTATAAGCGTATTACAATAGGCTATATCTTTTTAATAATTTAGGTTTATAACGCTAGAACCTCCCGGGCGGACTTCGAAATTAAAATTCCTTATTTATTCGGGGTCGGGCTTCTATTCGGAAGGGAAAATTAATCGATAGTTCTTATAATTTACTTAAATATCGTAAAGGTTAAGTTATTTACAGCCGATAATAACGTCGTAATTTATATTAATAATTATAAAGTAATTGGGGGGTATTATTCGATTTCGGACTCTCAAAACGGCTTTAACGACCTCTCTAATACTTTAGTTAGTCTTTCCTTAGTAATTACTAATACCTCGAACGGGAAAATCGCTCGTTATTTCTATTAATAGACGTTCTTTCAACTTATTAATAAATATTATACTAATAAATAAATAACCGTTTATTCCTATATCGATTAGGGCGTTAAATATAGATAAAGATATTCTATTATTAATTATAATATATTAAATAAATATAGGATCCCCTCCTAAATAAGGTATTAAATTAAATCCATCCTTTCCTTATCTTTATTTATCCTTTATCTATTCCGTAATTAATACCTCCCCTAGGAAGGAATTTAATTTACCTAAGGCATTTAATTTCCCTATTTATTAATAGTAAGCGCGGCTTTAACAATAGGGGCCGCCGGCTTATCGCCGCTAATATTATTTTCGTAGGTTAAGTAACGCTTAATAATAATAATAACGCAATCGTAGCGCTCTCGATTATACTAATCCTTCTAAAAATAATTATGCTTAATATAGCCGCGCTCTTTATAAAGGAAATAATAACCCTTATTAAATAGATAAGTAATTTCTTTAATACAATTAGCGGTAAAATAGTTATTACCTCTACTACTAATAAGCTTAGATATAGAAGAATTAAAACTACTAGATTTTAATCCGCTAGAACTAAATCCCTTATTACTACCTCCTTTATTATTATTATATAAAAAAGAAGAAGAAGCAGCCTTAACTTCCTTAGTAATAGTTTTAAGTATTTAACTAAAACCGGAACAATCGATATAATAAAATTTAAAAGAAATAAAAAAATTATAATATTTAACGCTTATTTACTTCTTATATTCCGTAGGAAGGCGTTAAAATAATTCGTACTTCTACTCGGTCTTAAGGCATTAGTATTCGCTAATTATATAGACGAATTTATTCTTAAAGAAATCGAAATTATTAATATCCTTCATTTTAAACTTTATAAAATTAACGAAAGCCTTTTCGTCTTAATTAAAATCACTATATTCGTACTATAAATAAATTATTAAATTAGAATAGGTTATAAATTAATTGGGGTAAATTTCGTAGAAATAAAGTATTAGGTCTTTAAAAGCGAAGCTAGCTAAACGACTTTTAATATAGAAAAACTTATTGTAATTAATAGGGTAGTAATTAATATTAATTTTAAACTTATTTTAAATTAAATTATACTAAGCCTTAAAAGGTATATTGTCTTCTTTATCCTAATTGTAGAATTTAAGCAGGTCGGCCTATTTAGTAAAGAGGCGAATATAATAAAGAGGAGTAATCGTAATTTCGTTGTCGTCGTCGTTTATAAGTAGAATTATAATGAAACGGGTAATTGAATAGTAAAGGGGAACTATATTAGGATCCCTTTCAATACTAAGGAAAATAATTTCTTTAGTCGTAATCGTCGCCGCTTTATCCTTAGGTTTATAAATACTTTTAAGAACTCTCAAATCGGTAATAATTTTTTTTAAGGTTTGGATTTCCTCCTCTTTATTAGCTAAATAGTCTTTAAAGGATTAGATTATTTTAGGATTAATAATTGAAGTAAGCGTATCGGAGAGAGCCTCCTCTAACTTAGGAATTTAATTGTAAATAGTATAAAATTTAGTATTTAAAGACGAAGTAATTTAGTATAATTTTAATATTTATTCTTTTAATACTATAGCTATTATAATTTAAAGTTTGAACTCGTAGAATATATCGACTAAACGGTTAATATACAACTTAATAAATTTGGCTTTATTTAAATAGCTATTAAATAAGAGTTTTAAATTAGGTAATAGAATATAATAGAGGACGTAGGGGACGGCGTCGTAAATAAAGAATTTAGCGAACTCCTCTATTTTATCCTTTAAATCCTTAACGAAATCCTTTAAATTAAAAGTAGTATTATATTTATTAATCTCTCTACTAATATATTAGTCGAATAAGTCGAATAATAGTTTAGGTTCCTTATCGTCCTTACTCTTAAATAAGGCGTCGGCCAAAGCCTCCGAAAGGGATTTGAATTAATTATATAAGTAAAGTAATATCTTCTTACAAAGGAGGATAGATTTACCGTAGGACTTCTCCTCGAAGGGGTAGAATCCGTTGAAATACTCTTCGTTAAAACGTATAAAGGCCTTCGCATTCTCTTTAATAATAAAATCGATACGCTAAAACTTTTTATTAACCTTCTTCTTCTTATTAACGCTAAATTTAATAATAGCTTTATCCTTCTCTTTCGACAATTCGGAATTATCTTCGTCGATAGCGTTTCCTTCTTCGAAGAAGGTATCATCTCCGTCGCCGCTTCCGGCTATAGAGGTTTCGTCGTTGCGGGGATTATCGTTAATATAGTCGTCTTCGTAATAATTATCGCCCGGGCTTTTAGCTCTAACGCTAGTACTATTGTAAATTAAACGTAAGAGTACTATAATATTTATTATCGTAAGTCTCGGTTCTTTAGATTACAACGGTTGGTTCAATTATTTATATCGGTTTCTATTCGTTTGAGATTTAACCTTCCCAAGTAATTATTAGGTTAACCTAAAATAATATAAGGGTATAATATAGTTGAGTCGAAGGCAAAGCTAAGATTCTATTTATAATAGAAGATTTTAAGTGAGGAGAAGAAAAGGAAAAGAATTAGATATATACGTATAGACCCGAATAAATACCCTAGTGCGTAAGCGATAGCGGGACCTATATGCGGGTCGCTAATAGCCAATCCCTTTATTCGTATCCCCCTTTACCTATATAATAAATAAGAGTAAATACTTTTAATAGGCTTAGAACCCGCTTTGGCCAGTTTTAGCGCGAACCTTCTATATTATTCATTCCTCCAACCTTTGTAGCACCTCATGACATTAGTCCTCCTATAGGGGTTTAGCGGGCATGGCGGCATGGCCGGACCGGCGCCGTCACACCTTGTGCTAGCGTATAGTAGCTTCTAAGATTGTTGTCGCTATTAGTCGACTAGCTATGGCGGCCTCTAGCCGTGGACTTACATCGGGCCTATAGCTGGACCGTCTTTATAAGGCTAGTTTTCTAAGCACTTATTTGTACTCTCCTTCTTTCTCCTTCGTATAATTACGTATATTTATATTTATATTTAACCTTTACCCGTAATAGTTAATTGTACTTTTTAATTATTGTATTTATAGTATAAATTTTAAGATTTGTAGAATTGTACGCTTGTTAATTAATTGCGTAATTTACTTGTATAGGAATCGCCTCGTCGCCGAGTCGTAGAATTTAGTACCGTTATTAAATTAGATTACGCTTTCGTATTGCGGCGGTTTAGTTTGCGCTTCTTTATTTAGTAAGTAAGAAATTACTTTCTTTATTTAGTAGATAAAAGATTTTTCTTTTATTTCGTTATAACGATAAATTGTTATTGTATTCCTTATATTATTTATCCCCTTTAACGGCGATAACAACAGTTTTAGTCTTAGCGATTACCCTTTTCTCTTTGCTAATAATAATAAGGCTGGCTTACCTAATTTTACTATAGTCTTAGAGTCCGATAGCAGTAGCGAACTTTACGATCCCTTTAATTTCGGCGACTTTTTTAACGCTTTTATAGAGGATTATATCCCGGATACTAATATTAATTATATTGCCCTAATCGAGGTCGACCTTACCTATAAAATTAAAAATCCTTTTAGTAAATTTAATAACGACGATAGATTTAAGTTTATTCCCCGCAATTACTTCGTAATTATTATTAAGCTCGTTGGCGAATCCGCTTTCTAATCGATTATTAAACCCTTCGGTCGTATTTTTTTCTCCGTTTTTAAGGATAACGACGACGTTGCTACCGATTTTATACGTTTTGAACGCGAATTTAATATTGTACGCGAAGTTATTAATAATAGTTAAATTACTTTTAATATTTTTAATTTCGAATATATTTAATTAAAGTAAGAATATACCCTATTTTAATAAGAATTCGAAGATTTTTAAATAGAGATAATTTCTTCCGGTATATTGTTTAGGCGTATTATTAAAGATTTCCTTATTTTCGACGGTAAGGAAAAAGATCCTATTTGTTATTATAAGGTCTTTTATATTTAGAAGTTCTATATTATTACTTTATAGAAGGTTAATAAGGTTTATTTCCCTACTGAAGATATTAAAATCTTTAAGGCTATAATATTATTAGGCCCCGAATTCTTATCTAATATTTAAGCCGACTTTAATATTATATTATTAGAGCCCGACGATACGAAGTAGCGTTAGAAGGACAGCGTTATATTTATAAAGTATTTTAATAATTGTTTCGATAATATTAATTTAAAATTTAATGTTAATTACTGCTTTACCGATTTATATTAGAAGAATACGCTTTTTTCCGAATTTGAAGTCGAATTTATTATTTTTATAATTCGTTATAACTTTAATAATACTATAAAAGTTTATTATTTGCGTAATAAAATTAATAAGCGTTTATACGATTCCCTAATCTATTATAACCCTTTTATTAAAAATAATTTTATTAAATAGTTCGACTTTTACTACTTTATCGTTCGCAATTTCGATAATGCCGATTATTGTAATAAATTGGTTGGCTATTTTTATAAAGTGGAATTTAATAATAATAGCGGTAATATTAGTAGTAATAGTAGTAGTAGTAGCGCCGATAAGTATATTATTAGTTAAGGCGGTAATAAAATGGATTTTAATGCCGTCGATTTCGCCGTTTTTATTTATAAAGAGGTCTTCGATTAATATATTTGTAATAGTAAGTATTACCGTTGCGGAAATAATAGTTATATTATTTACGGCTATTTTACTTTTATTAATTATAGTAGTAAAGGCCTTTAATACGAAAAGGGTAAGAATAAAAGTAAAAATAAGGGTAAGAATTATAATTATAATTATAGTAGTTAAGAAGAGGTTTGCGCTACCGATATTACGCTTACTACTATAGCCCTTACCGCCCCTACGGAATCTACTATTAGCGGTAAGTATTATAACGATCCGAAAAATGTTTAGCCTTTATATTTAATTATATATAAAGGCTTTACCGATTATTATTATTATAGAGACGAGTTTTAAACTCTTTTGAATTAGAAGTTTTAAAAGAGGTTAAGATTTAATTTTTAAATAGTTCTACTTCGCCAAATTTAATACTTTTGTTTTTTTATATTATAACCGGTTTGCGTAAAGATTATTATATTTCCTTTATTAATATTGGTTATTCCGTTTTCGCTTTTATTAATTGATTATTTATTATTAAGAATAATCTTCTTCGTTTTCGTCTTCTATATATAAAGAAGTTCGTTTTCGTTAATAGAGTAGTTAAGGGTATTATTTCTAAAGGGGTAATAATTAAATTCTATATCGGCTATTACGAAGAGACGATTACCTTTTTAATTTATAATATTTCGAAGAATTACTTAGTTATTTTAGGTTTCCTATAGATATAATACTATAAATTCGAAATCGACTACGAATAATATAGGGTACGCTTTAGTAACTCCGTTTATTACAATTACTATTTACTTTTAGATTTTTCTAGAAAATAGATTACAGCCCCTAGGGCTTTTATTAATAGAATTTTTATAGCCTCTATTCGAAAAAAAGCTACCCCCTAATTAGCGCCTACTTTAAAACCTTTTCCTATCCCCGAAACTAAGCCTACTCTAGAATCCGCCATTATTAAGCCCGCTTTAGAGCCCGCTATTATTAAACCCGTTTTAGAGCCTTCAGTTATAGAATCGCCTCTAATTATAATTAAAATCGACCCCGAAACCGGTTACCGGGTTATTTTTACCCCTATTAAGGCGTTAATAATTAAGAGAACCGAATTAAAGATTAATATTATTAATACGGCTATTCTCTTTATTAAAATTAAGAGCCTTACGCTCTACGAATTTTATATCCGCTTCGACGGCCAATACGTTTCTATAAGTACAAAACGCCCTTACATTTCCTATTATTATTATAATTTCAATTACAATTTTAATTCCGATAATATTAGGGAGTTTAATACGGCTATTTTTAATTACATTTGCGAATTATAATAGTTATAATTATATATTACGAATTATATTCAAATTGAAAAATTAGTAGCCGCGGCGGCGATTTAGGATATAAATTTAATAGAGGAAATAATTAATTATATTATAGAAGGAAATAGTTAATAGTATAAGGAAAGTCTTCCTCCCGTCCTTTACAATTTTATTAACGAAATAATTAGTATTTATTTATTAGAGGACTCCTACGAGGCCGCGATTTTCGTTAAAACTATTTATTTTACTAGAAATCTCGACGAAGACGCGCTATTTTACGAAGAGATAATCCGACGAATATATTTAGCTAAGATTTTTGAGGAGGACGTAAAGAAGTTTTTCAATAAAGTAAATTATTTTATAAAGATTAAAGACGAAATTTTCGAAATTTTAAGGAAATTAGAAGGTTATTACTACGTTAATGAAGTAGTAGCCTTTCTCCCCTCTTTAGCAGATAAAATCCTTCTATACCGTTTATACAATTATAAAATCGAATTTAAATTAGGCGAAACGCCCTTTAACGTACGATTACAACGAATATTACCTATCGAAGCCGTTGTAATTAAAAAGTAGATCGACAATAATTTGAAGAAGAAGTTCATCTACCCGTT
Organism: Neurospora sp. CHS-2018c; assembly: GCA_009806235.1. NCBI lineage: Eukaryota > Fungi > Ascomycota > Sordariomycetes > Sordariales > Sordariaceae > Neurospora > Neurospora sp. CHS-2018c. Next base: position 541,480 of record RAPC01000006.1, on the reverse strand, counting down.
ATAATTTATAGCCGCTTCGCCCATCCTATTAATTAAGAAGCCGGGTGGCGGTATTTATATTTGTATAGACTACTATAGTATTAATAATATAATAATGAAGATTCGGTACCTACGGGGAGGAGGAGGTTAACGTTAATACCGAATGTATTTACGAGCTAGAGGCTATAAATGAGAAGTCTATTAACAATTTAAAAAAAGCTCGCGAAACGTTGAAATGCGGGTTCTTAGTCGACGACGATAGCAAAACCATTTTTGACATCAGAATCGTGTTCAGGACGTCCGATTACCCCTATCTACGATACCACATCAATTACGTATCGAAGACGCAGGTATCGCGGCGGTCGGGAGTAATAATAGCAGTTTAGCGGCGAGCCGATACGTACCCGGAAATCCCGCGGCCGGAATACCGACGATAATAATAACAGCCGGCGATACTACGCCCGATACTTTAACGACCCCGAAACCTTATTAAGAAAATATAGAGAAATTCTTTCTAGAGGCTATAAATTTCCCTAATATCGATAGCCCGCTTAAAGCCCGCGCGAAATAAACGGAAAAATTCTTCGATATCGCCGTAGATATTTTAAATATATATAATAAAGCCCCTCTAACCCCCCCTAACGCTACCGAATAGCTTAAGAACGATATATACGAATTTAAGAAAATAGTCGCCGATATTACGAAGAAGTAAGCAATTCCCCCGAAGATTTAAGCTATTATCGCCGCGGACTCGAACGCCCGACCGACGGGCCCGAAGAAATTCTACTTCGCCCCAATAGGTACTTAGGCTTTCGTCCCCCTTCGAACTAAATAATACTTTACTATTAAATTAAACAATAAACTTCTCTCTACCGATTAAAAAAGGCGTATAGCCAACAATATAGTATAAACGATTAATTAAAAATTCCTTAAAGCCGATATTAGAATAGTTATAAAACTACATTTTAACGGAAATTATATTATTATATTTAGAGAAGAAAGAAAGAAATAATATTTAGTATACTAAATTTAAATAGTATACACCTTCTATAAAGAAGCGATAATTATATTTTATACGGTTTTAATAATAGCCCGCGGCGTACTATAGGCGGTTATCGATAATTTTAATCCGGCGAAACTAGTAAAGGAATTATCCCTTACGAATAAAATTAATATTGTCCGAATAAAAGTATTTTGGAGGAAGTACGGGAACGAGAAGGGCTTTTTCCTCCTAGAAGTAATTAATATAGACGAAGGAATTCGTTTTACTAAGGATTCCCTTTTTTAAATAAGTAATATATTCTATTATAAACCCTTCGAATATAATATAATCCTTTAATAATACTATAACTATTAGGAGTTCGGTTATCTACGCAATTACTACCCTAAAGAAAAAGAAGTATAATACCTCCGATACGCCGAGAAAAAATACCCGAATAGAATAATAAAGGATATTAAAACTAATTACCCCTCTAATTAAAAGCCCGACCTAATAAAATATTTCCCTTATAACCGTAAAGGATATTTCGTATTCTTTTACAATTACCCGCTTATAAAAGCGGCGCTCGGTCGTTCTTCTACGGCGTTTATAGAACGCCTACGTAAATTCGCCTAGCGGGCGGAGCCGATTATTATCGAAGAAACGCTAGTACTTAACTAGCTAATAATTACCGAACCGGCCAACGAGGCTATCTAATAGTAATTCCTCTAATAAATATAACCCGAAGTAATATAGGGATTTAAAGGAATTACCCCCTCTACGACGCCGGTACGGCCTTAACCTATACCTATTAACGAAAATAATAATTTAGAAGTCCTAGACGTAAATTTAAAAATTCTAGAATCCGAATAGCAAATAGTAATAATTAATAAACGTAACGGCCCTTATACAAAGTAGTAAAAGGAATTTCGCATTAAATTAGAAGTAATTAAAGCGAAGCGCTAAAAGAAAATCTCTAAAATATTGAATATTATTACTAAGTCGAACCCTCGATTATATTAGAAGAATACTACTACTACGTCTACTCTATAAATTTAAAGATCCTATATTAGAATATAGCGAAGTTATATAATCGGATAAAAATCGTATTAGAAATAGAAAACTATTATAATATTATAGCGTTCTAAGAATTAGGCCGAAATATAGCTACGGGCAATATTCCTAATATTAAAGTTTTACGCTATTAGACGTTGGATAATACTAATTAAGGACGCGTAGCGTTATATATAAGTAAACGCTTCGCAATCGACTAATAAAATTATAAATAAAAAGATGATTAGGTAATAATAAGGTTAAGAGAAGGAGAAAATAAAATAAGGGTATAATTTATTTACTTACTAATTTGGGATTTAAATCCTAAAAGTAAGTAAATTACCCCCCTTAGAGAAATCGCATCGAGGCCGAAGAAGAGAAATATTGTAATTAGGGATATAAATTTCTATTACTCGAGATAGGATATTAATAAGAGAAGTAGTAAGGGCAATTACGTCCTCTTTTTACTAGCGACGAACTATAAATTCGTCTTAATAACGCCGAAAGGTAAGCTAATATAATTAAAGAACGAATTACAACGGAAATTTAATAGTACTATTAATTATACTTAAGTAATAGAAATATTATATACTACGTATTAGATAGTAAAGGACGAAATCCTTACCGGATTAAATTATTAAATTTAATCGGTCTTAATTTGTATTAAAATTACCGAAGAGCCGGAAAATACTGAGGAAGATTATAATTAAGCGCTTATAAATACTAAAAAGGTTAAAGAATTTATTGAAGAATATATTATAATTCCGGCGGTAATTATTATAATTACTAGCTTAAAGGCCGCGGCCGATAAATTAATAGAAGAATTAATTAGGATTATAAATAAAATAATCCCGAAACAGAAAAGGGGAAGGGGTAAATATATTAATTAATAAGATTTAAGTATAAAAGAGGCCGTTAAATATATAAGAAAGATAGTAAGGGCTTAAAAATAGAAGAGGATATTAATAAAGAGAAAAGAATTAGAGGAAGCGAAACGGAAATAAGCCGAAGTTATCCAATTCGCGTAAGCAAAATAGTAGCGCACCTTTATAGAAGATATATCGAAAAATATAAGGAAGTTCTAAATATTAAAATAGTAAAGAAAAATATAAAGCTATCTACCTTCTAACCCCCCCAAAATACCGGCGCTATATCGAAAAGGAAATATAGTAAAAAAGCGGAATTATAAAGGTAAAGCGGAAATTTTAGTGGAAAAATTCTTCTCGGAGGTAAAAGTACTAATAAAATATTTATTAGACTAGTAGGAAAGACGAAGGACCGAATTACCGATAAATTATAGGGTTAATATAAATAATATAATAAAAATACTACGCCGTATAACCCTTAATAAAATACTAGGAAATAATTAACTTTTTAATAAACTATTTAAAATTTATAGGAAAAGGCTTATAAAAACGCTTATTGTAATCGCAACCGGTAATTTTACCCTCGGCTCCTTCCCGGTATAATAATAATATATAAAAGTAATAATATTAAAAAAATTAAGAAAAACGGCGGTATAGAAGAAGATAGCCGCAATATAGCGCTCTATAGCGCTATTAAATTACGTAGGAAAGGTTTTAAAAGCAATTATAATAGAGCGATTCGCCTTTATAGTAAAGGAATATAGGCTCTTACCGGAAGGGTAAATAGGGAATAGGAAAAGGAGATTAATAAAATTCGTAATTCAAGTAGTAATAGAAACGGTATATATAGCATAGGAATTAGGAACGGTAATATTACTACTCTTTTTAAATTTTAAAAGGGTATTTAACCGGGTTAATTATAAATAATTCTTCTATATATTATAGGAGAAAGGGCTATTATAATAATTATTTCGCTAAATTAAAAACTTTTTAATAAATTGGCGGGGAAGTTTCTTCTTCGACGGGAAATTAATATAAGAGTTTTAAATACCCGTAAAAGTACTCTAAGGCTCCCCCCTCTTATTTATCCTCTTCTTCATCTTTATAATTATTCTTTATAAAGCGTTAAAGGACTTATAGGGTATAGTAATAATAGGCTTTACAAATAATACGAATATTCTAACCTTTTTGAAATTAATAAAAAATAATTACGAAAAGTTAAAGGAAATATAGCGGATCTACTACAACTAAATAACGGAAAGAGGAATAAAATTCGAAGCAAATAAATCCGAATTTATCTATTTTATTAAAACCTAATAATTAAAGACTAAAATAGTCGACTTCGGAAAATACTAATTTGCCCCTACGGAATTAATTCGGTTCCTAGGCGTATAATTAAATTGTAAATTAATTTACTAAACGTATTTTTAAATAGTAAAGAAAAAAATATTAATATAAATTTTTACTCTTATACATATTGTAGCGAAGACGTAGGACTATAGCCTTATCCGAATAAAGGAAATATATACGAAGGCAATCCGCGCAATTATAATCTATAGAGTATTAACATACTATATTTTAATAGAGCTACTAGAGGAATTCTACGGGCTCGCGAAGGCCCTTACGACAACTTAAACTAATTGCTTTAAAGTAATTTCTAAAGTATATAAAACTATATTAACGTTTAATATAAAGACGGAAACTTTTTACCCCCCCTTCAACTTTTACTTTAATAAAAGGATTAAAGCGTTCGAAGAATAGTTTATTTATTCCTTAATAATAGCTTTTATTAGGGGGACGCCTATAAGGGTAGTAGCTAAAATATAGAGTAGGAGACTAAAAAAATAATTATAAATACTACCGGTTAATAGCCGGGCAAAAACCGAATAGGCTAAATAATAGGCCCTTAAAAGAAAATATCCTAGTATTATAAGGAGAAGAAAAGGACCCTACGCCGGATAAAAGGGAAGAATAATTAAAAGAGGCGACGAAGAGGGAATAAATCGCAAAATAATATATTAAAGTAACTGAGGTAATAAAGAAGAAGAAGAAATTAAGTGCCGTAAAAGCGCGTACGTAATTCGATAAAATTATATTATAATACTATATTTAGCTTAATATAAATAAAAAGTTATTACTATACTATTTTTCGAAGGTTATAAATTCACTCTTAATATAAATTAGGATAGGCAAAATAGGCCTATAAGTATTCCTCTTCGAAAAGAAAATATTAGAAATAGTAATACTATTCTATTAGTATAGGTTAACTAAAGAAATATTCGAATATATTATCCTAAAATATAAGGAAATAGAAGATATATAGGAATAGGATCCGGATTAACTAATAAATATTGAATAATTCTATAATAAATTCGAGACTATAGAGGGCGCGGAGTGAATCCTCCGCTAAACCTTAAAATTAAACCGACTATAGGAATATAAATTAGTAATAAAAATTAAATAAGCGAAGGAAGTAGAAGAGAAATTAGGGAATTAAATTAATCTTTAATACTAATAAATAAAAATATACCTAAAATACCTCAAAACTAACTACTTAAATTATAATAATAATCTAATACGGAGCCGACGTAGAGCCGACCAATTACCGACAAAGGAATTATATATTATTAAAGACTTCGAAATATCCTATTAAAAATTGCTATAATATTACGAAAATACTAATTTAATACCGAATAACTAGCCTAATTACTAAGGAATAGCTTTGCTGTGGAATAGAAGAGAGGAAGGCGGAACGTTATCGTCCTCCTCCTCCTCCTCCTCTTTATCCTCCTCTTTATTATCGTCCTTATAATTATTTTTATACTCCTTATTATCCTTAAAGGGCTTATTATTATTAATATACTCAATAAGGAAAACCTCAAAGCTAATTCTTTTAAAGATAATCTTATAATTAATATATTTATTTCTAATATTAAGAATAGGGGCGGTAATATTAAGCTTTAGAAATTTAAAATATATAGTATAAATTATAACTTCTATATTAAATAATTAAATATTAAATTAGCGGCGAAAATAATACGGAAGCGCGAAGGGATACGTATAATAAAAAAATAATCGTTAAATTTAATAATCTTAGCCTAAATAGAACCGACTACGGTTTCGATATTATAAATACGCTTATAATTAACGACGAAGTTATCGACCTTAGCGTAAATAGTATAAACGAAATCGTTAAACTAAATAGAGGAGAAGCGTATTAGGGAAATATCGTTACGAAGGATAAAGAAGTCCGAAGTAGAGGAACTAATAATACTACTACTATTTAACTTTCTCTTTTTAGGAATATAAATAACGTTAACCGGAGCCGCAATAATATCGTTACTACTATTATCGTCTAATATAATAATAACCTTAGCGGATTCGACGTAAGAAATATTAAGGCCTACGATTACTATTTAAATAGCCGTAATATTCTATACCTTTATAATTAAAATATTGTAATTAAAATCGTTATTATTTAAACCGGTAGAATAATATAATTCTATAGCAGCGTAAACGAAGTCGTAAATAATAATAAAGCGATTACCCTTCGGGTACTCTTCGGTTTTCTTTCCCTTTTTATATTTATTATAAGGGGAATACAAATTAATTATATTAATAAATTAATAACGGCGTAAATAAGGGAAGGAGGCAGCAACGTACGGAAATCCTAAAAATAATAGATAAGGTTAAAAATAATAGTAAATTTATTAAAAGACTTAAAAATAGTAAGCGAAATATAATAGAGAGCGCGGACGTATAGGTAATACTATATATTATTAGCCGGTATATAATAATATAATAAAATAATACGAATCTTCGCGGCGTACTCCTTAAAGAATTTCTTATACATTAATTCAATAGCCTTTTCGGAAGGCGCCTTAGGCTTAGGCGTCTTAAAGGGCGCTTTAAATTTCGGCTTCTTATTACTCTTATTAATCTTCTTATTAGAATCGGTAGGAGCCGAATTATTAAGGGACGTTATAATAAAACCGGGTCGAAGCCGTTAGAAATACGGTAACGGGTTATAGGTAGTAGAACGACGGGAAAATACAACGGCAAATACAATAAGAAGTATAAAGGGGAAAAAAAGGAAGGAAAGGAAGGAACGAACGAGAAATTACTATATATTAGAGGGTAAGGCTATTATAACGTATTTATTAAAAAAAATAGGATAAAAGAGTAGGGTAAGAGGAGGAAGGAGGAATAATAATATAGGATAGCGGCCGTAAACGCTAGAGGAAAGTATAGAAGGTAGCCGGAGACGGGGTGAAGCCGGGGAGACTACGCCTAGGATTCAAAGATTAAACTTCGGGAATAATAGTAAGGTCATACCGAGAGGAAAATAAACAAAGTAGGCACAATACCACTACAGCACCAATACGAAAGAGTAGCGGAGGGTTTTTAGCCGGCTTAGGCACAGTTTTTCCCACCGACTAAGAACGGAAGTAGCACCGCATACCCACTAAGTGGACTACATAGTTAATTAGCATGTATAAGACTAATAATAATATTAACGATTTAGTTGCGGAGGGATACGAGAAGTTAGTCTTTTTATAAAATGTTATAACCTATTTATTAGACTTTAATTAGAAAGTATAATTTAAAGAAGTTAAAGATTAAATAAAAAAAGTGTCTTTCGCCGAATATAAGGCGATCTAGGGATAGGCGTATTATTGTAACGCTATTCTTATCGATTTTATAGATACCGAGCTTTAATTATAATTCTTTTACTACGTTTACGATTCGCTTTTAGTTAAATACTTAGGCTACGAGAAGACCTATTCGTTATTCTCGCAATCTTTTTTCTAGTTAGGGATATATATTACTATTAAAGCCTATTATAGGGCTTATCTAGTATACGCTAAATCTAAACTATTATAATATACCCCCTATAGTTTTTTAAAGCCGTTAGTAGTGCTTTTCGTATTATAGAAAGATATTTCGGTAGACTACGTTACCCCATTAACGTTTTATATATATTATAGATAAGAATTTAAATACATTACTATTATTATTAACCGCTTAATTAAAATATAATATTTTATCCCTACTGTTAGCTTTACGGCTGAAGAATTAGCGGATTATTTTATCGAAAGGGTTTATAGTATTTACGGACTACTAAACTCTATTATTTCTAACCGTAACTCTTAATTTATTTTATAATTCTAAAGGGTATTATCTTTACGTTTAGAGGTAGTTCTTAAGCCCTCTTCTACGTTCTATTTAATTATTAATAGTTAGATTAAGTGTATTAATACGGAGATAGAGAAGTACTTCCGCCTTTATATTAATTAGGTATAGGACGATTAGGTAGACTGGTTGCTAATCGCGGAGTTCGTTAATAATTTTTTAGTTTCTGAGATTATTAGTATTTCCCCTTTCTTCGCCAATTACAGCTTCTACCCTCGAATGGGCGTTGAACTAGCTAAACCCTGCCTATATAAAGTGCAGTCCAACCTTCTATATTAATAAGGTGAAACTATAGGACGAGGTCGGTATTTTGGGACAGATGGCTATAAAGGAATAAAACGTTCGTATAAATTATAATTGGGTTATAAAGAGGATTAATAGTGGGGAGGACTTAATTAAATACGACTTCGAGAAATTTAATAACTGCTGGAAGAATAAGAAGGGCCTTTAGGAATATTACGTCATTTGGGTACCCCCTTATAAATTATTATAATAACCGTATATTAATATAGCTATAGCCCCCGATAAAATACGGAGGTTTTACGAAGTATACCTAGAGGAATTATACCCCCTAAATTGGGTAGCGGCGGAGAAAAAGCGGAAATAGTTATTAGAGAAGGTTGGAAGAACGGAGGGGCCGGCTATAGGAATAGAAGTCCCGGTAGGAAGATATAGGAGAGACGGAATTCTGGGACGGAGGAGATTATTGCGGTATGCGGTAGCGGCGGCTATAGAAGTATTTTAAGGGTAAACTATTCGTTTAATAGGGATTTCTATTATTTTATATAACTTTAGTCAATTATATAGCTTCTTTTAGTCCGGGGAAGTATTATAGGGTTAGCCTGTGTCGTACGTGATTACTTACGTGCCTTGTGCCAGCGTATAGCAGTTTTTGAGATTGCTATCGCTGTTAGTCGATTGGCTATAGCGGCCTCTAGCCGTGGACCTACATCGGGCCTACAATTGGACCGTCCTTATAAGGCTAGTCTTCTGGGTATTCGTCTGCACTCTCCTTCTTTCTCCTTCGTATAATTACGCATATCTACATCTACACCCAACCTTTGCCCGTGATAGTAGTCGAAATCGCGTACCTTGTCCTAGAGGTTTAGTTTATTTTGAGCTGGATCCTATACGCAAAATTGCTTTAAAAGTAATTCGAATCGGAAGAAAGGTATTTAGTTATAGATAGGGTGATTTGGTCGACCTTCTTTTTCTTACTAGTACGATAGGAGGTTCGCCTCTACGTAAAGACTAATGTAAAGTAAGATAGCGAATATAATGTATAGTTTTGCGGCGTAGGTAGGGTATTAGTGCTTCTCGCGAGAGAAGGGGTTATTTTCGCCCGGTAACGAGATTTTACGAAGGTTGGTCTATATTACTTATTGCTCTACTATATTGGGGGGGAAATATTTATAGAAGGTTGATAATATTGTAATAGGGGTATGGGTAATTTGGTATATAAATGTACCGCTGTTACTACGGATTGTTTTAAAGGGGAATTATTGGTAATCGATGAGGTAGTACCAAAGGTTTTTTGGTTCGTAATTAACGTCGGCGTTAATATTACCGGGTATATTATTAGGGATTTTACCTATTAGCCGGTAGATAGTTCGATAGCGATTATAATTAGGCGTGGAGATAGGCGGAAGTTTGTCGCCTGGTGGTTTGGGGTTACCCTTATTGCGGTCTTTGTTATTGCGGTTATATTCGTTTTTAGAGTCGGGTACGAAATTACCTTTATTGTCGTTAGTATTTAGCTTTAGTTCGTTAGGGAGAGGAAGGGTGCGTAAGGGTAGGAGATTTGCGGGGTTAATGCTTACTAGGCGTGCTGAGGGCCCCGCTTTATTGGGAGACGAGTTTAAAATCGCTGAAAGATCTATTTCAATTATTTTTAAAAAGCCTTAATACTACGGTTAAAGATTTGGTGAGATTTGCGTTCAATAGTGTAATCTAGTAAGTCTGTTTTATTACTTTAATATGCTATGTAGAATCGCTGATTTTACTAGCAAAAAGGACACTTTTGATATCGTCGATCGTTTGTAGGGATACGCTGGCTAGCGTTTGCTTGGCGGCATCAACAAGTTACTAAGTACTGCAAGTCTCGAGAGGTCTTGGCAAAAATGGACAATTTGTACCGTTAAAGGGATACAATGTTAACCTGAGGCCCCGATTTGAGCATTAGTCTTGAATTGTTACGTACGCACATCTCAAAATCCGGGGTAGCGCCTAGTCTAGACCCCTCGCGGCATCAGGTGCAGTAGGCCGTGAAATCTCCGGAGGAGGAAGGAGAGGGGGTAACAGAAAAATACTACACAGTAGAAACTAGAAACCAAGATCTGGAGACGTAAGCCTTCAATGTTTTGTTGAAGATTCAAGACATTTGTGAATTGTGAGAGGGGGAAAGAGGTCGATCGAAGCTTGGGGGAGGGACGGGCGATCACTTGCGGGCGTCCGTTCCGTCAGAAACCGAATTCCCCTCCCTCCTTTTTAAGGTTGTCAATCGACGTTCGTAGGGATCGTGAATTCCGTATCTGTTTGAGTGACTGATAGACTGACTTCGTGAATCCAAAAAAAGCATCTTGCTCAGACTCGCAGTTATCTCCAAGCATGGGGTGATGCTAGTCATAAGGTTCTCTTTTTCCCTCGTTACCACGTGAGTATTCTACCTCACCTACCTACCCTTCACCAACTCGCGTGCCCAAGTAGAAAGTACTGAGAAGTATATACCTCCTCCCGCAGAACTCCGCTCGCCATGTATCCCAATCCCCCCTCATTTCGACAAAACCTCATGGCTGAGTTTGCGCCTAGGCTTAAACAGGAAGGCGGTTATTCCAAGCAGACGCTCCTCCTCACGAAGGTTGAGCGTCTCGATGTTGCATTGGGGTTGGATGGGGTTTGGGGGGAGATGTTGAATTCTGCTGCGAACTATGGGCTGGGCGTTTGGTGGGAGAGGAGCTGGGGAGTTGGGGAAGACCTCGGCCACTGTTTAGTCATAAACGCCTAGGAAACGGTGAAAGACAATTGGCTGGCCGCTATGCCCCCTTGTCGAGCGGCTTCCCATTTTGAGGAGTGTTCCTCCGGGCTCTGGGCATTGTCCGGCATGTCGCAGCAGGGTGATGACTGAAGTACTTCAATGAACATGTCACCAGTTATTTCGCATACCGAACGTCTTCAGAAGTGCGAGGCCAACATTTGGAGGCGGGTTGAGTTTGAAGAAATGAGATTTCAGGTTGACCTGCGTGCCTGCGTGGATGGATGGTGGCGGAGGCCACGGAGGAAGTTCGGGGACGGGACGGGAGTAAGTTACCCCTTCCGGGAAACCTGTAAAGTGCGTAGGTAGGCATGTTAACAATGGTTATAAGTCCTTTCATATCGCCAATTGGTGACGATCATGGTGATGATGGTGAGGTGGATTTGCGAGCAGAACAACAAGCCGTTACGGGAACCTGCATTAAAAGGGGCAAGAAGCCGTGGCTGTGGCTGAAAGTTTGGGGGTCCAATTTCCGAGGGATTGATCGGTAGGTAAAAGTGCCATCATTACTCTTGTTGAGAGAAGAGCTGACGAACGAACTGGTGATGGTGATAAAGGCAAGATGATAAGAGCATTGGAGAGCTGAGGGAGCGTAACTTACGTGCTTACGTACGATACACCATTACACTCAGGGACTGTATCTTTGTTACGGCCCTCTGCCTTGCCAGCTGGCGGCGACCAGACTGAAGTAACAACCTAGTTCAGCACTGGTGCCGATAAGACAGCGGCCCCACTATAATTCTCTTATCGGACAGGAGCCATTGCAGTTCGAGCAATCGAGTTCTCTGGGTGGTTTCCCCAGAAATTTTGGTCAACTTCCGCCTTCGTTGTCGTCGTCGCCGTCATCGTTTTTGCTGTTTCACTCCCACCCCGCCTTCTTCTTTTCCAGTGTTTTGGCAGTCGAACTACTGTCCTTTCAGCAACAACACTTAGTACCTTTTCCCCGAAAACCACAGCAACAATGGGCAGAGAACTCCAGAAGCGCAAGAAGCGCTCGTCTCGCGCCACCGTCCAGACGCACACCATCAAGAAGAAGCACTTGAACCCCCAGGGCAGCGGTATCGTTGCCAAGGCATGGTCAGTCCCTTATTCCCTTCTTTCCCCAAAGTTTCGAGGAGATTGAGTACTGACAACCCAAATTTGATGCACTACAGGAACAAGAAGGAGACGCTCTCGCAGAACTACTCCCGCTTCGGTCTCGTCGCCAAGCTCGGCACCGCCGCCGGCGGCATGGCCAAGAAGTCGGCAGCCGCCAACTACGCCGGTATTACCAAGGACGACCCCCTGGCCGTCAAGTCGGCCGACCGCGGCCTGCTCAAGGTGCGCGAGGTCAAGGTCGAGCGTGACGCCTCGGGCAAGATCGTCAAGGTCCTGCGCTCGGACAACCCGCTCAACGACCCGCTCAACGAGATCGAGTCCGACTCCGAATCCGAGGAACCTAAGCCTACAAACCCAACCCACGATATCGAATGGAACGGCATCAGCGACGACCGCCAGGAGATGATTGCACAGAGCAGCCGGCCCGAGGTGATCCGGATGCTCGAGGAGGAGGCGTCACGCCCCGTGGAGAAGACGGTGCGGTACCAGAGCGAGCGCGAGCTCGAGTGGCTGCAGAGGCTAGTGGCTAAGCACGGCGACGACGTGGCCGCTATGGTGCGCGACCCTAAGTTGAACCCGATGCAGCAGACTAAGGGTGATATTACCAAGCGGTTGAAGAAGGCTGGTCTCTTGCAGTGAGGGGTTGAATGGAGGGATTGAGGAAGAAGGCGGCAGATTGCGTGCGCGAGTGTGATGTGAACCGGAGTGCGACTGCTCTGAAAGGGGGTGTTTTTCTTAGGTTCTCCGGTGAGCTCGGTTCGTGGTGGGGAGCAAAAGGGTAGAGGCGAGAGAGCCTGGACGACAGATGTTTGGACCAATGTCCAGCCTCATCCAGTAGGCTGGGCTAGGAGAGCCGGTGGGAGGGAGTAAGAGAGCTTCAACTCGCTTTGCACCAGTCAGAGAAAGAGGGAGAGACAAGTCCAGTTCTCTCTTCTCCCGAGCTCTCTCTAGCAGGAGAAGCTGGGTTTAGGGAGCAGCCGTTGAATCTCTCTTTCTTCCCCACGCTACTGTCGCCTCATCGCGTTTTGTTTCATGGGGCGACGCTCTCGTGGAAAAGGCGGACAAATTGTCCCAAGTCCCCCCTATCCCATGGAAAGGGGGACTCCATTGGTCAACGTCGCAACCCGCACGGCAACCATGACGGAACTAGTTCGGCTTGCGCTCCCTTGCTCAAGAATAATTAGAGAAAGCAAAAAGGATGGTGGAACGGGGGTCAGGATTTTCTGTGCAGCATACATACTATTCACCAAGGCCACGGGCGTTTTAGGCGTTTCTCAAAGTACATGGAAAGAATTTAGTCATTCAGCCACATATATCGTATTGTATACCACCTGGAGTCATATACTAGATATCCACAACGAAGGGGAACATAAGAAATGATGCCGTTCAAAAGGGAACGTAAAAATCGGCATAGATAAAACATTCCACGAAGCCAGATATGAGAACTGTGTGATTTGTTATCGTTGAATCATAAAGGTATCTTTCTCTTTTTTTATGCATGATAAACCAACAAGGACCTGTGACGCCTCGCCAACGACACCCCATAAAGCAAAAGCCTACACACATACATACACAAGAAAAAGCCCAAATGTTTCGTCTAATGCCAGCCAGCCCCCATAACAAAAAAAGGAAGCAGGTAGCCAAGGACACTTTATACATGACCTAAGCATGCTGCAGCGTATACCTTAGCTACCCGGTATTTCATCCGCTTCTCCAAATCCAAAGTCAATCAGCCAAGTCCAGCTCTTCCATATCCCTTGACTTCAGGTTCACCTCCCTTCTTTTTTATCCCTTTTTACACGTTCCCCCGTTCGATTCCTACCCGGCCGTAGGGCGCGGTGGGGAATCTCGTCGATGGCTCATCCTCGTAGTCCCCATCGTGCACGCTAGGCGGCGCATACCTGCTGCCGCCGCCGACGGAGGATTGATAGTCGTTGTCGTTATCAAACGGGTTATCCTGCCTGAACGGGTTCTCCGACGGCGCCACCGAGCTCGCGCCGTACCGGCTGGTTTGGCTTCCCAGGTAGCTCGGCGTCACGCCGCGGTTGTATGGGTCAGCAGATAAATCGGTCAAGGGCGTGGCGCCGCGGTACGGGTCGGGCGTGCGGGCCGTGTTCATGCTCAGAGGGGTCTGGCCGCGGTAGGGGTCGGGCGTCAGCGTGCTCAGGGGCGTGTGGCCGCGGTACGGGTCGACCGAGAGACTGCTAGCCGTCGGGGCGCCGTAGGGGTCTGAGTAGTCGGAGCGTCCGCCGCTGCCGATCTGGCCGCCGAGGTGCGTGTTGGTGTCGTCGTAGTCCGAGTGGCCGCCGATACCGCCGCCGATCTGGCTGTGCTCGTCGTCCCGGTCGTTCATGTTGACGGGCGCGTAGGCTTCTTCGTCGTGCGGGGCGAGCGAGAAGGCGGCCTTGTCGGGGTCGATGTTCTGTGGGCGGGCGTGCAGGTTGTCGTAGCCGGGGAGGCGGTTGTTCCACTTGTAATACATGAGGGTGTAGATGCTCAGGAACGTGGTGACACAGAAGAAGAGGCTGAATATCAGAAAGAGTTGTTGTTAGTGAGGGGCTCGAGGGGGGTCTTTGCGCGGGTGGGACATACAAAACAAAGAAGCCAAGACCGACGATGGCCTTGCTGATGCCGCACACAGACATGCATGAGCCAGCAGTGTTAAATGCAGCCTGGGTGGAAAAGGCAGAAAGCCAGATGATGGCGAATGCGCCGTCAACGGCGACCATGGCATGCGGCTGCGCGAGCTTGCGTGTCCGAGGGAAGCGCGGGGCCATGCCTAGGTAGATCCACGCCGGTATCGAAATAAAAAACTGCGTGGTTTGGCAAGGTCAGTCTCTGGTTTTCCTCTACTGTTACTTCGATTGGAAAGACGTGAGTGAGACGTACCACTGCGAAGGTCCAGCCATTTTGGCCATTGATGGGCACCTTATCAGCCTTGAAGACGGCAATCTCCAAACACCACACTACAAAGGCCAAGACAATCTGGGCAACGTGGAATATCAATTTGAAGAGGGGGATCTTCTCCGGGTCGAGCTCCCAAGCTTGCCAGCCCATTGTTGCCAATCTGTGATGACGAGTCGGTCGTGTTGATATGTTTCGGTGAAGTTTGGCGGTTTGTTTGTTTCAACTGGCGACACCGCGGTGTAGCGCTGGAGGGGTTGGTTCCTCGATGTATCACGGTCGTCGAAATAAGCTCTTGAGACTCGGGGCGTCTATGCTCTGCTAGGCCGGTTTCGAAGTTGGGATGACAGCCGGCAGGTACGAATGTCCGAGTTGGGATCAGGGCAATGTGCAATGTCGGTGCAATGTGCGGATGTGCGGTGCGCGCGCGTGCAACAGCCTCGTGACAGAGCAACCCGAAGTGGTTGCTGATGACGGTAGAGACTCTTAGTAGAGGTCGGACGAAACAGAAAAAGAATCAGTGCGTCTGCAACAAAGTCAGAAACACAAGCAATGGCAGATATCCTGAAGGGTAAAGCGCTGGAAAACAGACAGCTAGCTGAGCTTGTCGAAGGGAAGAAGAGGAGGCTGGCGATGTCGTGCAAGATGGTTTGAGCGTCTTCGTCTGAATCTTGTCTTTGTCGCAAGTGCCTGGCAAACCCCCGAACGGAAGTGGGTCATCAACCAGGGTGCCCGCCTGTCGTGCAGCGCATCTGGAGGAGGGACTGGACCCGAATGACGAAGGCGCAGCCCAAACCCGGGCACATGGCGGCCCATCGTCCCCACCCTGGCACTGGCCCAGCCACCGCGACAAACTTCTACAGGGCTGTCTTCCACTTGTCAGGCTTCGTTGTCTTCCAAACTGGAGGTTCGAAAAACTTCCAATTCCATTTGCTGTCCAGCTTCTTGGACAGCGGCAGGCCGACTGATCATGACCATATGCGTACATAATATTGGTAGCACACACTCCAGTTAAAGGTGGAGGGAGGGAGGGCAAAGAGCATAAGCCACAGCATATGATGGGAAGTGTAGCCAACCACCGGTATTAACAGGACTCCTTGTCCTTGAAGCGAGCGGCTGATAGAGGTATTTAAAAGACAAGGGCCCCACGCTTGATATTCAGGTTCGCGATGGATGCCCCACTGGTCTCCCACCCAGCTATCCAAGATGAAGCTGTCAACCTGGCTTGCAAGAAACAATCTCAAAGCTACCGCAGATGAACAGTAGAATTATGTATGAGAATCCTGGACTCTTGAGGAAGCACTTGTGAGTTGGCTTGAGGTTCCCTTACCATGCCACCATGGCCCGTGATAGGCCGTCGCCGAGCGAGTGTCGAATGCTTTGGCCGCCTCGGGGTGGCTGTGACGAAAATAGTATTTCCGGCCGTGAGATGTGCCGTGAGCTGTGCCGTGAGCTGTGCCGGGAGGCAGCCCGTGCCCGGGCCCGGCAACCAAGCCCCTGGAGCAGTTCTTCCCAATTCGGCAAAACGTAAACAATCGCGGTCGCCAGCTAAAAGCCGTCATATTTAAACATGTATGTCCAGTATCTCTTACACTGAATCCCGTCAAGCTAGAGCGCAAGCAAGCAACAGAGATATAGTACAACCAAAAGACCAAGAAGAACCAAGATATAAAACCAGTTCGCACGATAATGATGTCTATATTTCCCGTTGGGTATCCCTGAATGCACGTAACGTACCAATCAAGCAGCAGCAACAGCAGCAGCAGCAACAACCAAACTTCCGCTACCCATTTATCCATCCCATCAAATCCCATCCCTTCTTCTTTCCCCATTAACCATCACTTCGCGCTCCATCCCAAATCCCAACCATCATCAAAATCAACTCAATCTCAACTGACTAACCCTCGCGCTCGTCCTCCTCGCCCCCGTACCCGGACTCGGACTCACCGCCCTACTTCCCCTTGCACTCCCCGCTCTGCTCCCCCCTCTACTCCCCGCCACGCTCGCGCTCGGACTAGTCATCATATAACTCTGGTCAATCTTCCAGATCCAATCCATCTTGTCCTTCTCGCTCCTCGCCGCAAACAGCCACGTGTTGTCCGTCCCGTAGATGGCGAACACGCCTGCCTGCAGCCGCTCGCTCAGTCGGTGGAGACCACCACCACCACCACCACCTTGTCGATGATGAGGAGGTCCCGACGATGGTGAGGGTCCGTTGGGGTTGGTGGCAAGCGTGCCTGTGGATGACGCCGGGGAACTGGTGTTGCTGTTTCGGAGGGAAACGGCTGATGTTCTACTGCCGCCGCTTGCTAGCCTGCCGTTGCTGCTTCTCGTTGTGGCCGTCATCGGGTTGGGCGAAGGGAGTGGGCTGAAGGTGGGCCAGAGGGAGGAGATGAGGAGGGAGGAGGGTGAGCGGCGTTGCGACTGGGGTGTGTTGACGTTGCTGGGGGATGCCCTGCCTCCCGAACCGCCCGAACTACCGCCGCTGATAATGGTGTCTAGGAGACCACTTGAGCGGCCGTTAGTGGCCCTGTGGTGGTCCAGGTTTCCGTTAAGGTTGTCTAGTGAGCCGTAGCCATCATCGGATCCCCCGAAGCCTCCGCTGCCCCCGCCGCCGTAGTCATCGTTCAGCAAACCTAGTATCCCTGGTTGGCTATCGACGCGCGAGTTCCTGAGACTGACGATCCCGACCTCCTCTCCATCTGCCACGCTGTGGATATGGAGATATGGCCTCCTCAGTTCGACGAACCTTTTGTTCCACTTGGTCGCATCGCTGTTGGGGACAAGGAGGTAGCCGCCCTTGAGAACAGTGGGGTTTTTGGGCACGCGGATGACCGAAGCCACAAACTCCAGGGTCGAATTCTGATCAGAATTGGAGTCGGCGCAGCCATCAGTGGGCGGGTCGGTGTTAGCAGGGCTGAGGATCTTGACTGTTGGGTCTGGGTAGCGTTGCCAAAGTTTGAGACAGCGGTTGAGAAGGTATGTTTGAGCGTCCGTATACTCCGAAGGAGGTTTAGCAGACTCGGTGGCGTTTGGTATGGGTTGATTCGGTTCTGTGCCATTGGTTTGCTCCTCCTGCTCTGTTTCAGCACTCTGTGCAGCTTCATCACTTGGACACGATCCTTCTTGGGACGTCGGCAACTCAGATACCTCTGGGGGGTCATCTTTCAGTAGCTCGGCAATGGAGTCCGTCTCACTATTGGTTTTGGGTGGTGGCGGATCAGAATCGTCCTCTGCGTCATCCGTCGCATTCGACAGGTCGTTTGGATCACTAAACCCAAGCTTTCTCAAGCACCCTTGCACCGCCGTAAGCTCCGTCATCGTCCTCTTCTTCTTCCGCGCAGTGATGTAGTCTGCCACAAGTGACACGCCCCTCGGGGTCCAGGTCCCAAGGTTCTCTTCGCCTTTGACATAGTCATGCTGGCTGCTCATTCGCCATAGATCACCGACGCGTTTGATGGGCGCCGGGCGCATCTGCACCGTGAAGATACCTGTGGAAGAATGGACGATGCGGATATTCTGCCAGAGCGAGGAGAACATGGACGTCTGGCGGACAAAGTTGCGAGACACGATCTGGACAGCGATCGGAATTGAGAAGTTGATCGGCTCGGCGAGCTTCTCCGAATCGATCTCCCAGGAGACAGTCATTTGCACGCGGTATTTTTCCGACGTAACACGGTCGAGCAACAACGAGTTATGAAGGCTAGAGTCCCACTGTCCGATCAGAGTAACACTCCGGGCCCCATTAGCGTTCACCCGGAAAGTAGGCTCAGATACTAGTCGAAGGGGCAGAGGAGGGCTGGCTGAGCCCATATCGGGTGTTTTGCCTGCGCTATCCAAGAGTGCAATCTTGCCGACGCGCAGAGATTTCGCATCATTCCATGGTAGAGCATCGCCCGAGCTATGGGTAACGGTGATGGCCACCCGTCTTTGCAGCCCTTGATGAAGCTGAAACGTGCCATTATCAAGTTCACTGGTCTGTGTAACTTCGACGGGCACATAGTCGCCCTCCTCGTTCAACTCGAGTATCTGTACCCGCGCAAGCAAGTCGTGCTTCTCCTCGGTGTAGAAGTGGGTTTCGTTGATTCTTGCACCCTTGGGCTTGCTTTGGGACGTCGGTACCGCATCGCGCATATCATCCCAGCTGAGCAACTTGTCAAGATGCATCGTCGAAACCTTGGCGAAAATAGCCACTCTCAATGACGTGTCTTGAGACGCAAACAGCGGAATGCTCATACTATGAACACTTTCGAACCGAATGGGTCCCTCGTCAAAGTCCCTGATCATCTGGGTGGTGGTAATACCGTCCTCCTCAGAAATACCGGGGATGAAAAGCTGGGCGTGCACCTCTGTGCCTTCACGTTCAGCGAACCCAATCATCTCGTGCATCACCACATTAAACTTGAGCGTATTTGTCGGCGCCCTCGCGCTGGAAGGTTCTAACGCCAGCTTGATCATGCCAATAGCGTGCGATGTGTGCGGGGATGTCACGTCGAGAGTGAAGTCTTGTACCCGGCTCTCAAAGACGGTCTTCAACGGGACATCGACTTCGCCCACCAATGTGTATTGCGGCATACATGTCTCCACGAACGGGTTATCGAGGCTCAGGTGTTGCGCGTATTCGGGTTGATCCAGATACTGGAACATCTGCCGCATCTGCCTCACCCGGTCGTGGAGCTTCTCTATACTCCAAAGGTGGACGACACCGTGCTTGTAGTCAACGACGCGAATGCCGACGCACGGCTTCGGTGCTGTTTCGAGAGCGATATCGTCTCCCTCACCAGTCAGCCCATTAAGCACCATGTCGTAAGATGAGCAGAGAAGATGACCGACGTCTACGATCGTGAACTGGAAGACGACGCTCTCATTAAGCTCATGACTCATGACTTGTGTCTCCTTGAGTGTGGCAGCATGCTGCAAGACTGCCTCGGCCATGAGGACGTAGCGTCGACTCCTCCATTTCTTAACCACCGCCTTCGCACGCTCAATCTCGTCTGCAGAGAGCTTCGGGTTGGCTTTCGGCCGCTTGAGCGGATCCAACTTCTCGATCTTGTCCTCGAACTGGCGTCTTTGCACCTCCAGCTGTTTCTGCATGTCGACCTTGAGCTGCATCAGCGTTTCCTCCATCTTGGCCTTCTCCTTCTTGATCTCCTCCACCTCCACGTTCGCAGCCTCGGCCGTCTTCAGCTGATCCTTGTACTCCTCCTTCTGTTTGTCGAGTTGGCTCTGCATCACGTCTCGAATCTGACCCAGCTTCTCCTCCGTCTCACCTTGTTTGGGCGTTGATGGCATGGTCAGAGCGGTGTCCAGAGAGAAGTTGTCGAGAGTGCCGGTGGACATGTACTTCTCCCTTATGGGATACGACGCCATGGACTCCATATCTTCATCCCCTTCCCGAACATTCACTCTTTCAGCTCGTGCTCGTTGGACGTCCTCAAAAAGGGCATTCAATTCTTCGTCTGTCAGTTTGGCAAAGTTTTGATCTGTTCCAAGGATGGCCCCTGCCGCTTCCCTTCGCGCAAAGGACCAATCTGATTCTTTTGTGTTTCTTGAAAACGGCGCGGGTGAATCTGGACGGCTGCTGTCGCCTTCAGACACTGCCGTACTAAGGCTTCGGTGGTGGTTGTGGCTGGGACTTAGGGCTGGCGATTTCTCCACGGCCTGCAATTGATTTGCTGTGACGGATTGCCTCAGTAGGCTTTGTTGCTCGGCGCGCTCCGCTCGTTCGGCTTTCGCTTCAAGAGGATGGTTGAATCTGAAGATGTGGAAGTCGCCCAGTATGATGCGGTATCCAGAGTGAAGTCGAGTCGGCTCAGTCACTCGTTTGCCGTTCACCATGACAGCCGCGCCCTCCTTTGGGATGACAGTCACGGTTCCATCAGCCGCATTCTCAAAAATGCAGTGTTCGTGGAGGATCCTTGACCCATTGAGGCGAATATTTGCTTGGTGCTCCGCGTTTGACTCGACGTTGCCGACACTTGTTGAGCCCGGTTTCAGGTTATACACCAAGCACTCTGCTAATAGCGGGTCGTCCGAAAGATTGACCAAATGGGGCATCTTCTTGGGGGTCGACATGCCGATAAAGCCCTTTTCGATGCTGATGCCCAATTCTTCAAGCGCAGCTTCACGTTCCTTGTGGATTTCTTCGGTTTTCTGCAGCTTCTGCTCCCAGGTCTGGTTCAGATCCTGCAGAAGCTTCTCGGACTGATTCAGCTGCTCTGCAATCTCGGCCTTGGAGACCTTCTTGACGGTGCCGTCCGGCGTTGTGATGCTGACAATCTGCTTCTCTAATGGCGTTCCCTCTGCGTAAACCTCCTCTCCCGGAACATGAGTGCCACCGACGCCTCCACCACCGCCCAATTTGCTTCTCAGTTGAGCCAGTTCTTCCTTTAGCTCGCGGATCATGCGGGCATTGGCGTCCTCATTGACAACAGCGTGGTTCTTGATTCTCTTGGCCGAATCAGCATAACGGAGTGTACTAAGCGTCTCGTCGTAGTTGATATCGGCTGGACTGATGGCCGCTATCATGGCCGTCATACTGTTACCGCCTAACGAATCCTTCAACAACCAGGTGAGGACACTGTCACGATATGGTACTTGGCCGGCCGCAGACCCTTTCTTCTTTTTCCCGGTGGAGAGGTCTGCTAGGGCTGCGATAACGCGCCCAAGCGTCGACAAAGACCGATTGATTTCGGCACCTTCTTTGAGACGGGCGCCGGTGGCTCCAGTAGACGTTGCTCTTTCCGAACCTGCCAAATCCACCAGACTGATCTTGGCTGCCTTTTCCATTTCCATTTTCGTCTCGGGATCGAATCGTTTTTGGGTCAACATTAGGGTAAAGACAGCGTGACTTCTACTGGATGTTTCGTTCATGTTGGTGGCCGCAACTGTTCTAGCCTTGTTTCCCTCGTCCATCAAGTGTTCGATCTCTTGGAAACTCCCCACGACAAGCTTCGCCAAGTCTTCGACGTAGGGACCCGTTGACGGATGTTCTCGGACCTTGAGATTGCCCTTGTTCGCCGGGTTGAGCAGGTCGCGTACACGTTCATTGTAAATTTCGAGGTAGGAGACTTCCACTGTGCAGCGCAGATTCTTGTCTTGTTGCATCTCGTTTATCCTCTTGAACATATCCTGGCAAATCATGGGGATGATACCGGCATCCTTGCCATATCCCATCATCGAGTAGGACTTGCCGGAACCTGTTTGACCGTAGGCAAAGATACAGTTGTTGTAGCCCTGGAAGGCATTGTCGAGCAGCGGTTTGCCCAGGTCCTCGTGTAATTGATCCTGCCCGGCGTAGTTGGGCGCATTTTTGTCGAAGGACCAGTATGACCTGTCGAAAGCGAAAACCTTTTGGCCTTGGTCCTTACCACCCTTTGCTACAGCGTCAGGCGGAGGGGTGAGAACCGTCTGGTTGTTCTTCATCTCGACGATACATTTTGCGCCGCGGTCGTGTTCTGGAATCGGGTAGTCGCATCATCAGTGTCTGTCTGCATGACGTAGGAACGGGCGCGTTCCGTGGGTTTCCCTTCTATAAAGGTTTCGCTCTTCAGCGCCGGCAACAGAGCTTTCGCGTATATAAACACTCACCTCTTCCGTTGAAAGGACGGCATCTGACCACAACCTTGATGTTTCCTCCACCCCCCATGGGGGCCGCGCCTGGAGCCATGGTGTCGCGAGATAGCTCTACCGGTGTCGCGGAGCGTCGCAGTGCTGTATATATATATGTCGGCTGGCCGCACGAGTGACCAAGAAGCTGTCGAAATGGGTTCGCGATTTGTCTGGGCGGGCTTGTCTAAACAGTCGTTCTTATTCGGGCGTGGTTACAGCTTCCGAACGTCCCAACATGTGTTTCCCAGATCCGGCCGAACGGCAACGTCACTCATTCTACCATGCGCCGGAGGTTGGTGCGGAAGGGTCGAGGCCAGCTCGGTTTCTAGGAGTTGTCGAGATGTCGGTGGCTCACTGCCGATTATGTTGCTTTACCACGGTCGCCTGTCGCCTGGTCGACGGTAAATCGCTGCAGGTGGGCGGGTGACGGCGCACGGGGGAGAGCGACTGGGGATATGGGGCCGTGGAGTGTGAAGAGCCCGTGAAGAGCCCGTGATCGTCGCCGTTGTTGTGGCAGCCGCTGTCGCTGTCGCAAAAGGGAGATGCTAGCTAGGGTGGTCTGCGTGTCTGCCTGTCTTGGTCGTTCAGTCGTTCAACGACCGGCAGCCCGGAAGCTGCAAAGCCGGCGTATTGTGTCGCGCAACAGGCAATGCTCGGGAAATCGTCAACTCGTAACAAAAAGTCAAGGTGTCGATCAACAGGACGCGGGTTGTCTGGTCGAAGGAAAGGGAGCGAACGATGCCTGCCCGTGCTTGAATGACTCTGACAGGTTGGCTTGTAGTTGTTGGTTCCTTGCTTCGGGTTCCAGTTCCCTTGTTGCCTCGATTCGATCCCGCCTTTGGCGCCTGCAGCGGGTTTCTGCAAAGAGTGTCCCGCAGCATGCCGCTAGGTATGAACGTGACAGCTTGGAAGGAAAGCCTGTGACGCGAGGCGCGCAGCAGTGTCACCACTGCCCTGTAAACCAGGAGATGCCCGCTGTGCTCGTGCATGCCCTGGCATGTGCTAGATTCCGGCTGCGGATCGCTTTTTCATTGGTCACTTCCCTTGCCTGGACAACATCACAGCGACCAACACCACCTTCCGTCCCAATGTCCAACGTGGTCATGATTTTGTGCACCTGGCGTCCAATATGTTCCATTGTTTCAGACGGAAAGAGATGAAAGGCATTTTTTTGATGATTCAAAAACTTCCCCCATTCCCACTTCATGGTAGGTAACTGAATTGTGTGTTGTGTCCACCAAAAAAACGTTCCCAGCTAACAAACCGCTTCTGATATAGAGATAAGAGGTATTCAACTACCACTTTCAGCACCACACATACAATGTCACAACAATTATAACCGCCATCATAAACGTTGCCCGAGATTGCCATCATGCGAACGTGCTAGTATCCATCATCGTCCATTTTGAATTATCCTAAACACTAACAGCTCAGGTTGGCATACCCTGAACTACCTAGTAGTCACTGACTTCCCCGATAAACAGAAAGAAACCGCCTAAGACGACTTGGCCGCCTCAGCAACGCCCAAATCCTTCTCAACCATTTGGCGGCAAATAGGGTGGTAGAATTCACGGTTCTTCTCAAAGGTCTTGAGCGCCAGCTCCCGATCGACCTTGTTGAGACCACGGAAGAGAGGGCGGACGAACTTCATCCGACCAACCTCTCCCAAGAGGTTAGCAACGCCCTGGTAAGCGCTGGCGTCCTTGGAGCGCATCGCAATGTGGTAGTAGGCTGCCTTGAGCTCGGCATTCTTGGATTCAGAGAGGCCATAGACCATGCCAAGTGCTTGCTGTGTGGTGTTAGCATGCTGCCGACTGGCAGTAGAGAGTCAAGACACTTGAAACTTACCGATTGCTCAACCGTCAAGGGCTCCTCAAAGTCCTGCACGGCGTTGAGGAAGACCAGCACCTGATTACCAGTCCAGGACGAGACGTCAGATGGGCTGGGGGTGAAGTCCTTGCTCTTCCACTTCTCAGCCAGCTCGTAGCACACGTCCGCAAGGGAGGTGTCGAACTCGGGCTTGGGGGGAAGGCCGGTGCTGTGGAAGCGGCCCTCCCAATCGATCGAAGCAATCTTGTCCTTGAGATCAGAGTACTCGGGGGCGCTGAAGAACTCGAGGAAGGTGTCCTTGAACTCGTACGAGTCAAGCGACTTGTTGGACCATTTGCCGAAGTAGTACGGGATGAACTTGTCAAAGTTCTCTCTTCCAACGAGGCGGTCGAGTGCCCAGACGAAGTGGAAACCCTTCTCATAAGGGACCGTGCTGAAGGCATCATCGGGATCGATACCCTTGTGGCTGATGCAGAGCTTTGTGAACTCGTGATCCTCTCCGTACTCCTTGATAGCCTCCTCTGTAGAACATGTGTTAGTGGGGAAATCCTACTTAATGGAGTCTGGTCTGTGTCAATAATTCTTACCAAGCGCCTTCCAGCCCCTGATGGCGGAAAAGTCAAAGTGGGCATCACCGCCGTGGATGGAGGCAAGAATACGGCGCTCAAGATACATGGTCCATCCTTCGTTCAACCAGCTGGCCAGGTGTTAGTACTCATGGGCGGACAAATGATCACAGTGATCTGTAACCTACAAGTGCTCCCAGCTACAGCTGGTGACCAGGTTTCCACTCCAGCTGTGAGCCAGCTCGTGGGCGATAACATCAATATTTTGCTTGTCACCACTGATGATGGTAGGGGTAGCAAATGTAAAGATGGGGTTCTCCATGCCTATGGGGGGGGCACATTGTCAGCGTTTATAACACATCTTCATTCTCATTTTCTCGCTCTTTGCACTCACCTCCATAAGGGAAGCTAGGGGGCAGGACGAGAACATTGTACTCTCCCCACCTATAGGGGAACACAATCTTCTCGGCAGCCTCTAGGAACTTGTCCATGTCACCCTCCAGCTCCCATTGAGACTCCTTGAGCTCGTTGGGGCCAGTGCAAACACAAGAGCGCTTGCCGACAGGGGCGCTGACGATATCTCCGGACGAGAGGGCGAACAGATAGGACGGAATAGGGACCTTCTGCTGGAACTTGTAAAGCTTCTCCTCGCCCAAGTTCTTGGTCTCGTCGGGCACGGGCACACCACTGGCCACAACAACGTAGGGGCTGGTGATGTTGAAGTCGTAGGTGCTCTTGACGTCCGGGGTGTCCTGGCAGGGGAAGAGCGAGCGGGCGTGGATGGCCTGGCACTGGCTGAACATGAAGGGGGCCGCCTTGTTGCTGGTCTGGGCCGGGGTGAGCCACTGCAGGGCAGTGCACTTGTCCGTGGTGGCAAGCTCAATCTCGACCTTGACGACCTCGCCCTTGGCGGCACCCTCGGGTACGGCAATGTGCACCGGAGAGCCGTTCGGCTCGGTGCGGGCCTTGGTCTCCCACGTCGAGGGGGCCGAGTTGAGCTTGATGGAGTTCACAGCAACATAGCTGGAGTCGAGAATGATCTCCTTGCTGGCCTTGTCCGTCTGAGACTCGAGCTCGAGGATAACGGAGCCGCGCAGACACTTGTCTGTGAAGTCGATCTTGAGGTTGGCCGTGGTGTGACGGGTCCTCCAGGCGTCATAGTTGGACAGGGTGTTGGGGTCGCGAATGGGAGCCATGTTCGCGGTGCTGGAGCCAAACCAACGGCCACGCTGATACTGAGAGTAGAGGAGGTTGGAGGATGCTGCTGATAGCAGTGATCGTGATGACGACGAGGATGGTGATGGTGATGACAGTTGAGCAAACTTGGCCCCTCGAAGAAGACCTCTACCCCACATCAAGACGCCTCGGAACTAACTCTGACCACTTTTTGTTGCAATTATTCCCGCTACGTATTGTGCGCCCAGTGGTGGTACTACCTTGTTGGGACTATTTAGTAATCTCAGCTTTCAATTCGCAAATGTTTTATCACAAAGAGCCGCTCTTACCCTCACCTTTCCTTCACGCCTTCCTCCTTGGTCGTAAGCTGTGGAATGGCATCAGCCGATAGGATAACGAGGGAGCTGTGTTGGTGCG
The DNA here is from genome assembly GCA_009806235.1 of Neurospora sp. CHS-2018c. Taxonomy (NCBI): domain Eukaryota; kingdom Fungi; phylum Ascomycota; class Sordariomycetes; order Sordariales; family Sordariaceae; genus Neurospora; species Neurospora sp. CHS-2018c. The sequence goes on along the minus strand of RAPC01000006.1, from coordinate 514,777 downwards.
CATTTCCTATCGCCATATGCTATAGCTTGAGCTTTGACCACCTTCACTTCCACGTCCCTCGCTCCACTCAACTGAGAGAAGCTCGACTTACACGCTCGACTGACTTCAACATCAACCACCGTCAGGAACACTCACCTTTGCGCCTTTATTGTCAATCCTCAAACACACTCATGTTGCTATCAGGTATAGACTTGTGGCTTTTCTACGGCCATCAGAGGAATTTTTTGTTCGGAAAAGGAACAGGCATAGCAGGGCCGCCTCCTTTTTTATTCGTCCTCCTTCGAACCAAACTGTCAGGATTCAGCGATGATTCGGGCCCAACCCAACGGTTCTTTGAACTTGGCGAGCGTGTACTCACGGCGAGAATGAAATGTTGAAGTATATAAGGTAAACATCGCAGAATTCCATGTTTCACACCCCGCATTATCAGTCCGTTTGTTATAATCCGGCAATGTGGTCAAACGCCTCGGTGATGTCTGTTTATGTAGTCCAAGATGTTTCCATTCTGCTGAAAGGAGACGGGGGAAAGGCCGTTTTGATGGTAGGTCCCAGTGAAACTTCAATGGACTTACCTGCCCAAGATAAATTGCCGACATACTAACCAGGATCGCCATAGTATTTAGGTAATGCCGTTTTGTGAGGTATTCACCGCGCAAATATTGATGTAGGTTGTCGGGCATGGGCATGGTGACCCAGGCTACGAAACGAAACCGTTTGTGGGAAGTGCAGATAGGGGGGTGGTATCAACCAGGAAGGAGGAGGTTTTGATATTCGGGACCTGCAGGTGATAACACGTTAATATATACCGTTCCCCTATATTATCACATCCCCCCACTGCTGCTGCATCCTCATAGCATAGGCGAGCAAATGGTGGTCGCCGACATCACTGTGGCATGATCTGATGCGGTCATACCTGAGATGTGATATAGACAATCTGGGTAATGAATTCGCAGGCCGAGGTCGGTGTTGCTGCTAGTTGTCGAGTCCTAGGGGTATCGTAAACTTGTGAAGCCCAAATGATTCTCTCTTGTTAATACGGACAGCAGCATAGCATGCCCGGCTCATTAATCTTAAAGTGCCCCCATACGCGAAGGTGTCCGCAATATATCGCTTCGTTCTCCGCAAAGGTCCACGTTCATCCTCTCGTTTAACCGGCAGTTAATACCTTTCCGCTGGAACAGCAGGTGAACTTGGTTTTAAGCCGCAAAGAGATCGACACCTTGTTCCTGGATTGAGAGCATTCGGTACTTCTCGCGTTGAAAGATACACTGGACGATGCTTTATTTGGAATTGGCGAATCAGACTTGCATTTTGATGAAACAACTGTTTGAGCCCCCGCATTCCCGGCAATGTGTTAGATGTAGAGAGATGTCATGTGGACGATGAGCTGGGTGACTAGGGGCCTCACAAAGCGGGGTCCAAACTCCACTTTTCTTAAGCCGAAAGTACCGACGGTAGACAACTGACAGGAGCGTTTATAAGCGTAAGTTACAAATGTGCGCCCGTTAGCACCCGTTATACGCGTATATAAATAAAATATATAGATAAAAGCACTTATATATATGCATAATATATAATTATAATATTAATTTCCAATGCGTTATTAATAAAGCCTTATTATAAACGTCGTTTATAATATTCAAATGTTTAAACCTTTTAACTCTATTACTACTATAAATCAAGTTTATGATCCGAAATTAATACAATTTTAAATAAGGTATAAAATAACGTACGCAAGTTTTATTATAAAATAATACTAATTTTATAATTTCTTCGTCTCCCCCCTTATATATTTAATATATAATCCTATATTTATTTCTTAGTAAGAGATAGGTTAATATCGTCGTTAAACGTACTTCGTTTAATCGATTTTATTATCCTTATTTCGTAATTCGTAAGGACCTATTTATTATTAGTATATATCCATTAAATTAATTATTTATAAAATTTAAATAAATTAAATTTATTTCGTATTTAGGACGATACAGGGTAATTGGCGTAATTCTACAAAGATAGAGGGGAATAGGGGGAAGGTTTAATTGGGTATTAATAATTTCGGATTATTTTTACGGCGTATTTTTAATTTTAAAAATAATATAAAGGAGTAGGCGTTTAAGCATTTATAAGGTTTACTTATTTCTAATAATTCCCGGGTTTATAATTTCTATTTCCTCTTTATTTTTATCTTCCTCCTCCTCCTTATTCTCTTCTTCTGCCTCCTCCTCTTCGGGCTTTTAAAATAGGGTTTATTATAAATTAATATATATATTTAATAGATGTACGAATTAAAATAATTTATAATTATAGCCGGCGTATATTATCCGACGGGTATTCCGGCTTGAGTATTCTATTAAAGGGTATAAATAGGATATATTATAGGGAGTAAATCTTTACGCGGGATATTAAAAGGCTTATATTTACCCCGGCCTTTTCTAATATTACTCTAGAAGTAAAAAGAGTTAATTTTATATATATATTCGGTAGGTAAGTTTAAGAAGAAACTTATTTTATAAATAAAAAATTCGCTATAAATCCGTTTAAAATCGGCGTTATATTTAGTAATCTCCTTTAATTTCTCGCTAATATTATTAAAAACCTATTACTTCGTAGGTTTATTATAGAATTTTTCGAATTATTATTAACAGATAAAAACATAATAGAGTATAATATTAAAAACGCTTATTATTAGTAAAAGTAATATATAGGGGATATATATAGAAATAGATATACTATTGGCTAATAATCTCTTCTTAATTATAAAGACGAATTCGGTTTATTTTAATAATAACGTTAGGGTAGCAATTGTAATAATAGCGCTGTAATTAAAGGAAAATTAGTGCTTTTTCAAAATAGATTAATTTATATAAAATATACCCCTTTATTAGTATTCGAATTAGGTTTAAAACTAATACTATATTACTTATTTCCGTCGATAATAATAGGGTAAATAAATCCGTTTTACTTAAATAAAATATAATAATACGTATTCAGCGCTTTATAATTATCCTTTTTTATTAAAGTAATAATTTTTCTACTTAGGATTTATTAATATATGGCGGATATATATAAAGTAATAATTAACTTTATTAGCGGCCGCCTTTTTAAGCGGAATATATTTAGGGTTTAAGTATTCTACTAGATTATAGAAGTAATTATAAACCGGGTATAGGTTTATAGCGTTAAATACTTTCGCCAATACTATTATTAAATTAGTATATATTTTACTTATAAGCCTAGAATATTTAGTAAATAAAATTTAATATTTATAAATTTCGTTTAGAATTAATTAATTAATTTAATTGGATATTTTATCCGTTACTATTACTATCGCCTATTTTATCCGGCGTTTAAATTAAAGTTAGATTGGGATTTAGGGAAAAAAGGTGTAAAAAATTATATAAGAGTATAAAATTAATATAGATAATATCTTTATTCTTATATTTATAGTAGATTACTTACATTTGAATTCGGGTAGTAATATTATAATATTATTATTATTGTTGAGAAAGTTTAGTATAAGGGAGAGAATATTTGAGAGGAGAGGAGGAAAGTAAAAGAAAATTAAATTTATAATAGAATTTAGTAAATACTAATAATTTACTACATTTTTATTTTAATTATCGTTAATATACGTATTTATATTATATATTTGCTTTATAGTTTACAAATATATAAACATTCAAAAATAAAATAAAAAACTTTTATTTTATAAGTATTAGCGGAAATAAAGTAAAATGCTTTTATCTTAAGTATTAAAAGAAGAAGCGTTGGAGAGGGGAAAAATAAAAGAAAAGTAAACTTTTATCTTATAAGTATTAGCAGAAATAAAGTAAAATACTTTTATTTTAAATATTAAGGGAAGAAATATTAGAGAGGGGAAAAGTAAAAGAAAAGTAAATTTATAATAGAATTTGGTAAATATTTTAACGATTTACTACGTTTTTATTTTAATTATTATTAATATACGTATTTGTATTATATAATAGCTTTATAGTTTATAAATATATAAATATTTAAAAATGAAATAAAAAGCTTTTATTTTAAATATTAAGGGAAGAAGCGTTTCTAATCCGCTTTACTTTAGAATAATTATTTATTTAATATTTAAAGAATTATAGAAGAAGTATTTTTAATCCGCCTTACTTTGAATTTACGTACTATTTATTAAATATTTAAGAGATTGTATATATTTGGGAGAAGGAAAGGAATATTTATTTTGGAATTATTAGTATTAACTTTTATAAAGTATATCAATTTATATATAGCTTTATAAAAGGTTATATATATATTATATATATAAAGATTATATTCTTATATTCTATTGGTATTAATTCTACCTAGGCTGCGTTCCATATATATATATAATTTAACTAGATGTTATTTATAAGAATTCTTTAGAATTATATTCTATTTAATATTTGCTAAAAATGAAATATTTATAATAATAAAGAAAATTTATTATATTTATTATAATAGGTATATTGTAATTTATATTCCTCTAAACTTATTAAAACGTAAATTTATTTAATATATAATTAATAGATATTTGGATATTGTCTTAATAAATTTGACGAGCGAGCTATACGGACTAGAGGTAATAAAGTCGGCTTAAGGATATTATTAATTAAGTCTTTAAAAATAAGGGTTTTAATATTAAGGTTAGCGGATTCTTTAAGGACCCCTTTAATTTCTACCCTCCTTTGCCTCCCCTAAGTATTAAGTATTATATTATAAAGAATAGCAATAATATTATATTATACTTTATTAATTATAGCCCTTTCAAGGCTTATACCCTATAGAATAGAGCTGTTATTTAGGGATTAATAAATAATATTAAATTAGAATCCGATTCCGACTTATTTTTAATTACTATTTTTACGGCTATAATAATATTTATAATAGTAGTATTTATATAAGTAATAAATATATTCAAATATTCGATTTCGTTTTCTATACAGCGGAGGGTAGTAGTATTATTAGGTGTAATATCCATTACTATATAAGTAAAAACATTATTATTAAACTTTTATTAGAATATATTATTTATTATCTAAGGGATATAATATTTATATAAAGGGGCGTATATATCCCTCTTTAATTATAATAGGGAGGTTATAAATAACTGCCTTCGTAGTACACTAAATTCTCTTTTACTCCTTAATATATAATCTATAATTAGGCTACGCATTTTAAGCGCGACAGACTATTAGTAAAAAGATAGGGGTAGGGCGGTATTATTCGGTATAATTAGACTTTTTGTAACGCTAATAAGTAGCGCTAAAAATAGCGCAGACGTAAGGATTATTATGTATAATATAACACTTATAGTCGGGGTTAGAAGCTAAAGCGGGAATATAAATAGCCTTATTCTTATAGAGAATATATATTAGTAGGAGAATAAAATTAGTATAATAGAAATTTATAATAATTTAGACTAGGTCTTCTTTAGCCTAGGTTAAACGGGTTATTTTATTACAACGGACAACGCGGCGTTTATAGTGAATATAATAAATATCCGCGAATATATTGCGTATTTAGATAGTAATAGCCAATAATAGGCGGTTATAATAGCGGCCGGTAAAGCCGGGGGTATAATTACCAGCGGGCGCCTTAGAAGGGGTGCGGTAATCTATTGAAATTTTGTAAGTAGATTTGAAACTTCGAAATTAAATATTAGGTTAGTAAAATAATAAATATATAAGTATAAAAGTGATTACGATATAAAATATAATTTACTATTATTTTAAAAATAATTGAATCCTATTATATATATAATACGAAGGTAGTACGAATTTATAAGGAGTATAGCCGGTTAAGGGGTATAATAGCTAAAGAAAAGAAGGAAAAAAGAAGAAGGGAGAGAAGGAAGGAATTGATTATTTTAGTAAGAATGAGGGAGATATAATAGTAGGGTAATTGTATAAATTTAGGTGGAATTATGATGTAATTATAGGATAATAAAATAAAATTAATGCTAAATTGTAATTAGTTTAGCGCTCTTATAAATTTACGTTATATAGATAAGAATTAATAAGAGTAATCAGGTATATATAGTAAAGCTCTATTTAATATATATTAAAATGAGAACGTCTTTTCGGATAGTCAAGAAAGTCTTCAGGCACAGTCGCTCCACCCACTCCCCACCCTTCCCGCCCTCGCTCCGCCCTTCCCGCATTTGCAATTAATTAAAAGGGCTGCATCCCTTTTTAACTCCACCTTCCACTTTTTCCCCAAAGTGCTTCGAAATTATAGGGCATTCGCTTCTTCCGATAGCGCATTCGCTCCCTTTATAGCGTATTCGCTCCCTCCGATAGCGTATTCGCTCCCAAAGTCCAACTTTTCACCCAATAGCGTTTGAGATAGCGATTGAGATAGCAATTGAAATAACGATTGAAATAGCAATAAATGCGATGCAATTGAATGCAATACAATTGAATGCGATGTAATTGAATGCGATGTAGTTAAATGCGATACAATTGAATGCAATGTAAATGGTTGTTAGAGAGAGCGAATACGCTATCGGGGGAACGAATGCGCTATAGGAAGAAGCGAAGGCGCTATTGAAGGGAGCGAATACCCTATCGGAATTTTGAGTATAGGCTTTTCTTGGCGTTTCTCAACAACTAGTATAGTGACAGGAGTGTAAAGGGTATCAAAATGACCGTAGAGATGAGAGGAGCATTTTGCACCTAGTTGTACGACGATGTATCAATTGGTTGAGGAGGAATCTCAATTGTAAGACGAAAGGTCGCTTTTTTTGATAATGAAAGGTATTTAGGTGGGTGGAGTTGAGGGCGGGAAGGGTGGGGAGTGGGCGGGAAGGGTAGGGCGATTATACTTGAAGACTTTCTTGATTGTCCGAAAAGACTTTCTCATTAAAATAGGGTTTTATACTATTTATTAATACGTATTTATATTGAAGATAAATAAAGTATTTCACGTTTAAATAAAAAATTCGAATATTTTTATATATAATATATATAGTCTATATATAACGAGAAATAGAAAAAAAGTTTTTTCTATATATATTTTATAAGTATTAACTACCCTACTACTTCTAATAGATTCTTCTTAATTAGTAATATATACGGCGTATTTTTCTTAAGGGAATACGCTATAAAAAGAGGTAATTAGCTTTAGCTTTATATTTAATAATTTAAAATACTTATTAGGCTATTAATGAGACTTACTATTTATATAGTAGTTGATATTTTCCGCAATTGAGGGTTGATAGTATTAGGATCCTTAATTTAAATAAAATTAGTTTATATATTTAATATATGATAATTTCGAATATAATTTACGTCCTTTCTTCAATTCGTAGACTTTACTTGGCGTTTATCGCTTATATATTGCTTATACGGCTGAAGAAGTATACTTTATCGGTTTATATTAAAGTCCTTTCTAATAACGCTAATAATATTATAGCTTTTATACTCTATGTAATCTTTATTACTATTATTAAGCTATTATTACTTGCGCTTTTTAAATAGTTGAACGGCTTTTTACGTATTAGCTGTTGTGTTTAAATATTAGAAACGAATATTAGTATTATTTTTTATTTATTATTAATTTTATTAATAAATAATTTATAGGAATCGGAGTAAGCTTTGATTTTATAGATAAAGATTAACTTTGTTTAGTTGGACGGTTAGGGGTTCCCGGTAGATTAGTAGATTTATAGGCTTCGGGAATTTATTTTTAAAAATATAAATTAATATATATAGTTTAAATAGTAATTAGTATATATAGCCTTTATATAGTTAGTAATTGAATTTAACTTATTACTTATACCCGTTCTTACTCTAACGTCGAAGACCGTAGTTATTGCTTTATAAGGCGCTACTTTGCTAATTTTCCCCCTTTAGTATTATTTAATTGAGGTTTACCGCCTAGGATTATAGTTGATATAGGTAGTATTTTCTTTCCCCCTCTTAATACTCTTCTATTACCTTTTTATATTTTTTATTCCTCTTCCCGTTATTTATCGGCCGTAAATTTATTATTATCCTAATTATTATTTTAAATAGAATAAGGTTTAGGTTTATATTCGGTTTAAAGAGTTATTAATAAGTTGGTTTATAATAAGAGTTACCGCTATTGGCGATTCTATTCTTGGAAAATATAAGTAAATATATATAGTTAAAAGGTATTCCTTATATATAAATATTATATATGAGGACTTAATTTATTAATTTTAAATTCCCTCTTCTAATTCTCTTTCCCCCCCTTAATATTCTTTCGCTGCCTTCTTATTCTTTTTATTTCTCTTTACGCTATTTATCGGCTTCGGATTTATTATCGTCTTAGTTATCTTTTTGAAAAGGATAAGTTTTAGGTTTATTTTCAACTTGGTCTACCTTTTTATTAGTATCCTATTTTAAAATTAGATAAGTATTTATAAAATAGTATAAAATAATAAAGGACTTATTATTATAATTGGATTAGTATATTAATTTATTACTCTTAAAGTAATTGTAAAAGATTCGTCCTTATTATTAGTTTATTCCTATAAATTATTAATATATATATAATTCTTATCTTCTTCTTAAAAAATCTTACCTCATTTTCATTTTAATTCTCCTCCTCTTCGTTATCGTCCCTATTACTAATTTATTCCTATAAATTATTAGTATATATATAATTCTTATATTCTTCTAAAAAAATCTTACCTTATCCTTATCTTAACCCCTCTCTTTTTTATTATTGTCCCCATTATTAGTTTATTCCTATAAATTATTAATATATATATAATTCTTATATTCTTCTTAAAAAATCCTATTTTATATTTAACCCTATGTTTAGTCTTACTCTTATACTCCTTTTTATTAGAATTCGTATCATCTTAGAAATTAAATTCTTTTGGAAGGCCTTCTATTAAGTTATTTTTATATAAGGGTTTAAATTAGTATATTTGTTTTTTATATAAAATAGATAGGATTTATTATAATTATAGGAATTTTATTTTCCGAATCGCTATTATCCTTACTTTTTCAATTAAATTTACGTCTATATATTTGAATAAATATAGGTTTGGAAGTACTATAAAGAATTAGTATTAATATTATATTATAATCGATCTCTACTTATTTTAATTTACGTAAACTATTCGTAGAATTCGATATATTTAAAAATAATAGGAGAAGTATTCCTATTAAACTATTAGTAAACGATTATATATATAATGTATATATAAAGTAAAATATATTTAATATTACAGTAATAATACGTTTTACGCTATTTTCCGCTTATAATAAAATATTTGAGAACTTTAAATCTATTTATCTCCTCTTAGTCGCTCCAATATATTTTATTCGGTAATGTAATATTTAAGCCCGGGTTTATTAAACCCTTTTATTCCGAAATAATTAAATAAAGTTAATATATATTTATAAATATATTTAAAGAAGAGAAATAAACTAAAGTTGTAAACGTTCTATATATAACGGTATAATTAAATTTAAATTAGAATTAACAAATTTAATTATTTAAAAGGAGTAAAAGACGTGTTACGGTACGGGAGGCACTGGGCCGGAGCATACTGGTGTCTGGCTATGCCGAATCCGGTATGGTTAGTTATTGATATAGTTCTGGGTAGTGATGATAGTTTGGGACGGATTCGTCTCCCTTGAGACGAATTCCTCTCCTGTTCAATTAATTATTATTTATAATTAGAAGTACTTGCTTAGTGAAATTGTTTATTGATATAAGTTTTAGGTTGTGATTGACCGTAGTTCTTTAAGACGAATTCGTTATTTCTGTGACGAATCCACTATGTATTAATCCCTTTGATAAATCCGTTATTGACGGATTCTTCTTTTAAGACGAATCTGTCTCCTGACGATTTTGTTAGTAGGTAGAATAGTAATTACGAACCTAGCTCTCCTTGGTTTGTAGTAAGTGGTTTTTATAGTATTAGAATCGAATTATTCTTTATTTTAATTATTATTACCTATTTATTTATAAAATATTTATACGTTATTTCTTTATTCTTTTAGAGTTGCGTCCTATATTGCTAAATTGTTAAAATGTCGTCTATTTAGACCGAAGCTAATAGTAAAAGAGCTAATAGTCTATATAGATTTTATAAAAAATATTTTAAATATTTTTTATAGGCGAGTGTCGATATTTATAATTTAACGGTTTTCGACTACTATAGAAGAATTTAGTTTAAGCCCGGCGATAGTAATTTTTATACTATTAATAATAAAATATTTAACGATAGTGATCCGTTTCTTTATTTTCTATATTAGATTTTCGATTATAATATCCTTCGGAAGTATTTTGTTTCTATTTTCGTTAAGTTTAACGAATTCGTTAAGAATAATTAAATTAATTAAATTTTTACGGTTTAAAATATAAGAGAGAAGATAAGTAGAATAAAAGTTGGGGAAATAATTTTAACTTTGTATTATACTAAATTTTTTTTTTTAATTGCTTTGGTTATTTATTACGCCGACGATCCGTCTTCTTTAGCTATAGTTCGATATTACAGAGGCGAAACCGATTCTAAAGGTAAAGGAAAGGCGTTTAATAAGGGTAAGGAGGTCGACCGAATTTAGATTGGAGTTGATTTCCTTTTAAAAATAGGCCTAGTCTACTTTATTATTAAGGAATAATTTTATTTCAATTTTATACGTATTGGAAAATTATTAGGTTTACGTATATTAGATATAATGTATATTCGTAGTCGTTTTAGTATTATAAAAGTTATTTGGAGAGGTTTTTTCGACGATATTTCTTTCGAAGAGGATATACCGGTTGTATTAAGGTTCTTTTCGTTTATATTATCCCTAATTTTACTAATTATTTTATTATTTCCCTTATTAGTATTAATATTAATTTTTTATTCTATTATTAGCGTTATATCCGGGGTGGTAAACCTTTTATGTAGACTAATAGTTTAATTAGTTTTTAAGGTTTATTCTTACGCCCGGAATATAAATAAGGACTACTAAATAATAAAAAGGATTAGAATTTAATTTACTACTTTAATTTCCCTACTTCCCTTTAAACGTTATAGTTATAGAATATTATTATCTTTAGTAATATTAGGTATATTCGAGATTTATATACCGAGATTTACTATTATATATTATTATTTAATTATTAAAGCCCTTCTATAGGAAATTAAAATACAATTTAAAATTAATTTTGATATTTCTATACTTAATATAAAGAAAAGTAATTTTAATATTACTATAAAAGATTATACTTCTAGTAATTCTATTATTCCCGGTTAGTTATTCGATACTTTTAATAAAATGAATTTTAGAATAGAAATTTTAGGTAGCCCTTCGACCGATTTAGCTATTTTTAAAGCCGAAGTTAACGGTATTACCGGTTCCGGTATTTACTATATAGAATCCGGCGCTTCCGTTTTCCCTACTTATAGTAGTATTATTACTTTTCTTAAAGCGGTTTTTATTAGTATAATTCTTCCGCCCGTTATACCCGGCGCTTTTACTTTACTTAAATTAATTTACGGAGTAATATTATTCCGAATTCTTCTAAATTTCTTACTTACTAGGTTTTATTTTAGTTTTCCGCTTAGTTTTCCGCTTTAAATCGATATTAATACTTATATTAGTTATTTTTACCTTTATAAAATTATTCTTTTATTATTTGAATATTTTAAGTATTTCAGTCTTAAGTAGGGTATATTTCTTTACGGATATTACAACGCTCCTACTTATTTAATTAGTTTCCTTTTAGGTTTAATAGTCCTAATTATTAGAATAGGTAGTAGTAGCGGCGGTAATATTCCTATTTATTAAAGGGTAATTAGTACTCCTAGTAATTTTAACGGCTTTAATAGCCCTAGAAGTCCTAATAGTAGTAGATATCTTTTACTTCTACTTTTTTATAGCTTTGGCTTCCTTAGAAGAGGCCCGTTAAATAGTTTTCCGGATTTATTATTTTTTAATCCGGGTTATTATAATACGAGTCTTTTAAGTAATTTCTATTCCGGTGATAACGATTAGAAGGTATAGGAGGTAGGTATATTCTAGTTTAATACTCCTTATAATAAGTATTAGGGATATATAGTCTTTTATATCGGTAGGATCCTTTATTATTGAGATTTTTTTAGTTGGGAGGTTAATGTAAAGTAAAGTATTAAGGGCGGTCCTAACCGATTTTAGAAGTTCTTATCCTACTTTTTAAACCTATTAAAAAGTATTATTATAGTATAATAGATTTCGGAATTCTCTATTACCGATTACGAGGCGTATATTAAATTATTGGATATCTTATTATAATTTATAGATATACGTTTTAGTATCGAATTAGTTGAAATAGTCGAATAGTTATAGAAGAACCGATTTACGGAGGCTTATAATATTCGCGAAATATTTATTTACGTTTTCGTTAATTAATTATTCTATTATTCCTGCCGATAGGGTAATATTATTACGTATTAATAGTTTTATCGGTTATACGTAAGCTTTTATTTTGAATTTTAGGGGTTAGTAAACGAATTTACTATAGAGGATATTAAAGAGATATACTTCCGCCGGCTAAATATTAAAGTTAAAACTTAGTAGAAGAAGTTGAAGGATTATCGGTTAAAGCCTTCCGCCTATTATAAAAAAAAGGACGAAGAAATTAATTATAACTTTAATAAGGAAGAAATTAATTAGGGAGAATTATTATTATTCTATAATAATAATTAGCGTAGCCATTTTTCCTCTCGAAGCCGTAGTAGAGGTTATTATAGTCGAGGATTAGATAATCGCTATTATTAAAATAAGAAGTCTAATAATAATAATTATTAAAGTAATTTTAATTGCTAAGGTCGTCGTTATAAATACTTTTACTAGCGGAAGATTAATAATAATGGAAATTTATATTATAAGGATTATTTTTATCTTTATAACGATTTATTTAATTTTAAGAAGAAGGTAAAGGAATTTAGGGAATTTAAATATATTATTATTAGCGAAAATAAAGACGATAAGTCCGAAGAGATTGTAAATTTTACGGTTTATATCGAAGACGTCCTTAAGGATAATTTTCCGTTATTTACCGAATTTATTATTTTATAAAAGGAATTCGGTAATTGGGTTAATTATTATTAAATATTAATTATTAATAAATTAGAGGACGAAGACATTTAGTCTAGTAATTTCGAATAGGATAAATCCCTAAAGTAATATATTCCGATTGTTTTTAATAGTAAATCCTTTAATGAGAGCGAGGAAATTAATTTTGCCTTTTAAAATAGTTAGGTTGTAGAAGTAAATATTGCTTTAATTATTAAGCCTATACGTATTTTTCGGAAAATAATATACTTTACGGTATTTATTAGTCGGGATTTTAACGGCCCTAAGGTAGATGTATATTTAGATTTAAATATTTTTAATATCCTAGTAAATAAAGTTTTCGTTTACAAGTTCGCTAAGAACTTTCATTTCTTCTTTATTTTAGGTTTTCGGGTTAATAGAATTTCCGGAAGCGAGGAGATTATAGAGTAGGTAGAATTTGATTTCTATATCCGAAATAGGATTTATAGGATATAGATTAATAGATATTTCTTAATTTGTATTAATATTGTTTTAGAATTGGCGTTTAAATTCCTCTTAGGTATCCGTTTCCTTATTAATTACAGCGTAATTTTTAACTTTATATTAGAAGAGGTTTGCTTCCGCTTTATATATAATATAAAGGTAAAAAGTTAAGCCTTTTATAAAATTAGAATTAAAAGGTAAGTCTAGTTTTAGGGGGAGTTTAATTATATTAATATTGAGGTTTATTAAATGCCTTTACGTAAGGTGATTTCCGTTAAAAAGGTTATTATTTTAATTTTTATAAAGATCTAAATCCCGGTCCGGTATTTTAATTTTCTGAAAAACCCCTGGAAATTAGATTTGAAGGTATATAATTTTTAAGCCGATTATAATAGTATTTTAGATTATACTATTATTTATAAAATTGCCAAATTTATTATTATTATAAATTGAATTATATAGCTATTGGTTATTAAAGCCTATAAAATAGTCGGCTATATTTACGAGTATATAGGAGGCGAATTCGGTATATTAATTAATAATTATAATTTGAATTACTTTATACTTATTATTTAAGCCGGCTTTATTTTTAAGTAATATACTATATTTTTCGACGAAGAAAACCGTTAGTTTGCTTTAATAGTATAGGAAGTTGATTTTAACGCTCCGATACTACTAAAGAAGCCGGATATATTTAAATTATTAGTTTAGGGATTTAATAAATTTGATAATATCTTTGAGGCTATATTGGCGAGAGGTATTAGTATTTATTATAATAAACCTAAGTTTGTTGAAAAGTTTATTTAGTTAGTAGATAGTTATAATGTTTTCCGGGATTGAAGAGTAATCCCTATAATTGAGGACGAGAAGATAAAAGTTAATTTGGTAGAAAGTTAGTAGAATTAGAGGAAATAGGTACGAATTTATTTATTAGGTTATAGGAATTATACTTTCCTTAATAAAATTTACGACCGGTTTTATATATAGGGGCGAATAAATTTTATAAATTAATTAGTTCTTTTTACTTATCTTATTTTTATTATTTAATATAAAGGAAAGGGTTGTATAGTCTCTAATCTTCGCCCTTTGAATAAAATTATTATTTTTAATATTTATCCTCTTTTAGATTAATAAAATATTATAAATAATATAGGAAGGTGTATTATTTTCTCTATCTTCGACGTATTCGGTTTCTTCTATTAATTGCCTATATATTTGAGGTATAAGGATTGAATAGTGGTTATTAGCCTACGCGGCTTCGAATAATCTAATATTGTATTAATAGGGTTTAAAAATACGCTTATTTTTACTTAACGTTTTATAGATTATCGTTTTTTCGAATATTAGCACTTCGTTTGTATTTATATCGATAATATTATTATATTTAATAAGATTGAAGAGGAATATCTCTACTATTTACAAGTTATATTAAATATTATTAACGAATATTGTATTTATATTAGTACCGGTAAATTATTTGTAGGATATTTATTAGTAAAGTTATTTAATTATATAGTAGACGGTGAAGGTATTAGCCGTATTGATAATTGTATTATTATTTTTAAGTAAATTAAATTCCCTAAAACGTTAGAGGTTTTGGAAATTTATATTAGTATAGTAAGTTGGCTTCGTTTTGGAATAGCGTAATTTTAAATTAAGAGTACTCTTTTCGAGCGTTATAAAACCGAATTGTTTTAATAGGGTAGGGAATTAGGAAAATTCCTTACGGGCGTTTCTAAGAATATTTATAAGGCGTATATAGTACGAATTAAATTTATACCGATAGAGGAGGAGTGTAAGTCCTTTGAGATTATATAGGATAATTTGTATAATTAGATTAAATTTTAGTATTACAATCGCTTTCGCCCCCTATTTTTTAAAATTAATATTTATAAATAAGGTTTCGGTATAGTAGTTTTCTAATTTATTGACGTATAGAATAGTAAAGATATTTTAGGTTAAGATATTCTTATAGAGCGAATCCGGCTTATTATTTTTATTTTTAGAGAGATAATTCTTATTGAGAAGTATTACGGGTTTATTAAGGCCGAAGTTACTATTATTATTTGGACTTTGAAGAAGTGGCGTAAGATGGTTTAATTTAACGAATTTTTAATTATTATCCTAACCGATTATTTGTTAATTAAAAGGATTTTTAAATATACGTCTTTAATTATTATAGATTTAGTAAAGGCAAATTTTAAATTCGTTAACGCTATTAATTAGGTATTATAGTTTCGGTTAAACGTTTTCTATATCCTTAGTCCGTTAAACGTTATTTTGGACGCTTTATTTAAATTCCTTATAGAATTTAACCGGTATACTAATTGTAACGATATTAATTAGTTCGAGGACGTTTGGGCTAATTAGACGGATTTAATAGTTTTAGATTTCTATTTTGCTATACCGGTATTAATTTTTAAATTTAAGGTTAAAATTGTAGAAGGCTATAGGATTAATTTGCGTTATTAAAAGATTATTAATATATTCTATATAATAGTTTAGGCGGAGATGAATTCGGTTCTTAAGTTAAATTCGGTATTACGGCGTACGGATTACTATTGCTAATTACCGGCCGGCTTATTTAAATTCCGAGACGATATCCTCTTCTATATCGATTATAATAATAAGAAGAGGATTTGTTTACCCTCTAATTATATATTTAAAATCTTTAATTTAATATATAATAAGTATTAATATATAGGAGTTAATTATATAATAGCCGAATTTAATTATATTTACTTCTATTATAAAATTTGGAAGGTCTATTTTTATATTAGTTATTATTGAGTATATTAGGAGTACTAGACCGATTATTAATTTATTTTTAGCGAATTTTAATCTATTCGTCTTTTATTATAGCCTTTTTATATAGTGATTACCGATTTTATAATTAATATACCCTTAGTCGAAGTTAAAAGGACTTTTTAGGTTTTACCTAATTATAATACGTTAAATATTTTGAATATTAATATTTATAAATTTAATAAGAAGATTTTACTAACGGCCAATTATTCTATTTATATAATAAAGGATTAGGTTATTATAAAGTTGTAAATTTAGAATTTCGCCGATTAGGGTATTTTATAACGGATTATTAGCAATTATAATATGAAATTTGTTTTGGAAATATAGAGGGAGATTTTTATTATTTATAGTATTAAATTATTATATTTTACAATATATTATCCTTAAATTAATAGGTAATCCGAACGTATTAATTAAACCGTTAAAATTACTATTTACTTTTACTATACTATTTCCGACGACCCTTAGATAAATATATTATTAATTATCTAATATTAGTTTAATAATTCTTTATATACTACTTTGGGTATAAGCCTTAATAAGGTAGTATACGGCTTTAAGCCTTATTCTATATTGGATATTTTTACGTACATTATTAAGGATAAATCCGGTATTAATATAAATATTTTATAAGTCTTAAGGTTAGGATATTAGTCGGAGGTTATTAAATTAATTGACGAGGTAGGTATAGTAATTAAGAGGCGTTACAATACGAAGTATATTCCGATTAGTTTTAAAGTCGGAGATTTGGTGTATATACGATTCGAAAATAGTTATGAATTGTTTAGGAAGTTAAAAAGGAAGTAGTTAGTATTAAGATTTAGTCTTTATTATATTATTAGGAGAATTGGATATTTGGTTTACGAATTGGATTTCCCTAAGGATTTGCGATTTTATTATGTTGTATTTGTAGTCTAGTTGTATAAGATAGCTAAGGGGTTAGATCCTTTCGAGAGGTAAGAGGACTTTTTAGTAGATATAGAATTGGATAATTAGGCGCTATTCGTTCTTAAGAAGATTATTAACCGTTGGGTGTAAATTTATAAGTATAAAGGCGAAGTAGTCGAGTTTTTAGTTATTAAGAAGAACGTTTTAGGTATGAGTGCTAAGTAGTTGAGATATTCTATATTATTAAATTTGGACGAAAAAATAGTACGGGATTATAAGAAGAAGTTCCCGATTGATTAGTAGAAGGAGTGCGAACGTTTTAGATATATTCCCTTTAAATTTATATTGGTTAAGAAGGTATTAAAGTTTAATATTATTGTAGAATTATTAGTATAGAAGAGAGAATAGAAGAGGCGGAGACGGTTTGGGCTATTATTAATATAGTTAGTAGGTAAGCCGAATTTATTACCCGTTTAATATTAAATAAATAAGATTTGTTATTTATTATATAATTAGTAAGGGTAATGGTAAGGAGTACGGATTGTTTTTTCTTTTGTCGTTTTTGTATTGTATTTTGGATTTTGTGCGCGTAATTTTCTTTGTCTTCTATTTTTTCTTTTTCTTCTTTAAATAATAATAATATTGTAATTGCTATACCCTTTTATATCTTGTCTTTCCTTATACGTTTAGGTATTATTTTGCAAAACTTTAGGAGTGCTTTTTATTATTATTTATTTCTTTTCTTTATTATTAAAATTATACAAATGTATCCGTTTTTACTTCGCGTTATTATTAGTAAGGCCTAATTGGCTTTTATTATTCGTTTTCCTTATTTTTCTTCTCTTAGCGGCGAATTTTATTATTTTGAGGTAATTTAATATTTTTATTCGACGATTAGTAGGATGGCCGATTTTATAGCTAGCCTTTATAAGTAGTGTAGTCGCCGCGTTACGGCCGTTAATACTTTCGATTTCGCCGACGGTATCGGTAGGAATTTCGTAGCGGGTTTAGCCTAATAAGATAAGGAATTATTTGAGGCGGTTTATTATAAAATATTTAATATTATATATAATAAGGTAAATTATATTATTTTTAATTATAATATTCGGACGGAATATACTATAAACGAATATTTATTTATTATATTTAGTAATAATTTTGTTATTTAAATATTTCGCTAAATTATTAATTTTGTATTGGTATTTATAATGCTTTATTGTAAATAGGTTAAGCGTTTTTACTATTTTGTCCATTATTAGGCTTAGGCCTAAGTCGAATACTCTTTAGGTTATTAGGCTTAATAATAAGATTTATTATATATTAATCGCTTTTATAAATTAGTTTTATAGTTTTGCGATTAAGAGTTGGACGAGGCTTTGTGGATAGTTCGATGTTTATTTACTTATTATTATTAAACGCCTTATATAGAGATTGCTTTAGGGTTTATTTTGGAAAAGGACGAAAACGTAATAAAAGTTAATACCGTCTTCTTTTTATTAGTCGTTAGGATTGATATTATTATTAATTTATTACTTACGATTGCGTTTCGAAACGTTAACTTTATTCTTATCGCTATATATAAGTTTAAGTACGATATTATTTTTAACCCGAAGGGCGTTAACTATTTTTAGTAGGTCTAATATATTAACGGTTAGAGGATTTAAGCTTTTAGTAGCCCTTAAACGGTATTGTACGGTTGTAATATTAATATTGTATAGGCGGATCCGTTTGTTAATTTACGATAGTTAATTCTTTATAATTTATTTAAGTATTTATATAAGAGTATAAAGATAGTTGTTTTTAAAGGTCGTTAGGACGGATTCATTTGTTATTCGGCTTTCGTTCTGCTCTTTAGAATTATTATTATTATATAAGATGGTTAACCTATATTCGCCGATAATAATTGGGAGGTTGTTTAAACCTTTATTACTATGTATAATAATAATAATATTTAGTATAAATTTTTATATAAGGAATTGGGCTATATTAATAAAGCGGATTTGGATAGGCTAGAGGAGGAGGATATTAAATATATTATTAAAGTACGCGCTAGCGACGTCGAGGGCGGTAATATTATTAACCGTTATATTGTTAATAAGAGGCTTTACATTGAATTGGGCGTTTTAATTCGCTAATATAGAAGAGTAGTTTAAGAGCTCTTCGAGGAAGTTGAATGTGAGTTTACTATTTTTTATAATGAAATTGATTACGCTAAGGCGATTTATTATAGCGGTAAAGCTTTTTACTCTAAGTTTTCTATAATTAAGAAAATGAAGTTTATTAGCGCTAAATATTTCCGCTTTTTTTATTTTAAGGGTGAGTAGGGGGATTAGGAGTATTATTTACCCCTTTATATTTAAATTTTGGTTTATAGAATAGCGAACGCTTTTAATATTCTCTTTAAGTAGTTTATTAGCGCTTTAAGTCATTTTTATTACTTATATTTAATAGAGATTAATTTAGTAGATTTTGACGAATTCGTTATTAAGTTGTAAGAGGCTTAGGAATACGTTTAGGAACGGAAATTCCGCTAAGAGATAAATAATTTAGAGGAGAAGATGGTTAATTATTAGGTTTGCGTTTTCGAGTACGTTAACGATTATTTATATTATTTTGAAGGTTTAGTCGGCGATTCCGGTATCGAAGTTTTAGAGGAATATATTTATGATTTAGTTATTACTATTAGGGGTTTAGAGGTTTAGCCGGTTCTTACTATTGTATTTTTTGTAGTTAATTTGATTTGCGAAATTTGGTTCGATATTTTGCCTTCTTTTACTAATATAGTAAATAGGTTTAGTAATCCAATTATTCGGGATATTATTACCCTTAATATACGAGGAGGTTATTATATAATATATATTGTAGAAGTAATAGGGTTTAATTCGGATAACGATATAAAGTAGGAGGTTATTTCTCCGGTTGTTAATTTTCCTTTGGTATAGTAGAGGAAGAGACGTCGTTTAGATAATTCGGGAGTTGCGAACCTTTTTATTACTTTTTGTCGCGGTAGAAGTAGAGGCGGTTTATTTAGTTCTATTAGTAGTAGCCGAGGTGGCGGATCCGGTACCGGCCGTTTTAGATAGGGTTTAGGTTGTAGATAGTGCAATATTTAAACGTTTAATTAATTAGTTGAGGGTATATTGGATTGCTTACTAAAATAGTTTAGTATTAGAAATAAGTTATTAAATTCAGTAAGGAACGAATTGGTAGTGTTTGGTGTTTATGTAGTGATAAGATAAGGACGAGTTGACGAGTGTAGTGAGATATTTGGATAGTAGGAGGGAGGATAGGTTTTCCGGTAAAAGGCCGAAGACGTTTTAGACGTATATATAAAGTAGTTAGATAATTTAAATCGATTGTCCGGCAATTATCTCCTAATACCCCGGGAGATGTTATAGTACAGGAGGTATTAGGCCGGAATATATTAGTATTTGGCTATACCGAATCCGGTATGGTTAATTACTAATATAATTCCGGGTAGTAATAATAGTTTGGGACGGATTCGTCTCCTTTAAAACGAATTCCTCTCCTATTTAATTAATTATTATTTATAATTAGAAGTATTTATTTAGTGAAATTGTTTATTAATATAAGTTCTAAGTTGTGATTGATTGTAGTTCTTTAAGACGAATTCGTTACCTCTGTGACGAATCCGCTACGTATTAATCCCTTTAATAAATCCGTTACTAACGGATTCTTCTCTTAAGACGAATTCGTTTCTTGACGACTTTGTTAGTAGGTAGAATAGTGACTACGAACCCAGCTCTCCCTGGTTCGTAGTAAGACGTACGTTAAAGGTCGTTTTATTATATACCCTATAGGCAATTCCCTTTTTAAATTCAATTTTGCACTTAAAGAGTATAAGTTAGTAAAATTAATATTAAATCTTTATATATAAAATATAAATTAATTTATAAGTTTGTAAATATCTATATAAATCGGTTATATTTTCTATTCTCTATTATTAGTTCGGGGATAGGCCCTAACTAATAATAAGTTTTATAGTACTCCTTTTTATATAATATTTAAATATTTATTAAAATGCCACTTATATTTGAATAGGTTGCCACCTATATCTTTTAACTTAAAATACCGGGCTAATTAAATTAGTTTTAAAATTAACGTCCTAAGGATTTATATTATTATATACTAAAATCCTCGGATATTAGACCCTATTCCCTTAGGATATAAGAGCTTGCCATTTTAAAGAAAATAAATTAGTAATTAGAAGAATATTAATATATAGTAGTTATATAGTAAGTATATAATAAATAAACGAAAGTACTTACTAATAATTATATAAGAAAAATAAGAGGAGATAAATTATAAAAGTGAAAGTAAATTATAATAAGGGAAGAGTTTAGAATAATTTAAAATTAAAGGAAGGAGTAATTTTAAAAGTTGAAAAGAGAAAAATATACGTATTATACTATAGATAAAGCGATTGCTTTTATAGTAGTAGTAGGATTTATATAGATAGAAGGAATTAGTTAGAAGATTTTAAAGATAAAAATAAGTTAGAAGCGTAGGACTTACTATATAGGGTTTATATAAGAGTATATAGTAATAGCATACCTTTTATATTTGGTATTAATTTAGTAATTTAGTAGAGATTATTACGTAGTATATAAAAGTATACTGGATTTTATCGGGCGTACGTATAAAATAAATATTAGAGTAATATTTAAAAATATATTATATATTATATAACGTGGCGTTCTTATATATGAATGATAACGTATAAAACGTACGATATTAAATATAGGTTCTTCGTATTCGAACTAATTAGAATTTCAAATATAAATCTAATTTTATATTGTCTTATTTCCCTATTTTTCACTTCTCTTATTCGGATAATAAGACTATTATAATATTATTAGATAAATTATTTATTATACGTTGCCTAAAATTGACTACGCTAAATATACAGTAATTATAAATCTAATAATATAAATAGGGACGTAGGGAGGAGTGAAAATTCAGTATATTCCGCTCGCCGGTTTCTTCTCTAATATATTAAATATATAAATATCACTTCCCTACTATATAGCGTTACTACTTAAGGTAAATAGTAAACCCTCTTTAACTATTACATTATAAAACTAATTATTTAAGTAAGTAATATATTAAATATATTTTAATATAATGTAGTAGAAAAGTAATAAATAGAGAATAGGAAACGGTTAAAAAGGGTAGGAAATAATATATTACATTATAATAATAATACTTATAATAACGTTACGTATTCGTATCCTTTAACCTAAAAATAAATATCTAGACTAAATATTAGGACAATCTTGGGTATAAATATAGTAGAAACGAGAAATAATATTAATATAGTAGCGTTTTTACACCAATTTAAAAGCGAAAATTCTAAGCGAGCTGTTTCTATATATGATTATAGGTAAATTATTTACCTAATTACTAAATAACTATCTATATAACCGATATATATATTAATTTAAATTTAAATTAGTACGAAGAGAGAGTTCAAAGTAAGACTAAACTATTGTATTTTCTTATTTAATTAGGTTTTATCCCTAAATTATTCGGCTAATTATATTTTGAGAAGAGTTTATATACCGACATTATAATATTACTAGTAGACTAAGCGAATTATTTAATAGCTAATATAGTATAGGAATAAAATAGTTGAATAAGAAAATACAGTAATAGTAGTATTCTTATATAAATTTTATATAATTAGGTTCTACGCTTTTGACTTATTCTTATTTCTTAAATTTTTAATCCTTACTAGGCTTTATTATTATAAATTAGAGTTTGAGGTATTTAGATCTCCTAAATTAAAGGTAAATAATTTAATCCTATTTAGTAAAACGAAGAGCGAGAAAATTTAGAAAATATTTTGAATAAGCCGAACTTTTATATTATTACGAATAGTTTCTAAAATTTATTACGCTATAACGGGCCTATAAGCAGTTATTTATCCTATAAATTAAAATACTTATATAATTTTTTAATTATAAATTAGCCGCTAATTCCCTTAGAATATCCCTTATCTTATATATTAGTTTCTACCGAGATAATTAATTCGAGTAAATAGTAAGGCCCTACTTTAATTTAAACTAATTATAACCCTTTTTGAACGAAAAAGTAAAAAGGGTTAATTACTTATTATTAAACGTATTACTTATATTATATACGGAGCTAGGTTTATATATAAAATATATAAATAGAATAATTATTATATACGTATACTATATGAAATTGTAATTCTTATAGAAAAAAATAAGGAAATCGAAGTATAAATAAATATCTGCGTATGTACTTTATATAAAGGTATAGTAAATTATATTAATAAATCTCTATTTTCCAGATCTTCTTCCTCTACCTTTATTTCTAGGTCTTCTAAATCTTCCTCTTTTTTTATCTTCCGCCTTTTTATAGTTCTCTCCTTCTCTATCTTTCACCTTTTTATAATTTTCCCTTTTTCTTCGTTTTTATTTAAATCCAAATTAATTAATATATTGATTTTACTTAAATTAATTAACGTATCGGTTTCCGAAGAATCCGGGATAATTGAATTTATATATACGATAAATACCTACCGAAAAATTCCCTACGAGAATTAGTAAATCTTCTTTTTTATTAACCCATTAATTTATTAGTATTCGCCCTACCTCTCCGCCTTTATTACCCTCCGAACTATAAGCGGTTTTAGAATTTAATAGTCGTATATTACCTCTTAAATAATTTTATTATTAATATACGCGAATATATCTTTTATTATACGTTTATAAAACGCTTTACCTTTTAATTCGGGCCCGGTAAATAGGGGCCGCTCCTTTAATTCTTCGACCCGTTATTCTAATTCCCTAATCCTATTTTAGTATAATTCGTAGAAAAATTCCCTAGTTTTATCTTTATATAATTTGTAGAAAACGTTTAACTCTTCGAAAATAATAAACGATTTTACATTAAGAATAATAGGTTGAATATTTAATTAAATAATAGCGAGTAGACCCTCTTCGGTTCTATTAGTAATAGATTCGGCTATTGTTATTCTAATATTAGTAGTTCGACGGGTAGCCGGGGCTATTATTAATTTTAATTATTTAACAGGTAGCCGGTATTGAGCTAGTAGGAATAGGTTATTATAATTATTTTCTTTACTAATAATATAATTTCTATATAAATATTATATAAAGCAGAAATATATAAAGATATTTAGTAGATGAAGATATGTAGAAACGCTATAGGTAAAGAAGTACCGATATAAATAGGTTAATATAGTAGGAATATTGAAAGATTAGAAGGAAGGGAGTATAATTTATTAATATTAATTTTCTATTAAATCTAATAGTAATTCTCTTCGCCTAATTATCGAAGTAAATTATCGGATAATATCTTCCTCTCCTTCTATACTATAATAATATACTATTTTACGAATTAGGAAATTATATATAGCCGCTATATAATATTTTACTCCAATCGAACGACTTATTATCCGATTCGGGTTTAAAATTAGGTTTGTATTTCGTCCTAAACTATAAATATATAACGTGCCGTATCCGAAGCTACAAATATATAATATACTATATTCTAAATTTAATAGAGTAATAATATCTATTTATTATATAAGGGGTAATAGAAAATCTTTAAATAAGCGTCTAGAGCCTAGCAAATGGATAACGTCTTATTAATAAAATAATAAGATTTATTCGTTATATAAAATTAGGGAAAATTCGAATACGAATTCAGAGTACGGCGGGGAGCCGGATAAATAGATAAAGTCTTCTTAATTTATTAGGGAGTATAAAAATATAATTAAAGTTAAATTAAAAGTAGTTAAAATTAAATTAAAGGATTAGGAAGATTCGGTAAATTATCTTAAAATTGCTTTAAGAGACGAAGATATTGCTTTAAGAAAAATAGAAACGGTTTTAAATAGAGCTATTCCTAAATTAAAGATTACTAATTATATTTCTATTTTCAATAAAATTTACTAATACTATATAAAGAATACATTTACTATTAATTCTATTCTAATTTATAATAGAGAGAGACGTAATAACCCGCAAATTAACGAATAGGTAAATAAATTTAATAAAGCGATTTATAATATTACTTCTTATTTCTCCGCTTTATATAACGCTTTCGAATCCAATTTGGCGGAAGCTAGAAACTCTAACGCTTAATCACTTTCTACAATTAGTTCAACCTTAGCAATATTTCTCCTAATTTAATTATTTAATTACTTTTTAAAAGAGGAATTATCTTCCGTTTAAAGCGTTATAGGATAATAGCAAGGGGTTTTAACGCTAATAAAAACTATTAAAAGTACCGCGGGGAATTAGGTAAATAAATAAAATTTTATTAATAAAATAATAATATTTATTTATTATATAAAACGTAATAAAAAGTGTCCGAATAGGATACCGGAGCCCGGCGAAGGGGTCGGAACGGTTTTATTATCCGATTCGAGCTTAATTTTAGGATTACTTCGCTTCTAAAGCTATAAATATATAACCTTTTACTAATAGAGAACAATATCTATTCTTTATATAAATTAGAACAGTTTTATTACTTTTAGAATTATAAATATACAGCCTTTTACTAATAGAGAACGATATTTATTCTTTATATAAATTAGGACGGTTTTATTACTTTTAGAATTATAAATATATAGCCTTTTACTAATAATATAACGATATTTATTCTTTATATAAATTAGAATAGCTTTATTATTCGATTCGAATTTAATTCTAGAGTATTAGATTACCTCGCTTCTAGAGTTGTAAATATATAGCCTTTTACTAATAACGCAACGATATTTATTCTTTATATAAATTGGGACGGCTTTATTATTCAATTCAAACTTAATTCTAAAATATTGGATTACTTCGCTCTTAGGGTTATAAATATATAGCTTTTTATTAATAGAGAA
The DNA here is from genome assembly GCA_009806235.1 of Neurospora sp. CHS-2018c. NCBI lineage: Eukaryota > Fungi > Ascomycota > Sordariomycetes > Sordariales > Sordariaceae > Neurospora > Neurospora sp. CHS-2018c. The sequence continues at coordinate 488,665 of RAPC01000006.1, read as the reverse complement.
CAATATCTATTCTTTATATAAATTGAGACGGCTTTATTATCCGATTCGAATTTAATTCTAGAGTATTAGACTATTTCGCTTCTAGGGTTATAAATATATAGCTTTTTATTAATAGAGAACGATATTTATTCTTTATATAAATTAAAACGGCTTTATTATCCAATTCGAGTTTAATTCTAGAATTAGACTACTTCACTTCTAGAATTGCAAATATATAACATTTTACTAATAATATAACAATATAAATATAGTATATAATACTAATATTTATACTATTCAGACAAATAATTAAATTTAGCGTATTTTATAAGCGAATAGATTAGTATCTCTTTTATTTCTTTTTCCTTTACTATTAGATATTAGCCTAGGTAAGGGGATCAGTATATATTCGGCGCTCGAAAATTAAACTTCGGAAAGAAAACATTCTTAAGGATTTATATTCGATATTGGTATTGGGGAAGGAATTAGTATTATACTTCAAATTGCCTACTTTAAAATTCGTATAAAATAATCCTATATCCTTTTAAATTTTTAGTCCAAATCGTATAATACATCCTATAATATAATACTTTAAGTTTTCTTTTCTATTTACTTTCTTACAACCGGTTACCAAATTTATATTCTATATATAATAGGTTGACAACGGTCTTAAAGCCCTAGTATTTTATATAAATACAAATCTTTTACTATATTAACCACTCCTTTATTTTCTTCTCCCACTTCCTCGTAATATTTAATTCCTAATTCTAATACCGACGACAAATATATTAGCCCTGCCTTTATCAATTTCCTAAACAATAATATTGAGAATAAGCCGTCTTATATAGGAGATTAATTATAAGATATAGGTTTTTATTAGGTATATAATTAAATATTTTAAATTAATAATTATAAATATTATATGCTGATTATATGGTAGGTATAGGTAGAAAATAATAAATTTATTATTAGTAGTAACGGAAAGAACTAAATTAGAATAGGTAAAATTAGGGATTATTAAACAATCTTAATATATTTATAGACTTCTATAAAGGGCGTTTTAAATTTTATATATTATATTAATTAATATATATAAAACGAATATATAGATATCGACAGTAAATTTAGTAGAAAGGGCGCTGAAGAAGTAATACAGAGGTTTTGAGGCGTTATTACCTTCGGTCTTAAGAAGAACAGCAAGCATAGTTCTATAGTAATAGAAACTACTTTAAAGTTTCTAGAATAAGAACCTAACCTAATTATTATACTATTATATAATAATTATATATTAATATTAACCGTAACTATAATAGGCGGTATAATAAAGCTTGGAGAGCGTCGAATAGTTATAGCAGTATAAATATTTGCGTAAATCCTATACCCGAATTAATAAGTTGGAATTTATCGTTTGACCGCCCGAAGATGGCTAATATCAGACGGTTTCTATTACGAGCGAAGCCCGCGTTCTCGCATATTAATATAGATAATTTATAAGAATATTTACGTAATATAATTAAAGTATACTATATTGGATTTTTCGAAAGATAGAATAATTACTATAGTTATAATCTTATAAGGTATTTTAATTTAGAATTGTAAACTATTTACTACGGGGTATAACTATAAGTATTTACCCGTAGTAAGTATCGAGTAAGTAAAATAATTTTTCCTATTATATATATATACTATTTATATTAATTCTAGTAGAACGTTTAGTTTATTAGTTGCCTAAAGGCGGTTACGGCTGCGGAATAGTATTATACGATTAATATTAATCCCGGTATTTAAGGATTGGATATCCTTTATTTATAATTATTCTTCGAAATAGGCATTAAGCCTATACTCTTAGAATATCGATAGATCAATTGTATTAAGCCAAATAGGAAGTAATATAGTAAGAGTACGTTAGTTAATAATTATAAGGTATAATTTATATTAATATATTAATAGGAGGTCTATATAATATAATAGTAATATTTAAATATTAACGGGTTTTATACCTAATGAAATATAATATTTTTATTCTATAGAAAATTATTCAGTATTTATTCTTTCTTATTATTAATAGAGGATAGTATTTATACTACCCTCCTCCTCCGTTCTAGACTACGGAAGATATAGTAGATAATATCCGAAGTACCGTCAAGGAATATTAGATCCGATTAGTTAGAAATAAGAATCCTATAACCCTAAGTATAATATTATATTATTTCTTATTATTTATTATATATCGAACATATACTTATATAATTCTTTTTTTATTTAAAACGCTTTATAATATATCCGGACTTCTAGAAATTAGTTACCCGATAGAGGTCGATCGATCTATAATTTGGGTTACAATTTTCGTTCTAAATTTAAAATAAGGTTAAAATAGTTATTCGACGTGAATAAATATTGTAATATCCCCTTAATTACTATTTTATTAATAAGTATAGTAATATATATATACTTTATATATTCCCTTTTTTTTTTTAATAATTAACAATTCCTTAGGCGTTAAATAGGAATATAAAATAGACTTATACTTTAGGCTAACTCAAGCGAAATTCATTTATAAAATTATTCGAATATTTATAATTTTGGAAAATACCCTTAACAACTTTATAATTATCTACTACTTATAAGATTAAGCCGAACGCTTTTTCTAATAAAGCTTTTTAGAAATCGATTTATTTTTTAAAATAATTAAAGGATTAATTAATTTCTTTTCGATTATTAGTTAGATATATAATAAATAATATATATGAATTTTATCCGTATTATATACCTAATATATTTTACTAACTACGTATATCTTTATAGGGATCGAACCTTATATCTACGTCTTTACTACATTAAATTTAATAGAAGGGTACGAGCGGTTATTTAAAGTAGTATTTAATATACTATCCGAAATTACCGATTACCCTATTCAATAATACTACATCTACCACACTTAACGAGTAATCTAATATATTCTTACTAATATAGATTCCAAGTAGGCTACTAGTATATCCTTATTTTCGAATAATTTAAATATACGTACTAATTTAGATAGGTCTAAGTAAATACTTTTAAAAAGAATATTCCCGAATATACCTATTTGATTAGGAAGAGTATTTATAGTATATTCTCATCTTCTATAAAATTTACGTTAATAGAAACTTCCGTAAAGTATAGAAGAATCCCGATCTCGATATTATATACGAAATTTATAATATATAGGATATTCTAAATAAAATAGAATACTAAGCTCGGATTGACCGTATATATATAATATATTTATAATTGGTATCCTGGTTTAAAAATAAATAGGACTATTCGTAAATAGTCTTAGGTCTATATAAGGCAGAGTTAAAGGTGAATAAACTATATTAGAATTAGACCTCGCTTAATATTAATATAGTAGAGGTTTTATACTTTGAAGAGAATAATACAGTTAGTAGAAATTTAATTCTATTTTACATTATATTAAGGTAAATACGTAGATGCTAAATGGACTTAACGTATACTAATATTTATAATAGGCTTCGTCGGTATATTTTTATAAAATTTTAAGAGTTTGGAATTAGGCAGTCTTATATAAGTAATATATTAGCATCGCCTTCTTTTAAAAAGTATTGTACGAAAAAAGGTTTCCGGAATAAAGACTATTATAATTAGAAGTAATACTATTACTATAATAAATAGAACCCGAATGGAAATTAGTTTAATCCCCGAAATCCGTTATTAATAACCGTCTATATTTATAATATAATTAGTAACGGATTACCTATTCTTAATATTAATAGTTTACTTATTATTAATATAGATCTATTTAATATATATATTCCGCTTATATCCTATAGCGTATTATTTCAACCTAAACGTTTTAAAGATATTATAAATCTAGTAGGCATATATACTCCGTTTATATTATATACTATACCGTTTCAATTTAGACGTTTTAGAAATACCGATTTCCTTACTTTATTACTTCCTTCTTCTCTAATTCTTAATATCCATAGGGCTTAAAGGAATAAAATATTACCGTTTGCCTTAGATATAAGTAGGTTATTAATTACTACGCTATTATATAGTAAATATATATTAAAAGTTGAATTACTATTAGTAAAAGGGAAAAGAAGGGAGGTTTTAGAAGTTTTTAATTTAAATAACGAAGGCCAATTATTTAGGAATTAACCGGTTAGGCGGGTAATTATTAATCTTTTAGAATCGGACGACGAAAATTTAAATTAAGAAATTTAATTATCCTAAAATCAACCGTTTAGGAAAGGGAAGGAAAAGGAGGTTATTTCCCTTTAGAATTAACCCCTTTATAATTAACTTTTTACTTAAGGAAAAGAGGATTATTATTATCCTATTAATTTTATACCTAATAATTGGAGTAGTAGTTAGGCTAATTATAAAGAGCCCTTTTTTTCTTACTTATTTTAGTTAAACGAAGAATTAACTACTACTTTAATATATAGGGAATATATATTGAAAGATACTCCGCCGTCGGCAAAAGGAAAAGAAAAAAAGGTTTTTACGATCTCGTTGGGTATAAACAATAATAGAGGCTAAAATTCCTATTATTAAATATATATAGAAGCCTTTATATTAAAAGTTCCGTCGATAATTATAACCTTATATAAAATATATATAATAAGAGGGAATTATAATACAATTAATTTTATTACAATAAGTAATAGCGAAGATAATTAAAACAATAGTACTACTAATAATAATAAAACCCCGCCTAATATATAGTTTAACCCCTATATTATTAAAGTCGAAGAAATAGAGCTTATACTTTCTAAATCCACTATAAATAAAAAAAAGGTTACTCCTTTTCCAAGTTCAAAACGTAGTACTAAACGCTTATTTATACCCATAACCGAATTCAATATATTAGGGATATATAATAACCCTATTATTATTTTAGATTTAGAGGATTTAAATAAAGAGGCTAAGAATTATTCCGATTTTAATATTAGGTCTAACCGTAATTATTTTATAGAATACCCCGATATTAGGTTTAACTATAATTTATTAGGGGATTTTTACAAAATTAGGTTTAAAATTATAATAGATTAAATATTATTTAATTTTATAGTTATTAACGACGAATATTTACTTAAGAAAAATTTTTATCCTAATAAACCCTACAACAATTAATATAATTTGTATTAGGAGAGCTAAGAATATATTCTAGAATAGTATTAAGAGCGCTAAGCTAATATATAGGATGTATACTAGGATTGGAAATATTAGAAACAAAAGTATACTATAACGGGCTTAAATTTACAAATTGGGTAGATATATATAAATTACGTATATAATGATAATAGATTTACGGCGGGCCTAAGTTTATAAATTGGGCAGGTATATATAAATTATATATATAACGATAATAGATCTGCAGCGGGTCTAAATTTATAAATTAGGTAAGTATATATAATAGGTATATATAACGATATAGATATAGTAGGCCTAAATTTACAAAATAATTCTTCGCAACGCTCTAATACGGATTTATTCCTATTATTATTTAATAAGGCGTATATTCCTACGAATAGGTTTAATTTCTATAGGGAAGAGGAATTTAAAGCGTTGTAATAAAGGAAAGAATAATAGAATTTCGGTTTTTATTTATACTTATTAGATAATATCAATCGATTAGTTAATAAATTATAAATACTTGAGTAATATAATTAAATAGAGCGTTTGAAGACGAATGGAATGATGTATAGTATTTATAAAAAGGTAGTATATTAGTGTTTTACTACTAGTATTATTAGGGTTGTCTTTTTTCGCTCGTTCCAATGGCAGTACTTTATCTTTTAACTCCTTCTTTTATTTCTACTATATATAATTATTATATAAATATAGCCGTTTATACAATCGAAAATAAAATAGTTATTAAAGAGAGGAAGGTACTTTTATTATACTATAAATTTATATAGAACTGGTAATACTAGGAAGAAACCTAGACCTAGGTCGGAAAATGTTTATATAAGTGATATTTATAAATCCTTTCTTAATATTAGTCCCAAAATCCTTCTAAATATTAATTCCTTTTACGGCTACTAATATTTTACTATACTAACCCGTTAATTATAGTATACTATTACCATCGCTAATATTATTTAAATATCCAGCCCTAATACGTTTAAAAAATCTATTTAAATTCCCGTCCGCTAGTAAAAAGATTTATTCGCTTCTTATATATTATATATATATATAGTAGTTAAGCGTTACTACGCTTATACTTCGAAAAGAGATGAAGTGCCTAAAGTTATTAGTATTTATTAATTATAAGGAGAAAAGTATTCAAAATTTACTTTAGCTGAAGTTAATTTACAGAATTTAGTTAAATCCGCTTCCTAATCCCAATATTAGTTTTATTATCGAGATAATTAATATAAAAGAGTCTTTTACTATAGGGGGTTGGGTTTTAGGCCTATCCTAAGCGAGCTACTGCCCCTCTATAATAAGGAATAGCGGAATTGTACTATTACTTATTAATTCCTTAGGTAAAACTTAATACTATTAATATATATTTAGGATATAGGGGGGAGGAATACTATATATTCGGTAGAATTTAGTTCCCTAAATACTTATAAACACTAGGGACGTACGATTAAAATTAGAATACGTTAGTTTTACTTTTATAGAAAATAGGTATTAAATATAATTTTATTTATATAATCTCCTCTAACTACTCTGCGAAGAACTAGAGTTGGGAATTGGTATTAATATAATTATATAATATTAATAATATTTTAATTATATATAAATTCTATATATAAAAATTATAATACTTATTTAAGTTCATTTAAAAATTAAGTATATCTCTAGCTATAAAATAAGACCTAGCGCTTTAATATTCTAAAGAATTTTTAGTATTTAAATATTATAATTAAATTTAGGAATTTACGCCTCTCTTATAATATATTCGAAAGAAGGGGAAGAAGGCTTAATACGAATACGGTTAAAGATTATTATATATAAATATATATTAATTGATTGGAAAGGGGCGAATAAATTTATTTATATTAGGATAATTATTACGAAAATATTTGCGAAGTTAAATAATTTATATTATTATATATTCAATAAATGACTATCTAAGTAATAAATATACTTCGCATTGAGAAGAAGTAGTAAAATTACATATATAAGATATATCCTCGCTAATATAACAATTAAGATATTTTAATTAATAAAAGTATATAATTAAATATATAGGTATAGTAAAAATACTTATATAAAGTCGTTTATTATAGAAATTTAAACGGCCGGGTTAAGCGGATGTACATTATCCGCTATAGTAACTATAGAAATTATAATTATTAGTTTTATAATTGAAATTTATTGCGTATATATTATATATAATATATATTAAGTATTTACAGTTTTAGGTAGGGATACTAACGTCCCTTTCCGCTTATTATCCTTAAATTTTATTAATTACCTATTAATTAACAAATCTGAAATTTGACAAAACTTATTCGGAGGTAATTATCTAACGTTATTATATAGGATTGGGCCTATATATAAATAAATATATATACTTATTATAAATATTATATTAAATTGTATATTGAATATATATACTATAGTAGTATTCTATTTCGCTTAGGTTCTATTCGTAGAGGACTATGTCGTTAGGGCCGATAAATTCCTCGAAATTGCGTAGATCCGGATTTAATTAAGGGAAATTTATATTATATAGTTATTTATTATTTACTATAGTTCGTTACGGATCATAGTAAATCCACCTCACCAAACTAACTATAACATAGTCAGGGTATCCTCCCTTAAGGACAACCTTATATTATAGTAATATAAGAGGGCTTGTCCCGTTATCGCCTTCGGCGTTAATTCTAATTAGCAATCAATCATCTACCTACTATATCTTACACAGTCACTTATAATCGCTATATAAAGTTCCAAATAAAGGCTCCCGGCAATACTAATAATTATCGTCAATCCTACTATCATCACTTACGTATTATCTCTTTGCGTAATAAGTAATACCTATAGTTTAAAATCGAACTTTCGTTTTACATTATTATTCCCTTTTTTCTCTTCCTTTAAGGGGGAGTCTCGTAGGATTACGTCAAAGTCTTCTCGCCTAATAGCGTTACGTTAATTCTTTCACCATACCCTCCAACCCTTCCAATCCGGATATCGATATAAATTTATTATCGTCAACTAAATCCGTCTCTTACAATTAGGACCCAATATAGACTATACTCGCTAAATAATTCAAATTTTTTATAACAGAATACTTAGAACTATACTATAATAAAAGAATTATAAATCTAATATATTAAATTATCGTAGAGGCTATAATAATTAACCCTACCGATTAACCCGGTAAATAGTTTTATAACGAAAACTATAATATCGATAAGATAAAAGAATTCGAAATTAGATAGGTTCTCGAACTAAATTTAATAAACGAGGCCGTTAAGGCTATTTACCGCAAATAGAAAGAGCTCGTTCTATTTGGCGCGTAAATTTATAAAGTTCTTACTAAGAATCAAATCCCTCTCGGCGTTGACAAACCTATTACTAAGGCCGTTTAAAAGTAATTTATCGCCAAATAGAAGAGAATTACTAAAATCGCCAGAAATATTACTCTCCTCAACGAAGTAGTTCGCCCGTCGTTTTGTAATTCTATTGTTAGTATATTAATTAACTCTTATAATAATAATAGTTCTATACTTTATTCGACTTCGTTATTAACCCCGTTAGTCCGTTATATTAATTCAACCCTATCCCTAATAGAATTTTCGACTCCGGCGCTAATAATACCCGTAATTCCGGTCAATTCGGCTATAAGGGGACAGCAGAGCAATACGCAGGTACTAGCCAAAATAATCAATTAAGGTTCTACGAAGAGAAAAGAGGAGAAAGACTAGCCCGCAGGGCGGACCCGGCCACCTATCCTTTTATAGCCGTACGCAATTATAGGTACCTAACTACCTAAAGCAACTAAGGTCTAGGTATAGAATCCTATAGAAGCTAGAGGAGACCCGAGGGTTCTAGGGCTTGCCGGCTTAGCGTACATTACCGGCACCCGTCGTCTAGCCAACTATATACTAAATACTAATGCTAAGCGCTAAACCTATAATATTAACCCCCCCCTTATCCTCCTCTAACTATAACCGCGTCGCACTAATTACACTCATTTATTTATATAACCCAAAATCTCACCCCTCTTCTAAACTCACTCTCTCTCTTACTCCCTATTAATAATAACCATTATACCGTTAATATACCCTTATCTAAATATTAGACCATACCCGTTACCCTTAAAAACCTTTATTATCTATTACCTATTACCAGAACCCAAACCTCATTACCCTAATTTACTAGCCCGTTATATTACTAATTCGTATATTCTCTAATTCTACTCCTAATACAAATTGCTTTAGACTTTACCCACTTACACTTACCCCCATTATACCGGAAATAATCGTTATTATCCTTCCGTCTAATACTCATAAATCGACCCGCACCGCTATTATTAGAATAACCCCGCAATAATACTCCCGCTATATAAATATTAACGAACCCAATACCTACGTACCCGCTAAGGGTAGAAATTACTACGCCCCTTATATTAAAACTAAGGAGGTCGATATTTACTAAGTCTAGCCCTTTACTATCTAGGAGCGGTATACCGCCTAATTAGCGCGTAATTACCCCATCGGTAAAAGTATTATAGCCGAAACATATAAATAATTCCGGAAGACTATAATTACCGCTCATTACTTTAACGAATTAAAATAAAATAGCTTAGCCATTAAATAAATAAACCTATAACTTATAATTTAATTTTTATTCTTTCGTACTTATATTACTCTAAGGACGCCGCTTATAAAGTCTTTAATTACCCTATAGGGGTTAAACCGCCTACCGCTCCGGTCGCCGCTATAGCAATTTTAATTACAGTCCTAGCGAGCCTAGATTCTATACCTCCTACTTCTCTAACGGGGGTATTAAAGACCTTAAGTAAATTAAGGGAAGAGTTTCGTACTTTCTGTATTAATTAGGGTAATTAAGCTAATTCTTAAGCCTTTACTTTCGCCGAACTTTCTCATACTGGCCGCAAGGCCGTTATTAAATTCGAAATCGCCGCCGCTATTACTAAATCTATTACTAAAAACGCCGCCTCTACCGCCGCATTTACTAATATTATTACTTTAAATATTATTACCGGTATTAATACTATTATTTCCGGGTTTAAATCCTACCTTTTTGGGTTCGAATCCTAATATATTACCGCTTATAATATCTTATCCGGATTCGAGTCCCGTCTTTCTAAATTCGAATCCTAGTACATAAACGTTCGTAGTATTCTTTCGGGGTTTGAGGCCTGCCTTTTGGAACTCGAATAGAAAGAGAGGGAGAAGGAAAGGAAGGAAGTGGTAGAGGAGGAAAATATATTACTAAATAAGGAGGAGTTTCGTACTCGGTTAGGTTTACTATTTAGTAGGGTAATCGGGGGTATTAGTACTAATACTTTTATACCGGAGGAAATAATTAATAATACCGTTAGGCCAGAGGAGATAAAGGGAGTTAAATAGTAGAAGGAGTTAGTAAATAGGGGTAGGGGTATATATTCAGAGCCGGAGGATAAGCCAATAGAATTCGAAAAGACCGAGAAGGAGAAGAAGAAAACTAAGAAAAGAATACGCTTTATTAGGGTAGAGGGTAAGGAAACCGAGGCCGAAGTTGCAGCGGAGGCTCCGCCTAAAAAGAAGAAGAAGGTTACCCGTATAGCTTAGAAGCCCCGTTCATCTATTTTAGTAGTATTAGAACCCTCCGGCTCGCTAGAGCGTAAATCTCTCGACTCGTTTATCTTAGGGGAAACCTTTTAATTAATTTTCATTTAATTTCTACGCCTTTTCTTTAGCGCTATTAATATTAACTATTTTCCCTATTATTTCCTAACTTTTATAAATTATTCTACTAGGCCGTCGTTAATTCGAATGTCTCCGTATTCCTTTTTAAAAGTCTCTAGCGCCTCCGTATCAGTAAAATCCTTTAAGGGATACTATAAAGGTTTATAATAACTTCTCTATTTTATAAAGACCTTCTTATTAAATAGGGAGCCGTTTACGTACAAGATCTTTTCTATAAAGTATTCCTCTTCGCCTTCTATTAGAACGGAAAGTAGTTAATAGTTTATAATTACTTATCCCGGTAGAGGGTTATTTATAGCTTTTCGTAAGAGGTCTACGTAAAAAATATTATAAACATTATTAAGAAGGCTAAAGAATTCTACTACTAACGGAGAGAGGATTCGAAAAACTATATATTTTACGTATAATTAATCTAACTTCTTCTTTAGCCGAAGGGAAATATAATTCTTAAGGTTAAACTAAACTTTATTGCCGATTTAGAAGCGTTCTACTAATTGCCGTATATAGTTAGTATATTTCTCCTATTCCTAGGCCGCTATAATTATTATAACTTAATAAATGTCCGTAATTTATAATAGTTTTTTAACAAATTATTAAGCCCGGATATTAGCCGGAATATAGGGGTTTCTAATAACTTCGAGGATAATTAGTATAATAGGTTTAGGGTTAAAATTATATATAGCGAAGAACGGAGATATGCCGATAGAGGTATTAATACGGTTATTAATTACTAATTAGGCTATTAAATACTACTCGTACCAATCGTCTTAAACCTAATTAATATAAACTCTTAAGAAGGCTTATACTTCCTAATTTATTCTTTCTAGGCCGCCGTCGGTTTAGGGGTGGTAAACTATATTAAATAATTATTTAATTCCAATAAATTTATAGAATCGTCTTTAGAACCTACCGGTCTAATTAGAGCTACAATTACTAACGATAGACCGTAGCCAGCCGTAATACCGGACGAAGTAATTTAAAAATCTCTCTATATAAATTTCTATATTTATAAATAATATAAGCTCTAAAATAACGTTCTTATTAAAACGGTCCTTAATAACTAATAAATAAATATTACTATTAGACTTTAGGAAGTCGGTAATAAAATCTATTTATATCTTACGGTAAAATTAATCGGGGACCGGCATAAGTTATAAAAGCCCCCTCCGTTAATCTCTTTAATATTTAATCGAACCGTATATATAATAATTACGAAGGAATTAATATATATATACATTTAATAGCGGCTAATAAAAGTACCAGGTAAGAGCCGCTATAATATTTTCCCTTCTTAGGTACCCGAAAGCCTAAAAATCGTATATAATCTAAATAATTTTAATATAGAGGGTATTAAATTCCTAATCAATATTAGAAAGCTTTACAACTTCGGACTCAATAGTTATAAAACTCCCGGGAATTTAGAATTTACCTTTATACTACAATTTGCCCTTATCGTTTACCGAACAATCCGCTATTTAGAACCGCAACTTCATTAAGGAAAAATCCCACTCGTTATTCTTAATTACTTAAAATACTTATTAATAAAGGGGGTCCTTCGTAATAGTAATATCCTAAAATTGTTATAAATCCGGATTTTCAAATATTTATATACCCTTTCTCGCCCCGGTTTGAAAGCGCCGAATTCCTATAGCCGAAATCCGTATATAATTCCATAATACCAAATCCGGGATTAATTAGAGGTTTCAAATTTCCCAATTATTACCGGTAGGCCGGTTTTAATCCCGGCGGGACAAAGCGTTTAAGACAATAACTTCTTTACCCGGACGGTATTAGAATTCAAAATTAAAATAAAAGAGGTATTTAGCCTAATAGGCTTACCGTTTAAAAAGGTATTACCGGGTTATAAAATATTTAAAATTCCGGTAGTTAATAAGGATAGTAAAGGTTTTATAATTATATAATTCCACTTACTATTCTTTTAAATAATCGATAATAACTAGTATTTTTTTATTATAAATAAGGTTATTACACTTAATAAGCATTAACTTCCTTAAGTAGAAAGCAACGACCTTCTATTAACCGTTAATTTTTTAAATTAAATAATTACCGAAAGTAAAGCCGCTATAATCGGTCTCTAAAAATATCGGGCATTTTAAATCCTACTCTATAAGGATCGGTACCCGGGTAAATAAAACTTTTAACCGTTAGAAGGCTTCTTTATAGGCTATAATTTATTCGAACGCTACCCCTTTCCCAATAAGAATTATAAGGGGCACTACGATAGTAGAGAAATTTAATATAAATATTTTATAATAATTTACAAACCTAAGAAAATTACAGACCCCCTTCTAAGATATTAAAATAGTCTACTCCAAAATAGCTTTAACCTTATCCGGGTCGGCTTAAATACTAATTCCCGCATAAATAATAAAACTTAAGTATTTAATTTTCTTAACGGCGAATTCGTATTTATTAGGGTCTAAATAGAAGCCGGCGTCCCGGAAGCGCTCGAATACTAACCGGATTTTCTTTATATAATCCTCCTTAAACCTATTTATAAAAATTAAAACGTTATTTATATAAACCGAATAAAAGTTATTTAAATAATCGCCTAGTATACTATTAATATACTATTAGAAGGCGGTTAAAATACTATAGAAGCCGAACGGGACTATTAATTATTTAAATAATCTATACCGAATCCTAAACGCCGTCTTTAGTTCTTCTCCTTCTACTATATAGATTTTATAGAAGGCTTATACTACATTAACTTTTAAATACTATTTTATACCCTTAAATACCTTAAAGGTTTCGCAAATAAAGGGAAGGGGGTAATAGTCGGCCTAAATAATAACATTAAAAGCCCGGTAATCGTAGTAGAAGCGGAGGCCGCTATTAGGTTTCTAGATAAAGAATATTAAAGTACCGGCTTCGGAATTATTAGTACGAATAAATCCCTTATTTAATAAATCCCAAAGAGTCTTCTTAAATACTAAGAATTCTTCTCGAAATATACTATACAACGGGCCGTAAAATAGGGGGAATTCTTTACTATTTAAGCCTTTTTTAATTTCAATTTTCAAATCTACCCCGGGCTTATACTTATTAATACAATCAATTTCCTACTTCTTAAAAAAAAATAGTAAATTTTAAAACTCTCGGGGGATAATTTACTTAAACTCCTTATCGGTACGGACTCTCTTAAATACTAAAACCTTTTTAATATCCTTTAAAATAATTACAAAAATATACGTATTAGCAATATCGCAATCGTACTATTTCTTAATACGCTTATATATACTAATAAAAATAGTAGTAAAAATATATATAGCGCTTTAGAACTCTTAAAGAACCGGAAAGGTCTCTAACTTATCCGGGCCAATATAGTCGACCTAGGATTCTATAACGCCGTATTATAACCTCTTCTCGTAAAGGATAGAGTAAGCTTTATTAGTAATAAATTATAACTTCCCGAAAATAATAAGGTATTCTAATTCAAGGATAACGTAAGTATAGGTAAGGGAAATACAGCCTTAAAATTCGATAAGGAAATAGGCAATGCCTTAAATAGTAATACTTTCTATAGTAATTATAGTACCCCGAATTCGCCGGCCCGGGATCGGGACAATAAGGATTTAAAGATCTTTTATAATATTTTTACTAATAACAGCGAAGTATTAATAACTTTTATTAATAAAGGCGTAGAATAAATTTGTAAAATTAATAACAATTAGTATTAAAATAGGTTTTATTTCTATTTATAATTTAAACTCTTCTACTTTACTTAATACTTCGGAAGAGGGCTCCAATACCCGACTTTATACCGGAACTACTCTTTTCCCTACTCTATATCGGAATTATTTAGAATATCCCCAATATTATTTTCTTCTAATAACGGGGCAACTTAAATAACTTAAATACGGATACCCTTATTACCTTAGGGGTTAATAATTAAGAAATAAAGGCATTTAACAATTATATACCTAGAAGCTCCGCATCGGATATAACGACCTTCGGCTTTACATTTATCGCACTCTTCTTAAGAGACCTATTTAACTCTACCTTATTATTATAAGGAAGAGCCTCCGCTACGAATACCGCGAATATTAGTTATAACTATAATAATATTACCGTCGGTATTATATCGAATCCTAAAAGACGAACCGAAGGAAGAGGTAATACTTCTAGATTATTATTAGGAATTAGAACGTCCCAAACCAATAGCAACGGGTAAATAGGTTATAGACCGTCGGTTTCGATTATTATTATTTCAAAGGAAAGCTTAGTAAAGGGTTCGGAATTCTCTAATCTTCTTATATTTACGGGCAATATTCTAAAGCTATTCTACGTAAATTAGATAATCGTCGGAAAGCTCGACCGTAAAGAGGTGATCATTAAACTTTTTATTAATAGCGCGGCGAAGGAAGCTAAACTTAGTTCGGCTATTCTAACTATAACCACTAGATTTTAAAAGTTCATTATCGAAATTAATATAGAATTTAGAAAACGGTTCGCCATCCTTCTAACGTATTTTAGCGAAGTTATCGAAGGCTTAATCTTGGGTATAACAGGTGCCGAAGATTTACCGAATTTACTCGAGCAATTCGGCCGGGTTCTTTTAACCCGTAAAGGTCCGGTAGGTCTAATACCCTTCGAAGCGCTATTGCTTTTCGTCGGGTAGGGTATTAAGGATTTCAATCTACGCCGCTTCTATATCGGTACAAAGACCCTTACGGAAATCGGCATTATAGATTTTAACAAATTTATTATAATAGAATATAAAAGTATTAGGCTTACCGTCCTACTTAAGGAAATCGAAAGGTTTACGCCGATAAGGTTTAAAATCGTTATTAGAAGAAGAAAAGTCGTCTCTAACCGACTTAAACTTCTCTTTATCCTTACCGTTATTATTCTTACTATTAAAGTCCTACTTAGTAAGTAAATCGAATACAGGTTTGAAAGTAGGTTGGGAATAAATAGAAAAGGGAATTAAAGACTTAATTTTATTCTTAAATTCGGGATTCGTTTATAAAATACGTACGAACGAACTAAGTAGGCCGGTAGCGTTAGTACCGTCAATACCTTCAGTAATATCTCTAATTCCTTCAGTAGGAAGTTAGAGGTCGTAAAATTCTTCTATATCAATATCAATATCATTATCGTTAAATATAGTAAAAAAAACTATTCCAATACTAATATATTACCGCGCTTACAATTATAAACAGTCCGTTTTTATAAGTAGGTAGAACTTAATATAAGGGGACAGCAGAGTAATACGTAGGTACTAACTAGAATAATCAATTAAGGTTCTACAAGGAAAAAAGAGGAAAAAGATTAGCCCGTAGGGCGGACCCGGCCACCTATCCTTTTATAGCCGTACGCAATTATAGGTGCCTAGCTGCCTAAAGCAACTAAGGTCTAGGTATAAAATCCTATAGAGGCTAGAGGAGACCCGAAGGTTCTAGGGCTTACCGGCTTAACGTACATTGCCGGCACCCGTCGTCTGGCCAATTGTGTGCCAGATGCCAGTACTAGGCGCCAGACCCATGACATCGGCCCCGATTTAGCCAAAGCCGGTAATACCCGCGCTAATTATAACGGAAATCCCGTAATAATTAGTATTATCCCTCGACCCGACCGCTATAGTATTTCCAACGGCTTCTAATACTATTAAAACCGAATTATATATATAATTATTCTAATAACTACTAATAAAGGACTATCTTCAATTTCGTACCTAAACGCTAATTCTTCTAAGCCCTTCCCTAGAATAAATTCGTCAAATATTCCTTTAATACGCTAATTCGTTCGGAAATACCGTACTATATTCTACTTTCCTAATAATTCTTCTTTAATATATAATCTATCTTCAATAATCTCTTCAATAGACTTTTTACTAAACTCTACCTTCAATACCAAACTTAATTCTAAATTAGCCTAATACTTTCCCAATTTATTAACAATCCCAACCTTCCTTTTAATAAATCCCCTCTTAACAACCCCTATAATCTACTATAGGAATTTATAATTTACTTAACCCTATAAATATCGAAATTAGAGGTAATTCTTCTAATTCTCATTTAAATTCTACTTCTACGGTTATTAATAAACTTATTAATACCTAATTTCGCCGTTTGCCTATTTAAGACGCCCGGTATACTAATATTAATTAACCCTCTAGAAGTCTTCCGGTTATTAAACCAATCCTTTATTAAACTTATACTATTTCTAATAGGATTATCTCCTCCCCTAATATACTTAGCGCTAATATAGGCTCAACCGATATAAATAATATTTCTAATTACTAATTTATATTAATAGAGGAGTCTACTCCGCTAATAGCCGGCAATATTACTAATTCAGCGCCTACTAGTATATTAGGATCCGCCGCCAAATCGGCGCTTCCTAATATAGCCCTTAATATAAAGAATAATATTAATACTACGTTTGCTTCGGACGTAACCCTATTGGCTATCCTAAAGATATTTTGCAAATTAGAGGCTAATTGTAATAAGAAGGACAAAATTATCGCCGATTTGAATAGGAGGGTTAAATAATTGCAAATCCGCCTTAACTATAAGGGAAATATAATTACTACGTCTAATACTATTAAATCTTAAAAGTTAACGGATGCCTTTATATTTTAGCCTAACCTATTTACAAACTATATTAATAAAAATACCGTCTTTATAAAAAGTAGAACGCAATACTACAAAAGTTATAAATTATAAATAGAATATATCTATAAGTAAATTAAAACTAGCGTTGACCGCTACAATATAATTACTATTAATTTTAGCAATTTATTATATAACGATACGACTAGATAGTAGACTAATATCCTATTCCGAGAAGAGAAAGATCGTATATACGGCAATTTAAAAGAATTACTTTATACTATTAATACTAAATTTAGTATTAAACCGGACGAAGTTAATTAATAATTTATAAAGAACTAATTTACTAAGGCAATAAATAAGAAATACCCTAATACTCTTAAAGAATTTATTATAAAACTCTTCGAATACGTTTGTATTTAAGGAAATTCTATTAATTTCTAATTGCTAATACGCCTTTAGAATTCTTTATACTCTGAATTGCAATTTAATTACGTCTGCCCCTCTATTACTAACCTTAGAGGAGAATAGTTTAATAACGCTAGTAATAAGGCTAAAATCCTCTATAAAAACTATAATGAAATTAAAAGTAGTATTACTTTTAATACCGGTTCGCTTAGTAATAGTAATAAAGAGGATACTAATTTTAATAATTGTGGTAATTTTAATAATTGCGGTAACTTTAGAAATCGTAGTAAATTTAGCGATTGCGGCCGTAACCGTTAACGCAATCCCTAGCGCAATAATAGCTTTCGCTAGGGTTCGCGCGATTTCTCTTATAATAAGTATAAAAATAGTAAATTTAACGGGCGTTGCAATAATAAAGGACGTTAAAATTTCTCTCAACGCTTTACCAAGCCTAATAATAATAATAATTTCCGTCGCTTTCCTAATAAACCCTACCGTATGTATTTTAATTTCTAACGTTGTTAAGAGAATAGTTCTAGCTATTATATATATTTAGGAGAGGTTAAATAAATTGTTAGCGATAACCCCGAATTATCTACTAAAATTACGTCTTTAGAGGAAAAAGGATTTATATATATCGGCGAAGACGAAGAATCTATTAAAATAGATAACTTTACTTATTATTCCGATAATATAATTAATTGTAATTACCCTTCGGTTTTAATTTCTTATAATATCTTATATATTTTTATTCCTAAAATACCCGTTTACGAAGTAATACTAATTCGATTACGGAATACTACTGTATTACTCGCGGACGGTATAGCCTTAAATCGGAAAAAGATCGCTTATCGCAATTAATATATACTATTTACTTTATAGTTTAAATAGGTTATTAAGGTAATATTTAATATAATTTTATATAAGAAGTAATAACGCTATAAAAAAAAAACGACGTATTTATAATTAAATATTAAACCTAACCCTAGCGATAAGGTAATACCTATTTATTTAAATATTAATACTTCTTATTCCTTAATCGATTACAAATTTATTAAATTATTCGCTAAAAATACTAAGTACACCTCTATAGAAGGAATATAAATACGAAGCGTTAATTCGACTACTAAAATCGATACCTAAGTAGAATTCGACTTCTACTTATTAAGAAAGGTTAACGGTATGCTAATAAATAGATATTTTTATATTAAGGCTAATATTATTAATAGGTTATTGGTACAATTACTATTAGGAATCGAATTCTTATTAGAATATAGCGTTAAGATTGACTTTAATTCGAATTTTTACTCTTTCCGCTCAATATTTAATATAAAGGTTCGAAGTTATCCTTATATAATACGAGAGGAAGAACGTAAGGAATCGCCTAACTATTTATCGGAAGTCTTCGCGTGTAATAATTACGTATTATAGCCCGGATAAAGTAGTATAATACTTATTAAATACGGTTTAACTTTAAAGTATTAATTTAATACTTTTAATAAGGCATTCTCGTTCGAAACGACCGTTCCTAATTTTTTAAGCGCTACCCTAAATACTAATACGCTTAAGGTAGTCCCCTTTAATAATAGTATAGAGTATCCGATTTATATCGAAAAGGGTGTTAGATTAGGTATAATTCGGAGATAAGCGCTAAGGGAAGTTATAATATTAGTCGAATCGAACGAAATCGAATATTTAAGACCAATGATCGAAGTAGGATTAATAGCGGAGTAGTATATAAATTTTATTAATTTATAAATGGAAACCGATATTAAGGATATTTTTGTAGTAGTATTAGAACGATAAGCGTTAGCGAATAGTATAATTAATACCGACGAATGAAAAGAAATAGTAAGGAAGGAAGTATTTAGTATTCTTTCCTAGGGTTTGAATAAGCTAAGCGATGTACCTTCGGTTTCGTCTAAGGCTAGAGTAAGTATTTGTAATAGTAATGAGGAATTTATTAATAAAATTAGGAACCTCCTAAATAAGTATAATAATATTTTTTGTAATTGTAGTATAATATTAATAGCCGAAGAAAATAAAATACGTATTAACTTCGTCGAAGGATAGTAGAAGTAACGTCGTATTATTAGAATTTACCCCCTCGGTACTAAGGATAGGGAATTTTTAAATAAGGAGTATAAGAAGATATATATATAGGGTAAAATATCCTTTATATTATAACCTATACCTATTACGTATTTAGTCTTTATTATATAGAAGAAGGTAAATAGTATTGATAAAGGGCGTATAGTCGTAGATTTAAGACCCTTTAATAATATTATAGTACTAGATATATACCCCTTTCTAGATTAGGATAATATTATTAATATAATAATAGGTAAGAAGTACTTTACTATCTTTAATGTAGTAGTATTCTTCTACTAGCTTCCTATATTTATTAATTACCGGGACTATATAGTGGTTATTAGTCCTCGTAGTTTAGAAAGATCTAATGTAATATTTATAGGTTTTAAGAATTCGCTAACTTTCGTATAGAGATTTATAGACCGCCTCTTCTTCAATTACCAATAATTCGTTCGCGCCTATATTAATAATATTATTATCTATAACGATAGCTAAGAGGAATATTTGGCCTATATAGTTACGGTTTTCGATATCCTAAATAAAATACGGGTCTATATTAGTACTAATAAATTATTTATAGTATATCCGATAGTTTAATTCCTAAGATATACGGTTAGCGGGGAAGGTATCGCCCGGACGGATAATAGGATTTAGGCCTTCTAGAAGTTAAAGTTCCTGGATACACTTAGTAATTTGGAGACGTATTTGGATATAATAGGGTAATTGAGGAAAAGTATTACGTAGTTTGAAATAAAGGTAATTCTATTTAATAGGCGGAAAATAGAATTATTAAAATGTATACGCGAATTTAGAAAACTACTTATAAGCGTTAATAAAAATACTCGATTAGCTTATACTTTAAAAGTCTAATATAAATTAATAGAAGGAGAATTAGAAGCGTTTAGGGTTATATAAGAGAATTTTTATTAATAAAAGGTTATTTACTACTACGTTAAAAGGAAATACCTATTTATTAAAACGGACGCTAATAAAAAAACTTAGGGTATAATAATCTTTTAATTAGTAGGAGAATAGGACGGAGTATTAATCCCCGGTATAGACGATATTCTTTTTAGTAATATTCGGCTAATTTATTTCTTATTAAAAATAACGATTATAGCAGAAAAGAAGTACGGTTCGACGGAAGCGGAGGTCGCGGCGGTAGTATAGGCGCTAAAGAAAATGAGGAAAATAGTTTAATTTAACGAATATCTAATTAATATTCTAACCGATTATACGTCGACAATAGGAATTATTAAATATACCTCGCTTTAAATAGTAGATTTCAATAAGGTTAACCTTAGGCTTATTAACGCTATTAATTAAACTTCCCAATTTCGCCTATAAGTATTCTATATCCTAGGGCCGCTTAATATTATTCCCGACGCGCTATTACGCCTACTAATTATTAAATAGGACGCCTTCAAGGATAATTAAGACTTAATAGACGAACTAATAGATATTTAGTCTTATTTATAGACTATAATAGTAGAACCAATCCTTTCGGACGAATTTCGCAATAAGGTATTAAAGGGTTATTACAAGGATACTAAATACGCTAGGATTATTAAGGCTCTTCAATATACTAAACCAATTTATAGTAAAAGGAAGTTAGGTAAACGACCTAATTTCCTGGTCGGATTATTCGACTTCTAAAATAGATTATTGTATTATATTAATTATTATAACGAAAGGAGGTTATACGTTCTAAAGTCCTATATTAGAGAAGTATTAGAATTAATTTATAATAAAATATACTATTTCGGAGTAAATCGTATAATAGAAGTATTATCGACTTTTTATTTATATAATAAGACCCGCACTATTCGCATTTACATCGGTCACTATAAAACCTATCGCTAGAATTAAATAGTTTAGTAGCTCAAATTAGGAGAGTTATAACCGATTAAACTAATACCCCGTCCTTTCTATACTATTACTATAGATTTCATTACCAATATACTTAAGGTTAATATAGCTAAATCCTTTTAGGCGTTACCCAGATTCCCCAAATTAAATATTATATATATTATAATATATAAATTTAGTAAAAGGGTATTTCTTTTAGCAGGGCATAAGACGTACGGAGCGAAAGAATAGGCCGAAGTCCTATTACGAATATTATAATACTATAATTGAAAATATCCTTCTAAGATTATTAGCGATAAGGACTGTAAATTTATATTAATATTATAAAAAGTAATATTTGAATTCACTAATATAAAATTATTCTTCTCAACCGCTTACTACCCGTAGATAAATAAGTAATCGGAATATACTAATTAAACGGTAGAAATCGCTATTAAGATATAGTATACATCTTTAGACGATTTATAAACGAGGATATTACTAATAATATAGTATAATCTTAATAATTCTTATTAAACAGCGATAGGGATATCGCTAAATAAGTTGATTTATAGTTTCCGCCCGTAAGCGCTATATAATTTACTATAAAGTAAGAAAATCGGTCCGCTAGAATATAAAGCCCTAAAAATCGTACGCAAAGGCCTATAGGAAGACGTAATAGCGCTAATCGACTTCGTAGGCGCTTAAATAAAGCTCTAATATAACGAATAATATATACCGGTAGATTTAGAGGTCGGTAATACTATTTACCTTCGGTTGGGCTCCAGCTATTCCCTTCTTAGAAAATTAAAATTAAAATAATCCCTATAATGGGTAAATCTATATAAAGTCCTACGTAAAGTAGGATCGTTAGTAGTAGAACTAAACTTCTAACCGAAACTATATATCTATCCTATTATTTTAATAGTATAATTATAAAAGCTAATTTAGGGTAAGGATCCGTACGAACGTAGAATAGTTAAGCCTAGTCCTATTATAGTAGACGGGTAGGAAGAGTATAAAATTAAGCGGTTATAAAGTAAGAAGATTGAGGATTAATTAGTAAAGCTATTATTAGAAGTAGAAGTAGACAATCGGGTAAAGTATTTAATAAAATAGAAAGGATAAAAAGCGAATTGCAACGACTAGGTTAAGAAAGAGGAGTTGAAGAATGTAATAGAATTAGTAAGAGAATTCGAGAGGAAAGATCCCTTACTTATAGTACGTAAGAGGAATTAATAATATTATTTCTATCGTTTTTCCTTTTATTTTTCGTTTTTTTTAAAGGAGGGGGAAATATTCGTATTTCTACTTATAGCGCTTAGAGAGTTCTTTCCTTATTTTTCTTACTTTTATTTTATTTGGTCTATTCGATAAAAATTAATTCTAATAGATAGGAAGTATTATTACGTATAGAGGATATTGGTTAATGCTAAAATTAATGTTAAAAGTAGTTATTACGTTACGTATAGTAGAAAAAGTACTATTAAGTAAGCCCTAAAGCAGTAAAGATCGTATAGGAATTTCAAATACAAAAACCCTAAAATTAATCCTTACCCTTACTTCTTTCCTCTACCTTTCCCTATTTTTAATATTACTTTTTTAGAAAAAGCAACTAGTATTACCTAATAAACCTAATAAATTAATAAATATAATAATGCTCCCTGTAGAATACGAAGATTTTAATAAAATAGACAATATCTTCGCTAATTTAATCGAAAACGAGAACGATATTACTAATACGTTTCTTAACTACAATAATTATTTTAAGGATTTCGTCTTCGGATTTATCAATTTAGAAGATATAGGCCCTTTATTTTATTACCCTCTCGGATAAAATACTTTTAATAATTTAATATTACCCGCCGCTATTATTAATAAAATTAAAGCTATATCTTTCTCTAACCGTTTATTATTCTACTTATACGCTAAATTCGCAATTTAAATTCGTTATATCAATTCAAATTTAACCCAGCCTAATCAAACTTACGTCCCTTTCCCTTACGAACTTCTAAAAAGAAGATATAACGTTTATTAAAATACCGGTTTAATATTATATAATAAGGCTAATGTATAGAATAGTAGCCGTTGTAAGGTCCTGCGTCTATATTTCTACTACGTCCTATTCGTTAAAGCGGATAAATTTATTATATTAATACTTTACTCTACTATTCCTAACTCTAATATCCAAATCGATCTCGAATTTACTATTTTATACGTTATAACTTCTTAATTATATTACCCTATTAGCGTCCGCACTTTTATTACTAATTTCGACGTTAAATTTACTAATTATAACGTTTAATAGGACTAAACCCGTCTTAATAATTATAGTATATAAATTATACTTACCTTCTCCGGCCTAAATACTTATTAAGGTCGTAAATTCTCTACCCTTATAATCAATTACCCCGAATTCGCCTACTATTTAATTATCCCTAATACCCGTTAATTTATTATTTATACCTTAGCGGAAACTAATAAATTTTTCGTAATTCAATTAGATTTATATAAAGACTTCATTTTCTTTTACGCCTTATACCTCTTTATTTTAATATTTAATCTTATTATCAGTAATTCGCCTATCCAACGTAATTTTATTATTAATAATAAAGTTAAATAATTACTCCTAATTACTAAAAAGGGCTTACCCAAATCGGTCGCTCCTAGGATTACCCCTAGGAAGACTACTAGTAAGAAGGAGAAAGGATATTCCTTATTAATAATTTATTAATAGGCCTTTAAGAAAGAAGTAATTCGCTTTAGCCTCGACTTTAATAACTCTAATATTAATATTATATAGACGGAATTCGGCGTAAAATTAGAGGTTTTATTTAATAAAATCGGTAGCCCTATCGGCCCTAACGGCGATCGTATTTAAATTCCTAAAATTAATTAATCTTTTGCGTAGATTAATTACTTTTATAAGATTAAAATAGAATTGGCTAAAACTTTAATTAAATTTACCTACGTTACTACTAACGATTCTAATACTATTCGTAGTACCGATTAAATCGCTAAAATCCCTTTTCGCGCCCGCATCCTAATTACTTACTTAGCTAATATTAGCAATAACTTTAATAATACTATTGCAAGATCCTTTACTATTATAGGATTAGCCGATTTAATTTAAATCCTTAGTATAATTACGGCTATTTATAATATTAGCGCCTATTTTAATATATTGGCTAGTATCCCTAATCTCTCCCGTAGGAATATCGAATAAATAATTCTATAGGAGTATATTCGTATATAAACCTATATATAGTAGGAAATTAGTAAGGCTATTTACTATAAATAATTAATCGGCTCCTATCCTAATTCAACGGTATTTTAGAGCTTACGTAGTATCTCTCCCGTCGGTTCCCTAAGAATTTTCTCGTACGACCGCTCTTTTACCTCCCGTAGTACTCTAACGCCCTAAAAGCATTATTAACTTCCCCCGCTAACTTAAAACGTTTTCCTAAACCCTAACGACCCTCGTAGTAGTCGACGCTAAATATAGCGTAAATAGGAGATAGAGGGCAATTAATAAATAGAAAATAATTTAGATAGCGAAGATTATATAGGTTATAATAACTATAGTAATCGTCGTTAAAATATAAATACTCTTCCAAATATTATATTATCCTTCCTATATATAGCTAGATATTACGTAAATAAAGAATCTTCTTTCTAATAGGGGGGGAAATACTATAGTTCATTACGGATTATAATAGATCTACCTTATTAGACTAATTATAATATAGTCAGGGTATCCTCCCTTAAGGATAGCCTTATATTATAGCAATATAAGAGGGCTCGTCCCGTTATCGCCTTCGGCGTTAACTCTAACTAATAATCAATCATCTACCTACTATATCTTATACAATTACTTATAATCGCTATATAAGGTTCCAAGTAGAGGCTCCCAGTAGTACTAATAGTCATCGTTAGTCCTGCTATTATCACTTACGCATTATCTCTTCGCGTAACATTATTATTAAGTGATATTGATTGAGAGGAATAAACGAATATTAATTTAAAATAAAATTTATATTTATAAAGTGAAATGGTATTAAAAGAGGAATAAGGAAGAATTTCTAAGTAGAATATAAGTAGGGATATTAGTACTTCGAGATATTAAACGGCTAGACCGCTAAAAGTTGGGATGAAAGATATAATTTAATATTAATAAAACAATATATAACCGCTTAAGGGGATTAATAAGTAAATAGTTTAAAAGTTCGGACGAAGTTAAAGAATAAACGTAGAATCCTTTTTGTAAAAATCTTTCTCTTCTCTTCTTCCTTCTTTTTATAACTAATTAAGCGATAAAGGTTTAATAAGCCTACTATATATATATATTTATTATATGTAGAATATATCTGTTTTATATCTTATAGTAGAATATAATAAGATTTATAATATTATAACACAGGGGTGAGTTTAAATTAATTCTTCGGTGAAAATCTTTTTATATAAGGAATATATATTAATTTTATTAGAATAGTAAGATGGATTTGGAGCTAGAGTGTGTAGCGAAATTAGGAAAAAGGTAAATCCTAACCGAAATAACCTTTGATACGAGTAATTCGTATCCGGAATACGGATATTTCTATAGATTTATACCGTTTAAGGAAACTATAATTGTATTTAAATATAATGTTGGGATATAAGTTATACTTTTTATTTTATTAAAAATAGGTATACTAATTTAAATTATTAATTACAAGGTTAATATTATAAGAGGTCGAAGATGCGGTTTTATCTTTAAGAATAAAATATCCTGTAAGAAGCATTTTACCTCGAAGTATTCAAATATTAATACCGATTCTTTTAACAGTAATTTAATTACAGTAGAGATTAAGGCTATAAAAAGGTAAAAGCTTTTCTATATATTCTATATATAAATATAAATTTATTCTAATTTTATTTAGTACGTTCCTTAATTATATTTTATTTAAGCGGTAGCGGTATACTAATTTTTATAGCCTATTTAAAGAAAAGGCGATATTAATAAATATTATTATAAATATTTGTAAGCGAGTAGTATAAATATACCTAGTTTTTTATTAATTAGATTTATTTAATTTAATTTATTAAGGATACGGATAATAAATTTGTAAATATTTATAGCGACGACTTCTACTATATAATAAGTTTATTTTTTTAATTTTATTCTTCTATACTCTATATACTAATAATAAGTAGTCCTACCTACGATACCCCAAGGTCCGAGATGAATAGCTTACTATTGCAATAAGAGTCTGCTTGTATATATACTCCGAATTCGATTGGGATTTAAAAGTATTAGTAGGCCCGGATAGTATTCCTTAGCAACGCAATGTAAATAATTATATTATTTAATAGGGAATGTGAATATATTATATATATTAATTATATATTCAGCCCAACCTCTCTGCGATTTCTTCCAATATTATTAACGGCCTTCGCGATTTTAAAGACAAAAATCGAGGGAATATTTTAATCCGGATTTAAAAGCGGGATAAAAGACTATTAGATGGAGTTGAATACGACCTTTATATTATTAAAGGGTAGGATAGTACTATTATTAAATAATTTTATATCGAGGATTTTAATTTCAACGATATACCGGCGTATATAGAGCTTATAGCGGCTAAAGTATAGCCTCTTCTAGAGAGAGTAAGTTAAGTATATTCTATATATATATTGAATTTATATTAATTTAATATAGGAGAGTAGTTCCGAACTTACGGATATCGACGACTAAATTATAGATATATTAGAAGAAGAGTATAGGGTTTAGGAGGTAATACAACCCGGGAAGAGTAAGGATTTTAGTAAATACCTAGCTATAGCTATAAGTATAGGGAGGACTGCGGTGTAGTTGAATTTATTGGATATATAATCCAAGGTAAAGAAGTGCGAGGTAGAAAAGCCTTTAACGAAGAGTAAGAGCTTCGGCGAATACGCGGCTATAGTTGCGAG
The DNA here is from genome assembly GCA_009806235.1 of Neurospora sp. CHS-2018c. Taxonomy (NCBI): domain Eukaryota; kingdom Fungi; phylum Ascomycota; class Sordariomycetes; order Sordariales; family Sordariaceae; genus Neurospora; species Neurospora sp. CHS-2018c. The sequence continues at coordinate 460,902 of RAPC01000006.1, read as the reverse complement.
TATAGCGAGGAGTACGGCGTTATCGAATTCACTGGATACCCCCGCGGCTGGAAGGTCTACCCATCGTAGGGAGTGTATTGATTATAGCTCCCAGTTATTATAGAACGGGAAGAAGAAGCGGAAGTAAGTAAAGTTTATAGAGGACATTCTTATTATTGTTATTGCTCTTATTTTCTTGCTGGCACATATAGTGCATATATGGTAGTTTCCCGCTATATAAAATGTATTGAGGAGGTAGGTATAACGGGTTGGGTCAGTGCGCAATGTGTAATTTACTGAAATGACGGCTATTAGCGGCCGTTCGCGGGCTTCGTGAGGGGCTCGTGCGGAGAAGATACAAAAAACGACTTGTCACGTGATAGAAGCCCCGCTTTGTGAGGCCCCTATTCACCGGGCCCGTGGACGATGACTTCATCTGTTCAACTTTTCTGTCCTTCCGCCTATATACGAGAGTGCATGATGTTCATACCATATTGCTTGACTCAAATCACCGGCTGTATACTTCGCTTGGTCATGCGAATTGACCATCATATGCTTTTCGGATTCGCCAGGCCACTTATCCCTGAGGCTGCCGAGTATACAATTTCGGAGTGACAGGAAGCCGGCCGTCGGCGGTGGAAAGGCAAGAGAAGGTCGCTACAGTTAGTATCCACTCAACGGCGAAAGGGGCAGCAGGGAAGTCACCAAGGGCGAGACCGGAAAGCCGCTTGTCCGGACTCACTATGACTGAAGCACGGTTAAAGGAGCCGAGCACACAGTCTTTGGCCGACAATTGATGCAACGTGGAACCTTCAGGGTCATGGAGAGGTCATGAACGGGGTGAAATCCGAGCCGAATGGTAGCAGCTAGGCCCAACTTTGCTTGTGGAATAGGTATCAGTTGAGGGGCTGCAGGATAGTTCAATGAGTGGTCGTGATGGCAGATAGACGATAGGCCTGCCGTAACATTCGGTGGTTACTGAGCATGGTTCTGGATTGGGAGCGATGCTAGTGATGATCTCGGCAGGCCTTCTTTGAGGAGTTGATCTTCGCGTAGAGATACGGGCGATGGGACAAGGTAGGCGAGCTGGCGCGGATGCTCGCAAGGCGGCAGTGGTGAATCAGTCCTATGTGACGGTCGCCCGGCCAAAAGTCCGATGCTCCATCATCCATCATGGTGCCTGGCGTTCCTAGCATGAGCGAGGAAGGTTCGGCAACTCGCTTAGGACGTGACCCCTGGACGATTCACAAACCGTTAAAAAGAAGGTCTAACCAGTTCTGTGCACGTGTCCGTCTGGGCAGCCCGTTGTCGGCGGGAGGGGTGGGACGGGTCCGTCGAGGTTCCGGTGCAAGTGTTGTCGGAGGAGCCGAGCAAGAGAAACGGAGAGGAAGAGACCGCGATGCTGGGTCACGCCGGCGTCTCAGGTTCGATCTTGGGTATATTGAAACCCCAAGTGCAAGATCTGGAAGCGGAGGACGACATGAGCCATTCAGAGGGTCCCATCTCGGCTCTACTTGTCTCTGTCACACAGCCCTTCGTGATGAGGTGCATATCTGCCCTGGGTCGTCTAAATAGGCTTGGAGGGGCACAGAGGCAGCGTGGTGTGCACGCTATGATTTTGGCTGACAGCGCCTGGGCCTGGATGAATGAAACATGGAGACAGGTGATGAACTGCAAAAGCAGTGCTGGATTGAGTGTGAGTCGAGAGACTGTTGTTGCCGTTGTTTAAAGTGCAGGTGGTGTCAACGAAGCTAACGATCTCCGCACGTTGTGAGCTTGAGGTAGATTCCGTTGTTGTCTGTTGATGAAAGGGGAAGAAAGCACATGTGGACCTGGAGAGCAGCCGATGTGGTGGGAGTACTTAGGGTTAGGGTTTTAGCTGCTCTTTTACGTATCAGACTGAGCGAGCGTATCCACCGCTCGGGCCTTGAGTGGGTTGGAGCTGAACTGTTGAGGAGGTTTCGTTTGTTTCACCATGGCAACTTTGCTGTTTCGCTGTTTCTAGCTTTCGCTCCCAATGCCTCCTTCCATCACACTTCCTTCTGCCTTCTTCTTCTTCCAAACCCTTAGCTGCGCCTCCATCCCTCCCTCCCCTCCATCAAGTCAGTCACGAGGTCAAAAATAACTCATCTAGAACTTCCGCTTTGGACGACTTCCCCTGGCGATGTACGGCTTCGATTCAGTTGCCACTTCGATCATGCCTTTCCACTGCTGCCTTGATTCCGGCCGAAGTCGACTCGCGCTTTGGCGGGAAGATGGAGCTACCATTCATGCCACGAGCTTGCCACGAGGTATTCATGCTTTGGTGCCCGTCTGATCTTTCGCCATTGGGTCAGCTCCAAGGATCTTCCCCAGACACTTGGGCTGCTGTCTGTCACAATCGTCATCGAGCCCGCGATATCGACCATGTCAGCATCGGACCTGAGCTCGCCCGACTGGGACCAAAAGCACAAAGCTCCCAAAAGTCGTCGTCGACAATGTCCGTGCAACTGCAGATGGGATGGTCTCCCCGCTTTTCGCTTCTCCCATCTCTGCTCTTCCCGTCCCGTCTTTCCAGTCGGAATGCGGTGAAGCTGCAAGCTTGGAGGTGTGTTGTAGCTTGATTGACGGACTGGCAACCTTCAAAGTGTTCTGGTGTGCTCCCGGACCTGGTGGCAATGCACAAAGTTGTGCGGGGTCGGGATGGAGGACTCGTTCATCTACGATGCCGTCGAAGGCCCGGCCTGTCGATGGGAGTGTCAACACCACGCTTCGTGGAAACCCTATTGTGTCTTGCACAGATGCTCTCCAGCTCTGTCAACAGACCTCCTTCATTTAGCCAGCTCCACGGTCATTGGCTGGACGACAGGGGCCTTCGGTCGAGAGAGATACAATCGCCATAGCGAGGCCGAATATGGTCAAGCATCGATGCGAACGGTGCTCACCCCCTGCCAGTGCCACGGTGACGGATGGTTACCTCGTGCTTTTTTGGTGAGAAAACCCCTGGAAATATTTGCATGCCATCCGGAGCGGAGAGTCTTCAAAGAGTACGATGCAGTAGAGACGGACAGGGCTAGAGGCCAATGGCGAACTCGTGGAAGGGGTCCAAGCGGTTTCAATCTGTCATCCCCCATTCTTTTGTTTCTTTTCCTCTTTCGGAATAGCCTCCTGCTTGTTTCTTCTTCTAGCCCTTCTACCCCGGCCTTGCCTGCATACTCTGTTGCACTCCTTGGCAACTACCGCAGCATCGCGTATCAACCTGCATGCTTCACCTTGAGACTGGACGACGGAACTCTCGGTCTCCTATGTACCTTGAGGGCCCGAGCCTGGGCTACCATCTTCGTATCGCACGCCTCGACAGCACTTGGTTCTTTTCACTGAGTGCTGGTCTACCTACCGGTATAGGTACTACCATCCGGAAACTCGTACATGGATGATAGATCTGCTCCTATGCTCCAGGCCCGGGGAATAGTAGCTTGGGATGGGACTAGGCACCCTACCCTACCTTCGTGTGGGGAATTATGATGAGAAATCTAAAGCATCTATCAGGCTCGAGAGTTGTTGATTTCAGTTATTATATACTCCCCTCTCCTACTTGATATACCTACAAGGGGTCCCGTGCTAGTCCCTTCAACCCTGTCTGGTAACCAACCAAGGAGCCAAGGTCTCGACTCAGGGCAAGGTCTGTCCTAATTCCAGTCTACGTGCATGACTTATATACCTTCACATATCCCTAGTCCGTCATCACTTTGAAGACCTTGTTCCTTTCTTGGCCTCTTCCGGTTTTCTATACCTCTGGTCTCGCGAGTTTGGTCATCTATCTCTAACACGGCTCGACCGACCCGTTGGACTCATGGCTCATATTGTTAGTTGTATGCTGGACTCCGACTCCGAGGATTTCAGCCTTTGCCTCAACAATTACATAGCAAAGGAAGTCACTCCACAGTCATCCAATGAATCGGTACGTCACTCCGGGCCCCAAGACCCCAGCCAAAAGCCGATTAATGCTTACACATTTATGCAAACTGCAGCTAGGTCGAGCTTCGCCGTCAGGGGAGAAACCGTTTACTTGGAGGATGTACCACCCAGAAAAAAGATATCAGCAGTGCTCTAAGGACACGCACTCGACAGTCTCTGAGAAGTCGGTCGACCCAGAGCAATCCTCTGTTCTGAATATGGGACCAAACAGCGAGACCGGTGGAAAGTCGAATGCTGGATCTGGTTTGAGGATACAGGTAAAGGAGCAGAACCTTACTCGCAGGCGGAAAGTGAGCGTGCCTGAACTTGGCCCAATGACGACCGTCCAAGAGGCAGCCATGGATTCCCGTATGTTTACCCTGGATGGATTTTGTCCCATTCATACTGACAAGTGGTCCTAGCCACCATTCCCGGCCGTCCGGCTCTCCATGAACGTTCTATTAGTGCCCCAGGCCTTCCATCAAGGCCTAATCAGGGTAAGGGAGCACTCAAGGATCGAGTGCCTATTGAGCGAGCGCAGCCTGATGCCGCCCGCCAGTGTATTAATCGAAGCCAGCGAGTTCAGAACGAGGCTAGACAACCTTTGTCGCCCAGGAATCTCACTCCTCTTGTGATTCCGACGCTCAGCTCTGCCACTCAAAGACTCCATCAGAAGACATCTTGTAGTCGTCTCCGAGCAGGTACCGCGCCGGTAGACTCCACGATTCGATCGGCAAGATTCGAAGATTCTCCTAAAGCACGGACGCCGTTCACGCCCCTTTCAGCTACTTCAAGCGCCCCGAGATCTGCAGCAACAAGTGCCGGGACTGCTTCCACACTGCCAACGCCTATATCAGCATCCACCGACATCAGATCTTCGCCGATGCCATGGGATAAGGTTGACAACCATGTGCCAAAAGGCTCCATTGAATGCACACCTGGGTTCCCGTCAGCACTCGGGCCAGGCATCGCTGATAGCCCTCAGAGTATCTCGAACATCGGGCACAAGAGGAGTCAGTCGGAAACGGGGAGCATTATGGAACGGGGTCGACCACGGAAAAGGAGTGAGACATGCGGGGCTACCGTCTTGAAAAGGTCATGCTCCAAGAGGAGTAAGAGCGCGGAACGGCGCGCATTTGAACAATTGCCAAAGGGGTGGAAGGCCAGCGATGCGGTCAAAATGCTCAAGCCTAGCGAAACTGCTGCTCTACAGAAGCAGGCCCTTCAACAAGCTGCTAGATTCGAGGTACTGCGGAAGGAAGACGTCGATAACCTCTCTAAGGTAAGCTTACCCTCTATCGCGTATTTTGGTTCATGACTAACAACCTATTAGGAACTACGGCAGCTAGATGAGCGGACTGAATATCTTAGACGCATCTACACATCGCTCCGCGCTGGTAGGCGCAACTTACATGCTCGGATATGCCAATACCTCCGATCACCTCGCACAGCCAAGTTTAGCCATGAGTCCATGTTGAAGCAAGAAGAGGCTCTCGCAGAGCTAGACGCTTCAATAGACGACTGGATAACCAAGCTTGATCAAGCCGAGAATCGCCGGACTCGAGTTCGGCAGAAGCTTCTTGAGCACGTCGCTGCTGCTACCACGCTCTCCATATCCACTGGGTCCGTGGCTGGCGTAAGCGAGAGTCTGCAGTGCGCTATGGGGATCCGCTCTTTGGGCTCTGCTACGAATGGCGCCGGTAATATCTCCACACCCCCTCGCAGCCCAGCGAAGATGTCTTTTTCCTCTCACATCGTTTCCGCGTCTACACCATCTTCGCCGCCGAGAGTGGCTGCTCATGTGCCTTCCACCATCATGGAACAACCATTCTACGAAGAGGAAGAAGCTGCGAGTGAAGAGCAAGGCGCCAGTTCTCGGCGTGCTGAAACCATCATGGTCTTTGCAGGTAGCGATGTCTCTGCCCTCTTGGCTGATGTGGAAAATGCGCTCACCCAGATGGGTGGCGATGGTGTCCCTGCTGATAGGGAAAAGCGGCATACAGTTAAGGTCGAGGTATATTCTCCGGTGAAAAAGGAACATCCAGTAAGGATGGAGGAGCCTGCAGTCCAAAAAGAGGCGCCTCCACCTCCGCCCCCGTCAGATAGCCGGCGGAAACACATACATCGTACCATGAGCATCGACATGCTCAACGGGCTTCGTAGTAAGCCTTCGCTCGCCATTAACACCGCTGAGAAGACTATTCAGGGTTGCAAGAGTGGCGCCAACAGCAATAACACATCTCAATCGGCCACTACAGCACGCGTTGTTAACAGTGAGGAGATCTTCCTCACTAATGCTGTCTTCCGGCCGTCACAGAAGTAGAACTGGCTTTTTACCCCTCACCATCATGTATATGTATCTTGCCATCCCATCCTGTCATGATGCACTCCTACACATAAACATCTGTACAAACTGAGTCTTTCCTAAATCTTACTGTAATGTCTAGCGTTTCATCATTCCAAGTTTCTTTCCATCTTTCTTTCCATCTTTTACGGTCTTGTTTCATACCCAAACGCTGGAGTTGGTGGTTACTTGCGGGGAACTTTCTCTATTTCGGAGGGAGGGAATGGGCAACGGGAAACCCGCGGAATATTCGGCCGATCTAAGGTCGAGGTTCAAAACATGAAATTCAGTGTGCGCCTGGTCAGGAATTACATACCCAAATGATACCCACTAAATGGCCGATTAGTTGAAAAGAAGATACTCCGAAAATTTGATTAGTTGAATGATCGGATTCTCATTTACTGTGTCTTTCATAGATTTGCTTACTTTCCTGTACATAATAATAGTATGTGCTTATGACAACTATGTATAAATGATTCGGTCGTATCCTATTCCCAAGTTCGTGAAGAAATCATTGTCACCACAGCCATTGGGGCCGATATAAAAGCGAGTCACAGACTACAATCAAGCACATACGACCATAGATGGTAGAAAACTCGGGATCCCGTCCGCTCTCCCATAGATAAGCTACCAATCGCCTGACTAGTAGTTGGGTCGGTGACGACCAGCGAATCCCAGGTGTTGTATGTTTTTTTTGTCTTTATTTAGTTTTCGGTTTTAATCTCTCCTTTTGTCCTCATTATTTGTTTCTTGTTCTTTTTCGACGTTGTGTTGGTCGAAATTAATCGCATTATCCCTCAATTCCTACCTGTATATGCTGGGGTAAGCAGTGCGTCGTCTGGTTGGGGTCAACTTGGTAAGGCAGCAATCGGCTGTAGATTGAAACTTCTCCCAGTGACAACTATCCTTTCCTCAGTCAAGACTTGCGCCTTCCGAAGCATCACCCATTGTTGGCCGTGCCTTCGCGCCCGTTTAATGGGCTTCCCTTCACCGGCGCTTCCGCTCAGTATTTCTAGGCTGTCCCGGTTCCGTTTCTCGTCTTCCTCTGTTGAGACTGCAAGGCTGAATAAATAAGATGATAATTGAGGAGAGAAGGTTAGCTAGAAGGCTGGCCGATCTACGAAATCTATTTAGTGCGCTATACGCAAACGGCGGAGGTGTTTGGCACGTAACTACTACGGCTGGCATACAGCCGGGGGTAGATTAACACAGCCCCCCTAAGTATTGAAGCCGATAGTTAAATATAAGTAAAATAAAGCCCTAAGTTCTCCTCTATTCGTCGTATCTCCGGAAATCCTTAGTATTTTACCTCTTCTTCCGCCCATATTGCTACCAGTCCTTCAAATCCGTCGTTTTTGCCGTTTTTTCTATTATTCTACGTAATAATCCCTTTTTCTACTATAATCTCTCTCTTTCTCCATTTATAAACCTTATTACTATAACTTATCTATTATTGCAATTTCTTGTAAATTCCTTCCCTATAACCTATTTATTACTATAAATTCTAGTCTTCTCTTCTACTCCTTCCTATTTATTAGATTCGCAAAGGGCTTATAGAGGCCCAATTGCTTAACGAAACTATTATATTTGTCCTTATTTAGGCCTTTAGTAAAACTATCCGCCACTATATCCTTCGTACCAACGTACTCCAGGTGAAAATTACCTATAGAAACCTATTAAATTACCTATTTGTAATGTAAATCTAGGTAATAAATATATACGGTCTTCAATAAGTTTAATACAATTACCCTAATATTTATTAAATTTATAAATAGTATTATTAAGTAAGGCTGGGGGTATCCGGCTTCTTCTAAGACCTTTTATACCTAGTATAAAACTAATACTATAGGGGTAAAGTTAATAAATTTTGCCTCGGTATTAGATAGGGTTACTAGGGTTTACTTCTTAGAATACTATAATATAGGACAACCCCCTAATATAATAATATAACTACCAATAGAAGCCTTAGTAATAAAGTCGTTGGCGAAATTAGTATTGCCTATTCTTTTTAATTAGAGGTTATCGATTGGTAATTTTCCCCTATATTTCAAATTTTTTATTATATTTTTCGAAAAATATTACTAAAAATACTTATTAAAAGTCTAGTATTACTCTATCGGGCCCCAATTTGCCTTATAGAATCGTATAACCGTATATAAAATATCTAATCTAATATTACAAGCTAGCTAATTAATAGAACTATTCTCTTTCTAGTATCGCTTCTTCTATATTAAGTTAACGCAAGACTCTTCGAAATCCTAGTGTTTCGGTAGGGTAAAATTCGACGGCTACGGTATATTAATTAAATATAAGCCATTTTTATCGTACTTTTCTATAATCTTCTTCAAATAGTTGCCCTAATATAGGTATATAATATTATTTATACAATCCCTTATAATAGAATAACCGAAGAAGGAGGTTATTTCTCTAATATCCTTAACCTCGAATAGGGAATTTAAAACAATAGTAACCGAATCGATAACCGCTTTCGTAAGTACTATAATAAGGAGATTATCGACGTAAAGTAGGATTAGCGCTCTTATCTTTTTATTCTTGAAGACACATCTATTTATTACTAGCGATTCGAAGCCTTAAGCCTTCAATTCAAGAACTATAGTATTATACTAATATAAGGCAGACTTTTAAAGACTATATAGTATTTTATTTAATTTATATACCCGGTTAGTACTATTTTCGAAACCTATTAATTAGATAATATAAATATCGGTTTCCTTCGGAATAATAGCGTTAAAATAGGTTGCGACTAAATCGAATTGATAATACTCTATATTTATTATCGCGACGATAATAATAAAAATACATATACTAATAATATAAACTACAATTGAATATACCTTAAAGGGATTATAATTGCCGTTCTTAAAATTACTATAAGTAACCTACTTACTACAATTCTTTATCTAATTACCAAAACCGTTAAATTTCTAATCCAGAACCTATTTTCTAAGTAAAACCTTTATATCTAAGGCTCTCTCTACCAAATCCTATATTCTAAATTTAATCAATTTATTAACTTAATCTTTGCAAATTGGATATTATTCGGTTATATAATCCAGTAGTTTGCATACTTCGTTAAAGGACTTAAGTAAGTAATATTTATTAGACTTTAAAATATTGTATTTGGACGCGAATTAGTCGTTAATTACGACGAAAACAACTATTGGATCTTCTTTAATAAACTTATCTTCTTAATAATTATTACTATTATTTACTAATTTAATTACTAGATTAATAATTTCCCTACCCTTTAAATCGTATTCTTTCTATATCTTATACTTCGACTAGGCAGGTTTAAAGGGACGGAGATAGCAAAGGGATAAGCTTTAGTTAGTATTCGTCGCGGGTTTTTATTCCTCCCTTACTTCCTCTAGTAAAATATTATAATCGTTTAATTATTTTTCCGGGGTATAGAATTCGGAGTCCGTTATTAAGTTCTCTTCTCTTACGTTTACCAATATAATATCTATAACTTCTTCGTCGTCGGTATCGATACCTAATATTACAGGGCGGTTATTTACTTATAACGGGGCAAAGGCTACTTCTATAAACTCGGGGGCAATATTAGTACAGTCGTTAGTATTATTATTATAACGTTGAAATATCTCCTTAATTTAGAGAATACTAATAGACTAATTTAGAAGAGGGGGAATAACTCCTAAGGTAGGCAATTAAGTAACATTATTCTACTTAATAGATTTACCCATTTCCTTTTTATTACAGAATTTATTATTAATTCGATTAATCTAATCGTTAAATATTATCTTAATCGGCTTAGAAGGTCTATCTTTTATTATTTTATATTTTAAAATAACTTCGCCACCGGATACCTTATAGTAAATATCTTTAAACATTGCCTCGTACTCTAATACGTAATCTAATTCGTTCAAGTCTAACAGATACTCTAATTCGTAGAAACAGGCGTTTCTAATACAAATAACCCTACTACTATTATTAAGGCGAATTAAGTACACCTTACCGCTTTATCCTTCATATCCATATAATTTTCCTATTATTATTATCACTAATATTTTTTTACTACGTAGTTTATCTTTCTCTTTATAAATATAAACGTAAGCGATAGCGCCGTAGGTACGTAGATATTTAATAATAGGGATATATTAGTGCTCCGGTAATCTAATACCTCTTATTATAATTTCGAACAGGGTTTTACCGTTTAAAATAGGATATAGAAAACGGTTAAAGACGTAAACGAAGGAGCTTTTAGCGAATAGCTAATACTCTTCGGAAAATCCCGCCTCTAAGTTATTAATTTTACCTCCTTTTACAATTATACAGCTATATCGTTCGGAAAGACTATTCTATTACAAGTAGTCTACTACCAACGTAACTAACTTCTTTCTATAATTTAAATACTATTATTTTAATTAGGTAATAAAAAACTCTATGCCGTTATTAATATAGACAATTTATATCTTTTTTCCTAATTGGATTTCGATAAATTCGAATATTTGGACTAGGGCGAAAAATCTATTAGATTTTTTATTAATCGCATTATACTACTAAAATAATAAAGTAATATAAATTAAATAAATAGCATAGTTTTTACCGCCTATACCGGTCGGCTTATAAGGTATTAAATCGACGTATATTTCGGAAACAATACCCATTAATTTATAAAATCTCTTATAAGAAATAATACGCGTTGACTTACCTATATAACACCAGCGGCAGTAGTATTACTCTACCTACTTCTTATTAATAGTAATACCTTTTATACAATAGGTTTGAATAATTTTATCAATAGACGTATATATTAGGCGTCGGTATATAAGGCTATAATCGACGGATATAAGGGCTAGATAATTGAGGGAAAAATAGACGATATTATCTTCTTTTTTAAATTTATCAACAATTACGATAATAGCGACGTTAGCCTTCCAAATAACTTTAGCCACCTCCTCGCTAATATTCTTTACGATAAATCTATTATTAATACCGTTAAATATAATACCCGAATATCTCAATCTACCCGTTAATAGTAAATTAATTAATACGTTAAGGATTAATACAATATTATAAAAAATAATATTTACGGCGTAACCATTATTGCCTTAACATTTAAATATAATCTTGCCTCCCTTACTAGAAATAACGCAACTACCGTCTACTATTATAATACTAATAGGGTTTTTAAGTATAACGATTTCTTCGAACTAATCCGGTTTATTGAACATATATATAAATACTCTTAAATTAAGACAGACGTCGTCTTTTTCAATAGAACTACTAATTATAATAAAAGTATAAATATTAAAGCCATTATTAATATTTTCCTCCGTCCTATTTTTAAAATCCTCCCCTTTACATAGAGATTCGGGCTCTATATAGTCTCCTACTCCGAGAGAAATATCTTCTAATATATATAGAAGCGGGTATTCTATATAGTAACTAGCAATTAAATCGGGGATATCGTTATCGGTCTTATAATCGTCGACATAAATTTCAAAACTATTATCCGGGTTATCGAAGTATAATATAATTGTAGTATTAATAACAATATTTACTAAACTAATATCGAACGTCAAAATACCTCTATTTAGCTAAAGTTTATCGTCTTTCGAATACAGGTTGAACTTTAAATATACTTTCTAATAATTATCCATTTCTCTATTATAATAGCGGCCGTAATACTTATAAAAGGGATGACGTAGTTCGTTCTTATATCTTTATTTATATTTTATATCGTTATATTTCTTACTATTATTAACACCCATAGACGTTAACGACGTAGAAGCCGGTTCCTTTTTCGCGGCGACTATACCTAAATATTATTATCTATTTACTTAAATAGTAAATAATTATAGGAATACTTCGTAATCCATTACTTTATTATCTAACTAAAAACGTATAAGGCGAACGTAATCTTCGTTCTAAGATTCCAAACTATTGAAGATACGATTTTAAATAGTACAATTATTAATAACAATACTATTACTCTTAAATTTAGTATAAAAGTATTAAACGCAAACAATAAAAGCGTAAAGATTGTCGTAGTAACTTTAGTCAATACTTATTAACTCGTCTATTAATTAGTCGGTCGCAACCTCTACTAAATTACCAATATATTTAATAATTATATTATATAATTTTTTAGGATTATAAACCTCATCTTTACTAAAGGTTAAACTATAATAGGTTAGGCGATTAATAATCGGGTCAATACTATCTTTAATAATAGAATACACCTATATTCTTTCGCAACAAATACATATATTCTCCTCCTCATTTACGTCATTTCTTATACTTTCCTTCACGTCCTCTAAAATATACCTCTTAATATCGTAGAAAATAAATACGAAGAATAAAATTAATTCCTATTTCTAATAATTATTCTCGCCCTAGAATTACAAAATACCTTACACTCCAAATTTAGCATCGAAATCGCCTAATCTAATCGGCGCTATAATTACAATAGTAACAATACAACTAAGTAGTTAAGGGAAATCGCTTAACTTCGAAGGAGATTATTAATAAAAGAGAGAAATAGGGGGAATATTTATAGTATTACATTAATTATCGGTACCGAACGTACTTACGTATAAGACCCCAACGGTTTCGCTAAATTTACTCGAAAGCAGTCCTCAACTTCGAAATAGAGAGGGAAATCGAATCTTCTTATATTTAACGAACAAATATAAAGTCGGCGCAAAACTCAACTAATTAACGCACTAGACATCTTTGACGGTTGCCTTTACTAAATAAATGGTTAGGCGGTGAGGGCTAGATTAAAGGCGCGGGGTGTGTTACAGGGTTAGCCTACCTGTGACCTGCCTAGCGCTGAGTACTGCTGTTACGATATGCTAAAGTGCCTCGGTATGGTTTAGAGCTATGCCGTCCGGTTACGTACGTAGATACGTGACTTCGGGTTAGTTCTAGGGCTCTCGCCTATATAGTTAGCCCTTTACGTATACCTCCTTTCCCCTCCTCTGTATAATAATATATATCTTACCCTACCCCTAACTATACCTTTGCCCTGTGATAGTTTGTTGTACCTCTTTAGCGCTGCGCGCGCAAATAGGACTTTAAGACTCGGCCTATTATTGAAGTATAAGCGTAGGCTTAATTGAATGAAAATTTATATCTTTGCAAATACTATAAGGAAACCCCAGTCTACCTATTTAAAGACGGGGTCCGCTCGCAATACCCGTAATTCCTATTGATTAGTTCGATAGGTAATATCGAACTCCTAGAAGTATTAGTATTTAGTATTACCTTTATAAATAACCTTATTGCGGTTACTGCCGTCGGTTCCCTTTAAATTACCGATCTATATAATGCCGATTTTTACGAGACCCTCTAAACGGCTTTTATTACTTTTAATAGCCTTTCCGCTTCTATAAGGGAAGAATAGTATATTATTAGTCTTTTTATTAATATTGTTTTCTATAATACTTCTCTCTCTTTCGGTTGTTTATTTAATGTCGATTCTATCGTTGCCCTCGCCTAATTCTAATTTATTTAAGAGGAGTTTTAATTTCTCTACGAAGCGTATATTTAATTTAAGGTTAAGAACGTTCGCTTCTTAAGTAATAGCGTTCTTTTTAAAGAAAAGTATTCTATCCTTAAGAAGACCTACGTTAGTATTAATTAGCGTATTAGCGAATTTGGATTAGATAATAAAGCCTTCTAATAAACTTTCGATTTTACTATTAAAATTATTAAATTCCTATAGAAGAAGTTCAAATATATTAACTCTATAACCTTTATTCCTAAGGACGTTATAATATCCGTTTTTATTATTAATAGTTTCGCGGATTGTTTTTCTTACGTTTATATTAAACTTTTCGATGGCGAGGGTAAGAACCTTTTAAAGAAGGTTGAGAAATATTGTACTTAGTGTATAAGGATTACCCTTATTTAATTAAATAACTTTTCGTTCTTCTTTAATAAATATAAGAAATTTTTATTTATTGCTAAGTCCCTCGAGGGTGCCCCTTTTTCCGCTTATAAAATAGCTTTATTTTATATTGTCGATTTTGATTTAAATAAAGAGAAATGGAAATAGAAGATTATTAGCGCTTTTATTAAGGAGGAGTTTAATATTAGATATAATAATAATAATTTAGCTACTTTCGCTTGTTGCGAATTAGACGACCTCGTTATAGGTAAAAATATATACTAGTCCGACTTTGAAGATTAGTAGACTTAGATTATCGATTGCTATAATTTTAATGACGCTATAAAGGTTTATTTCTTTAAAAATAAAGTTAATAATAAGGTTCGCGCTGCTCTTGCTATATAAATTCCCTAACCTTTGGGCTCGGATTATTTTAAATAGTTTACTTTAGTTTGTACCTTCGCTTAATAATTCGAAGATAATGCCTATTATTTTAAGATTAATAATCCCTTTTATAAATTTTATAGTTTTATTTTTAGTACGGCCTCTTCTTCTATGGCTATTTACGTTATAATTAATTATAATGGCGATATTATAGATTTTGATAAACTATTTATTATTAATATTGTAGTCCGTATTATAATCCTTTAAAACGTTTTTAACTTTTGTATAAAGTTTAGTATTTATACCCGCTACGGGCGCCCCGGCTATTATTCTTCCATTTATTATAGTAAAATAAATTTTTGTAAGGAGTTCCCTCCTTCTATTTATAATAATAGTTGTAGCTGCGGCAAAGGAGGTAGGGGCGGCTTCTATAGCGGTTATAGTTAGTAGTCCGGCTAGTCCGGGTACGGTTAGTAATTTAAATACGGTTAATAGTCCGGATATAGTTAATAATTTTATTAAGTTAACGTTATAGTCCCTAACGGTACTTAATTAATTCCTTAATATTAGTAAGGCTTTATTAGCTCCCTTTTAGGTAATAAATAAGGAGTTATCGATTAGGGAAATGTATAACCTTTTTGCTAAATTGTGTTTAGAGGCCGGAGCCTACGGGAAGAAAAGAAGACGTCCCTATATTGCTTAATATTGTAAAGATGAATAAGTCTTTTATAAATAGTTGTTATAAATAATTAAATACTTTAAACCTCTCTATTTACTTTTCTGATGGGCTGCGTAAATTGTATTATTTTATTTTTATTGATAGCGGTTGTATTACTTTTAGTTTTATTAACTGTTCTTTTATTTATTATTATTGTTTGTCAATTTATTATTTTATTATTTTTAAAGTCCTTTATTTCGTTAATAGGGGGGAAATAAAAGGCGGTAATATTATTTACTTCTCCCGGCTTACTATATAGGCGGAATTATATTATAAGATTATCGATCTCTTTATTTACGATTTCGCCCTTAATAATCCGGTTATCTTTAGCTACTTTTAATTCGTTTATTATTCGCTAACGATTTCGTAGCCTTTTAATATTCTTTCCTTTACTTTTATTTATAAAGCCTACGGTTATTTATTAGCCGGTTTGTATTAGGATTTACGCTGCGCCCCGTTTTTGTAAACGGCCTTCTAACCTTTTAATTTAAAGGTAATAAAAGTTAATATAGTAATATATTACGTTCTTACGGTCGAAGATACTAAAGATGAGGGCGATTTTTACTCCCCTTCGCTAGCCGAGGTTATTACCCGAACCCTCCTAATTGAAGAAGCTATTCGAGCCCTCCTAGCCGCGGAGCCCGCTCTTCTAATTCTAAATGCGGACCCTTCTCTGGCTTTAATTACGGACTCCGATCCGGCTTTAATAATATTACATTGCGCTTCCTTAACCTCCCTAATCCGATAGGCTTTTCGCCGCCGCTTTAAGTAAATTGCTAACCGGTTTAACCCTAGGCCTATTAGTTATACCTTCGTAGGCCCGGGTTAAATACTTATATTTTTAATAGCTTCCTTCGTTCCCCTTTACTTTCCTTCCTTCTTTTATAATTCTATTAACCCTGAAAATATTAAAGAGCTTTTAGCGCTTAGTTTTTTCGAATTCGTTAACTGCTTTAAGCTTTAGGTTATCCGAACGACCCGGGCTAATATAGAAGAAGATATTAAACGTATACGCAATAAGGAATAAGCGGAGGATAGTTTTAATATATTAGAGTTTTCTACTTTTAGCGACGAATTAATAATTTAAATTATTAAATAGGTCCTCTTCAATTACGGCTAATAATATAAGAAATTCTTCGGCTTTAATTTCTATTTATAGATCGACGCCTTCGTAAACTAAGGTATAAAAGTAACCCTCTATATTACCCGAATTTTAAATTCTATCCCCCTTAATAGTACGAATAGGGATTTTATTAAATATGAAGGGGTTATTAATAAATATTTTATAATTAATAATATTACTTTTAATAAGATTACTTCCGAAGATACTAATATTTTCTATAAAAAGGTAGATAAGTTCTATAAGATTGACGATTAAATCTAGACTAAACTCCCTAATTAGTATTAATATTATATAAATACCTTCCGCTAAATTATAATTGAAATACTTCCCCCTAATTGCATTTATAATTTTAAAATCGAATTTAAACCCGGAGAAGAGGCGCCCGTAGTACGTAGCTACGCTTTTAACCTAGACGAATTTAATATTATTAAATAATAGATCGATAATAATTTTTAAAAAAAATTCATTTAGCTTTTTTAATCCTAAGCTTCTTCCTCGGTTCTTTTTATTAAAAAACCGGGAGGCAGAGTTT
Source organism: Neurospora sp. CHS-2018c (assembly GCA_009806235.1). Taxonomy (NCBI): domain Eukaryota; kingdom Fungi; phylum Ascomycota; class Sordariomycetes; order Sordariales; family Sordariaceae; genus Neurospora; species Neurospora sp. CHS-2018c. Next base: position 444,007 of record RAPC01000006.1, on the reverse strand, counting down.
ATATTTACGTCGATTACTACGGTATTAATAATATTATATTTAAATTTCATTACCCCCTTCCTTTAATTAAAGAAATATTCGACGTTATTTACCGTATTAAGATTTTTATTAAATTTAATATTATTATTACTTTTAACCGTATTTATATAAAGGAAGGCTACGAATAATTTACTATTTTTATTACCCGCTTTAATTTCTTCGAAAATTTCGTCGTCCTCTTCGGCCTTTAGGGTACCCTTAGCGCTTTCTAGAATTATATTAACGATATCTTTTATAATATATTTAATATTTATATTATTATTTATTTCGACGACGTCTTTATTTATTCGGATAACGAATAGGACTACGAACGCTACATTAACGATATTCTTAAGCGGTTAGTAAAAGTAGGCCTTAATATAAATATTAATAAATATAAATTCTATATTAAATATATTAAGTATTTAGGGCTTATTATTACGCTAGGTAGTATTAAAATAGACTTAGAGAAGGTTAAGGCTATTATTAAATAGTAAGTTTTAGAATTTAAGAAGTCCCTTTAATTTTTCCTCGGCTTTACGAATTTTTACCGACGGTTTATACGCTCCTTCTCTTTAATTATAGCCCCTTTCTACGAATTAATTACGAAAGACGCGCTATAAATTTAGACCGACTATTATTAGGTTATATTCGACTCCTTTAAATAGGTTTTTACTAACGGCCCCGTCCTTAAAATCTACAATTGGATTAAAAAGACTATAGTAAAAACGGATACTTTAAATTGGGCCGTAGGCGGCACGCTCTCCTAATACGACGATAAAGGTATTTTATACCTTATTGCCTACTTCTCGGCTAAGTATAGCACATAGGAGTATAATTATAATATTTACGATAAAAAATTCCTTATTATTATTAAGGCCTTCGAAGAGTAGTACTCCGAGTTCAAAAGCGCTTAAATTCCCTTTAATATTCTTAATAATTATAAGAATTTTATTACTTTTATAATAAATAAGTAATTTATTTAATAGTATATATATTAATCCTAATTTCTTTTATAGTTCAATTTCCTAATCCGCTATACCCTTGGCCCTTAGAACCTTCGCTTAAACGCTCTTAATCGTAAACCTAACGACCGCCCCGTAAGCGCGGAAGATAACTACTTCGCCGCCCGCTAAAAATAGCTTTTCGACCCTTCCTAATTCGAAGAAAATTGCTTTAAAATTAATAACTCTATAATTACTTTTAATTTTTATTTTTTCAGCTTTAAAGATTTCAATAATTAATTAACTAATAACTTTATCTATATTAATTATAAGACCTCCCCGTTTCTATAAGAGTTTATAATTTATTTATTAAATAAATCTTTTCGCTATTAGCCGCTATCGATCTATAAAGTCTTTAACTACGCCTTCTTTAAATATTACGTCCTCCCTAACGGAATAGCGAAGTAATACGATTACGTTATTATTAACCTTGAGGATAAGGAATTTTAATTCTAATTAATCGGTCGGCAATATAATTCGCCTAATATAGGCTACCTAGGTAGAAATATTACGTACGACCTATTTGCTTGCGAATTCTTTTAAGAGGGTATATATTACGACGTCTACCTCTTTTATAAAGGCTGCCTCCCGTATACGAAGACGAAATTTTTTAAATATAGTTTTATAGATTTCTTTAAACCTATTGCTATTTCCCTAGCCCTATAAAAGGATATTTTAATTGATTATATTACCCTACTATTATTTAGCGAATACTTTGGGTAGACCTTTTATTATATCGCTGTTATTATAGATAAGTTAATAAAGATACGGTATTATATCCCCTATATTACCCTCAAAGTAAAAGAATTCGCTAATCGCTTCGTCGACCGGATTTATTTTCTATACGGCCTATTTAATATTATTATATTTAATAAAGGTTCCTAATTCATTTCCTGTTTTTAAATTACCCTTTGTAATTGCCTCTCTATTATATAAAAATTCAATTCCGCCTTCTATCCTCAAATTAACGTCCAAACCGAACGTATTAATATAAATATAGAATAATTCCTATATTTCTATATTAATTAAGTATAAATAGATTGGGTAAAATAATTCTTACTTGCGGAATTTTCGGGTAATAACGTTATCTCCTCCTCTATAAGCATTTCCTTATTCTTTATTAATTACGATTATTACCTTCGTATAAGTACCGAACTTCGTTCTTCGCCGCCCCCTAACTTTTCCTTTACTTAATTAAAAGAATACTATAAGGCTACCGAATTCGCCGACTATTTCTAGAAGATTTAGGACTTCGTTTCTTAATAAACCCGTTATACTTAGGAACGGTATAAAGCTAATATTAATAAATATTATATAGATTTAAATAAATATTAGGCAAATAATTTAATCCTCCTCGACGTTATTAACTTCGCTAACGGTTGCCCTTATTAGAAATTCTCCTCTTATTAGGAGGGCCCCTTCTATATTATTAAGGCTAATTCTTATTGAGTCTATTTCGATTTCCCGGTTAATATAAAGTACTTATTAATTTTCTACGTCTTTATAATCTAATATTAAATTGGCCGAGGCTTCTTTAATTAAAACGTTTCTTTAAATATTATTACGAACGATAGCCGTATTATAATATAAATAAATAATAGTATAAATATTGTCGAATAGGACTTTAAATATTTAGTCGATTACGGCTAATTCGGTAAAAACCGCTATTAATATTATTAAATTAAATAGAAAGGGGATTACTCCTTTATATAGGAATTTAAGAATTACGTTATTAATTACGAAGAGAGGGTTTTAAAATTCTATTACGATTACCCCTAAACCCCTATACCCTTAAAAGTCTACTCTTAACTTAATTACCGGCCTTAAGCGGACTTTATTGAGCTAGAAACGGATTTGGACTTAAATTCGGACTTAGGTAATTCCGAGCCCCTACGGCGCTACCTAACCTCTAAATTACGCCGTTGCCCCGCCCCCGGGCCTCTTTAGCGCTACTTATCCCGCTTATAGTAACTACCCGAGACTATTGCCGCCGTTACTTTGTTTTAGTGCGAGGAAGAGGGCCTTACGAACGCGATAATATAGATTTTGAGGAAGTTATTAAACGTTTGGAAAAAGGGGAATAGTATATAATTAGATTTTTCTTCGTTAAATAAACGGAGGGGGGGGATAGTATTATAGAGTTAGCCTATTTATAACTTGCCTAGCGTTGAGTATTATTATTACGATATATTAGAATGCTTCGGTATAGTTTAGAATTATACTGTCCGGTTACGTACGTAGATACGTAACCTCGGGCTAGCTCTAAGGCTCTCGCCTATATAGCCAGCCCTCTACGTATACTTCCTTTCCCCTCCTCCGTATAATAATATATATCTTACCCTACCCCTAACTGTGCCTCTACCCCGTGATAGGGTGCAATCGAAAGTTTTGCGATTGAAGCGGTTATAATTTTGGGATTGCGGCGGTCAAATCGTTTAACTCTTCTATTGCGATGAAGTATAATCGATTTGGTAATATCCTTAGATTAAACAGCGCTATATACGCATACGTAGGCGCTTATAACCTATTAAGACTATAAGGCTAAATAAATAAGATGATAATTAAGGAGAGAAGGTTAGCTAGAAGGCTAGCCGATCTACGAAATCTATTTAGTACGCTGTGCGCAAACGGCGGAGGTGCTTGGTACGTGACTACCACGGCTGGCACACAGCCGGGGGTGGGTCAACATCCTCTGTTACTACTACAGAATCAAGCCCATTTCCATCGTCACCTCTCCACCTCCATCGTCTATCGATAAATGCGATGAACCATGGACACGCGCACAACCAACGACGAGCCGCCCGGCGTTAGGGCGCATGTTTTGTGCAAAGCCTGTGATTGCATTAGGAATGAATCTCGGTTGATTAAGTGGCTCAGCGATCCGAACCGTCATAAAGACGAACCCCTACCCATCGATGGCGAGGATTTCTATCACAGTTGTAATCTGAGTGAGATGCTTGACGCAGCTGCCGGTGGTTGTCATCTTTGCACGTTGGCCTACCAGCAGGCGCGACAACGTGAAGATGGAGATATTAGCTTCTCCGAGATCGCGGAAACTCAAGGAGCCATATTCGTTGAGTTGCGGAGCCCTGGGAGAGATCTATCGCCTATCGACATGTCCTTTACAACAATGGGGATAACTGCCGATAGTCACACGAAGTCTGAAAGCCGTCCTGTTGATGGCGAACTTCTGTATGAGTTTTATGATACTTCTAGAGCCCGATTTCTGGCGCTTTGTAACTTTCACCAACCGAGATAGATATTGGACTTCAGCCTTCGAGTCAACAAGTGACGACGAGGGCGAGGAAGCGCAAAATGCTGGCCTCCGAATCAATATAGGGTCTGCCGATGCCAAAGGCCCATTCGATGGAAACATCAGTACCTTCGAGGAAAATCGTCGGTTGATATCGTTCTGGCATCGTGTTGTAGAGGAATACACGGAAACCAACTTGACATACGCATCGGACAGATTCATCGCACTCGCGGGCGTTGTCAAGGCAATAGAGAACCGTGTTGGCTTAACATACGTTGCTGGAACCTGGATGGAATTTTGGCCCTTTGACCTCCTCTGGATGTGGCACAGGGATGTCCCAATGTGTGAACAGACAGCATGGGGAATAAACTTACCATCTTGGTCTTGGGCTTCTACGGAAGGCCGAAAGGAATTTGGTGGACTCGACTCGTATGACGACAAAAGTTCTGTGCCTTTATCTACTTTATCAAAAGTAGTCAAGTTTTCTTGCCCTGCACTTGCAGAACAACCCGACCACAATGTTACTGTAACGTGGAAGATGCACGTTGGGGAGATTGTGGCATAACCATTACATTCCAAGCGTTCACAAAAAGCGGAAAAGTAATCGGTCCGTTAAAACACCCGCTAACGAAGAAGATATTGCATGGCATGAAGTTTGGGAATACCCATCATGACTATCTCCATATATGGTGGGATCAAGAACCAACAGGAGGAGACTCTGTCTTAGTGGTGCCCCTGGTAAGATGGGATGAGAACTACGGGAGCGTATCTACGGCGGGATTGATTTTGATGCAAGACAAGTCGAGTCACAATGAGAACGATGAGCGCCGTTACAAACGCGTGGGTATATTCTACGAACACTCATACGCCAACCAATTCATGATCTTCAGTGGAGATTTTGATGTCAACGAGAGGGAAGAGATATGTCTCTGTTAATAGCCGATGTTTTTAAATATAGCACTACGTACCTATTGCCATCATAGAATCCATCCCCAGCTGAGGGTTAGAGCATCAGACGGAGTTTTCTGCAAAATATCTCTGATAACTTACGGTGAGCACAATACGCAACTGAGAATATCCACATCTCCAGAGTAAACTCTGCCTGATTTGCTCGCAGTGATCAAAACCATTTGGCATGATTCGTCTGCAAGTGTCGTCTCCAAGCTTAAACTTTATAATCTCGCGCCTCCAGTAGACTTAAATGATCATCTGTGTCATACCCCTTGTTCCCGCGACCCTTAGTTAGAGGTAAGTCCACGCAACAATCTACAACATTTCAAGCAATTTGAAACTACAAGCCCACGAAGTCTACTCGCAATACCTACAAACCCGGTCGTTCACATCCCAGCCCGATGTTGTAGCACATTTGTATCCTCGTATATAGGCGACACTTCGCAACCCTCTATCCACCAGTGTTGCTTCGCTAGATCCCGTCTCTTACCATTCATTCATCATAATCTCTTCACCTAGATCAAGATTCCCAAGGGATAGCTTTCTGTAGAATGAATACTTGATCACGGAATCAGCTTTTCCTTGGTTTTCCAGGACAAATTTCGAAGTGTCTCTCGAGATGGGGCGCACGAAGTTAGAGGTAATACAAGTATGGCAAGTACTGTTCATATCTCATTTCAAACGTACAGAGGCAAAACCTGCAACACCACATCAGCTTTCTTTCACCCATTCGGTGATCACTACATGCTCAAACCTCCACCGTCCCCTTAAGCGGCAAATCCCGACTACTCCCCCCAACCTCAACCACGTACTTCTCACCCTTCTTCAGCCTCCACCTCTGACTCACCGTATCCCACACGCTCAAATCCCTCCTCGTCAACTCAAACTCCACCGTCTCCGTCCCCGCAGCACTCACAAAAGCCTTGTCAAACCCTCTCAATTGCCTCACCGGCGCCCCCTCATCCGGAATCCCAACATAAAGCTGCGCAACCTCAGCCCCGCCACGACCGCCTGTATTGGTAACATCGGCCTTTACGCGGACGAGAACATCCCACAGGTCGACCTGCCCTCCCTCGCGGACTTCGCCAGTGGGGTATTCGTCCGTGTTCGCATCAGCGACTTTCTTCACAGAGAGGTTACCATACGAAAAAGTGGTATAACTCAAGCCGAAGCCGAACTCGTAGCGCGGCGTAATGTTCTTGGCGTCAAAATAGCGATAGTCGAGAAACACTCCTTCAGAGAAGTTGCTCTGGGGGAACTTGCGGAACATGCCAGCGTCTGGGAGATCGGGTCCGAGGACGGCATAGTCGGACTCGTTGCGGGCGACGGTGTACGGGAGCTTGCCGGAGGGGTTTGAATCGCCGTAGAGCAGCGAGACGAGCGCCTTGCCGGATGCTTCGCCGGGGAGGTGGGCGAAGATGAGGGCGGTGACGTTGGGGTGGTCGATGAACTGGTCGACGAGGCGGATGCCGGCGTTGTGGAAGACGACGATGGTGTTGTTGCATTGGTCGGCGACGTGCTTGATGAGTCCGTCGGTGTAGTCGTCGCGGGCGCCGGGGCGGTCGGCGCCTTCGGTTGCGTAGGCGTTGCCGATGACGAGGCAGGCATCTGAGGCAGGATCGACGGCAGGGCTGCTGTTGTGGAAGTCCCAGAAGAGCGCGGTGCCGTCTTCGTAGGCGCGGTGGACGAGGGCTTCGAAGGGGGAGACGGCGAGCGATTGGGAGGTGGCGCCTGATCCACCGCCGGAGTAGAGCGTGCCGTTGAAGGCGATGGGGGTGCTACCCACGGCAGCGCTGCCGAAGAATCTATTTGAAAACTCGTCGTAGTTGAATGATTCTGCCCCGAACACCCACGCAGATGAACCAATTGTTGGACCATTATGGTCGGGGTTCTTAGCGGAGTACCCAAAGACGGATAGCATTTTGGGCTTGCCCAGGGGGAGTGCATTACGCGTGTTCTTCACGAGAACATGACCCTCAACCGCGCCCTCAAATAGTGTGGAACGGAACGTTGAGTTTCTGGCGTCAACAATGCTATGAGGCTTTGTGAGATCGCTGGCCATGCCGATACCGGGTGTAGGAAAGTCTTTGTCCTGGCCCATCTTGTACCAAGATGCAATGATTCTAGTTGCCATGTCATCAACTCTGGATTCAGGAACTGAGCCGTTATTCACAGCATCCACAAGCTTAGATCCCCAGTAGTCATTGCCTTCCGGCATCGTCATATCCAAACCTGCCAAAGCCGTGGCAACACCGGCATGCTGGGCACCCCAGTCAGAGACTACAAACCCCTCGAAGCCGAGTTCTGACTTGAGCAAGCCGTTGAGGGACTTGCTATTTGCGCAGCCATACGAGTTGTTCAGCCGGTTATATGAACACATGATGTTACCTGTGCCGGCACGGAGGGAATCCTGGAAAGGCCAGAGATAGAACTCATGCATCGTTTTGTCGTCAATATTGGATGACACGGACTCCATGCCGTTGGCAGGCATCCGGTTTGACTCTTGTTCATTGGCAATATAATGCTGGTGTGATATTAGCGGAGTATTCACTTTTCGAATATGCGGGCGTTAACTTGCCTTAACGCTGGTGATAACACCAGCGTCTTGAACCGCCTCAACAGTTTCGTAAACAAGAGCCCCTGACAGGTAAGGATCCGAAGAGAAACCTAGTCCATGGATATCAACACTCAGCCCTATGAAACGTTCATTAACCGTGAGTGAACAAACCTTCCCAGTTGCGACCACTTAACACCACGCGGCCCATCGGCCCAACAACCGGGCCAAGGAGAACATTCACTCCTTTCTTTTTGAACTCGCTGCCCATACCGGTGCCTCGCTGGTGTGCAAGCGACTTGTTCCAGCTGGCGCCAACATGGAGACCGCTCGGCCAACTGCTGACAAAATCGGTATTTCTCAGGCCGTTTCCAGCATCGCTCAGGCACATTCCGGGAAAACCTACACGGGATATAGGCCGGATGAAGCCGGAGCAACTGGTGTTGGATTGGACGCCAGTAGTGAGGTAGACCTGTGTGATAGTGAAGATGTCAGAGATGTAATTCCAAACAGGGCCCATGACATTGTCATCTCAATATATGGCAGCTAGTACCTTCTCATCAAGTGTCATTCGATCAACCATGTCCCTGGCTTTCTTGAACGAGCTTGCCCAAGCTCCAGTGCCGGTCATGTTTGCTGTGTGGTGAATCAGCCTTGTATCTCCAATAGTGAACCCGCATACTCGACCAATTCGGAGAGAAACAAGCGTACGTACGTGAAGGATAGACCGGCGGTGACTGGCCATAAAAGTGTTCGTCACTGGTGATCGAATCTCCCGAGTCACCTGCCCCATTTCCCGCCCCGGCTGCGCTTTTGCTTCCTTTCTTTGGTAGAGCTGCCAGTCCTGCTAGACCTCCACCGATAATGAGGAGAATGACAGCCACAGTTATGGCGATCCCGTGCTTCGTCTTGAGGAAGGGGAAGTGGCGTGCGATCCATGATCCGCCTCCTGTTTTGGCATTCGGTGGGGGAGAATCGCCAGGAACAGAATCGCCAGAAATATGCTCGCCAGTAGAAGCGGCGGCGTTCACCTTTTGATATCCAGCGCTCGCCATGTTGATAGCTGATGTCTAGGCGATCTCCGCACCCGTTTTAAACCTTGTTTTCTTCCTATCCCAATCGTGACTCGTCGTTGACACAGCTCCTAGTGAAATATGTGGGAATAAACTCCTATTCCATTTTCAACTCATCAAGTCCTTGAACCCGTATTCTGGAAACAGGTCCAGCACGTTGAGGACAAGCTCAGCCAACGCCGACAAGAATTCGGCTGGCCTTCTTCGAGAAGCGCTGCTTTATGATGGATTAGTCCTTGGTGATTTTCGTGTACGTGATACAATCGGCTCGTTGTACGAATTGGAAACAGTCGCCAAGAATGTAAACGGAAGCGTGGAGGTTGTCAGAGACAATTTGCAAACAGCAAACCTTGACGGTATCAAAGATTTACCATACGAGCTGAATATGGACAAACTGTTTCGAAAACGAAAGAACTCCAATAATAGTGCAGTTGCTGAGGTTCAGTAAGGCTTAGCCCGGTCGTCTCGCCCGTCAACATTCTCCATGTTGTGAGATCCCGTTGGCCGGACGCCGAGTCGGGTTCCGGAGACCGAACGCGTCTAACACTGGGGGTTGAGGTACGTTTACGCGCTGAGCCCACGCGGCAGCCACTCCCGAACGCGCCGTCCAACGAGCGCTTCCAGCGGCCTCGGCTTGTGCAACTCCCCGGAATCTCAGGTGCAGCCCGCCGGTGCAGACAGCTCCGTGCCGCTACACCATGGTCGTGACAGGCACTTTGAGAGGCACCTTGCGGGCACCTATCACACAGACAGTGGGGCTTTCACGTTCACAGACAACCTTCAAGTAGAAGAACTGCACCGCATAGGCAGTGCTGCTTGTGAATGACCTGTGACAGCTCCGACAGCTCCGACAGCGCCAACAGCCAACAGCCAACAGCAACCTCACTTGCCTTACTCGACGAGTCCGTTAAAACGACTGTGTCCCATATTAAAACGACTGTGTACCCGACAGGCTGTGAGCCACCCGCCGCAGAGGTTAGGGTCAGGGTTAGTTAGTGTTAGGGTTAGCGGTTAGGGTCAGTTAGGGTCAGTTCCGGGGGTGCAGGGGGCCGGTGAGAGGCCCCCGCGATATGAATGTGAATTGCCCCTCGAAAGACGTGGTTTTGAGTTGTCGTTGTCGTAGTTTGGAATGATGATTTTCGGTCATAACTTGGTGATGATTGCGAGCGCGCAAGACAGGTACAGGTACCGCGGATGCCAAGCTTGGGAGTTCTAGCATGGGGACCGCGCCAAGGCCGCGCTGAGTTTGTATGGTCGGACACAGTCGTTCAACTAGGAGATACAGTCGTTTTAACGGGCCCGTTACTCGAGGTCCTTCATGCAGTGCACTGATGCTGGATTGCTATCCATGGATGCCAAGGTGTGTGCAGATGTGCCCTGATTCCTGGATCTTTTCCCTGCAGCAGCCCCCGTGGCGTCCCCCCACGCGACGCAGGGATGAGGCCAAGCAAACCCCAGGGGCATGCAGAAAGCAAAAACGAAAGCGGGAAGGCTTCCATCGGTTCGAAGTTCGAACTTCACGTTGAAGATTCCAGCATCTCTTTAAGCGGTTTTTGCGCCATTCTTTTCCCGACAGGGGTTTGTGGCCAATGCGGTTTCTTAAACACCAAAATGTAACCTTCCGGCGACTTCAAGCTACTTTCTTAGTATCTTAGCAATGTGCTATAAGCCCCCTAGCCAGGCCACTGACTGTTTAGGCTCAAGGTCCTCAAATGTTTTTATGGGCCGGGAAAAAAATGGCGCAAAAACCGCTTAAAGAGATCATGATTTGGTTGTGTTGGGTGGTCCAAGCACGCCTTGCAAAGGGAACTGTTCGGGACGAACGGGGATAGCGTGAAACATGAAACCAACCGACTATCACCGCACCCGCCTTGGAAGTAGAGGTATGTAATTGCAGAGTTCGAGGGATGTTGGACAATTACGTACCATTTACATACCGTAGGAACCCTGATATCGAACCTGGAAGCTACCTATTTGCTTTTTACAAAGAAGGAGAGCCCCCAAAAGGGAAAGAAGAAACTAGCGAGCGCGAGCGAGGGAAATGCACAGACTGGTGTCACCTCAGAAGGATTACAATCATCAAATGAACATGGTCTGAGCACCGCAACAACCCCCCTTGTGAAGACGAACAATACGAGGATATCCAGCGCAATCAATGAACCTTCTCCGGAATGGCGATGACGTTGACCGATTTCCCCAGCCGAGGAAATGCTTCGCGGAATCCCGTGTGGGTATCTCGTCAGTTTGATGGATGTCAAGTCTGGTGATTCCCCACAATAGCCCTGTGTCTTTTCACCTTTTTCTTTGTCAAACTGCACATGAAAAACTGGGCATGAGGCGAACTGGGGTTCGTCTGAAGTCTCAACGTTCCACTGCCACGTGCTTTTTGTGCTGGGTTGCTCTAGGGGAAATGTGGACAACGTGGGCGGTTCGAACAGTGAGATCAGTCCCAACTAAAGTGTTGCCGTGTTGGTCCAGCATCTAGCGGAGGGAGCAGTCCCTGTCTACATCCAAGACACATACAAATGTAACTATCACAGTGAACTGCATAGGTCACGTCTATATCTGAGACAAGGGAACTACGGGACAGGCCGAATAATTTCCCATCCGCAGCCTCAGCAGTCAATCGCTACGTCGCACGTGCTATGTGACCTATGTATGAATCTCGATCAACCATTATATGTGAGCCGTCCTACAGGGTACGGTAAAGTCGGCTCGCTCGCTATCACCAAGAGCATCTTAACCCTCTAGATGCAGTAGCAATGACCTCCGCAACGAGATTACCGATACGACATTACACTGCTCCTTCAAACCTCGGCCACACTGCCGAACCAGAGATTGTTGCAGCTTCTCACTCAATAGCGTCAATGGTGCAAGCTACCTTGAAGCCTCCTTCTTCTTGGACAACACACCCGGTTCAAACCGGTACAGTATCATCAATTGCTCGTTAGGACTGGAACTCGAATGTGATTGACTTTTGATTCATTGCTGTCTGGCCTCCACATCATCATCGAGAATAGCTCTTCTGTACTCAATGAACCTCTCTCTGTAGACAACGCTGGGAAACTCGACCAACGTGAGGGAGAGGTGATTGATTCATTATGTCGTCTCCAAGTCCCAGTCATCCCTCTTCCGTTCGTACCTCCACAAACCCACACGAAAAGCTTTTCGGGTATATCCAAATCCGAATCAAGCTGGCAAATAAAGACAAATAAAGATGTAGCGACGAACCTCCCCTGCCCAACCTCGAAACGTGTTTCCCTAGGTCGTAAGCAGAGCCAGGGAGAAAGGACATCTTCCACCAGCCGCGCAGGGTCCATGAAACAACATAATGATTTTTGCAAAAGCAAATGCCGCCGTACCCCCCACAGGAGCAAGAATCTGCTATAAGGCGAACAGGGCGAACAAAGAAAAGGATGAAAAAAAGGCCCAAAAATGCTGGCCGCCCAAGCCGCAAGAGTCGCTCGTGCAATGTCGAATAAGCAAAAATGTGGTTCGAAAATGACGAAAGGGAAGGGTTTGATGGTCGGCGTCGTAGGATAGTAAGAGATCCGCAGCATCCGGGATATAGAACGCAAATGTGACAAGCGGGAAGCTGGTAATATACATGTGAACGGAACGCCGGCGGGGGGTCTGAAAGGGGAAGTGCTCGGAGGGTTCTGGGTCGGTAAAAATGCAAGGGAAATGCAACACGGATGGTCGTCTCCTCGGGAGTTTCTGGCCAAGATTAAAGCGCTGTAGGTTTAGATCCTATTCACAATTAGGTCGATTATCCAGATTGAAACGGCTCGTGATGAGGAAGGGAAGTTGATACATCCACAACCAGCAGTTTGCTAGTCCACTTCACTGGGGCTGATGTGCCGCGGAAGCAGATGTATCGGATGTGCAAGCCCAGTATATGAATATCCCCTTACAGGATAAGTTGTTTCAGGTTCCGCTGGATGATCATGTCCTGTACGGAACCCATGGTAATCTTCAGAAGATTGGTATCGGTCGCGTTTGTGAAATGCCCATAGATCTCCTTGTCCGGATTCCGGTTCAGCGCGCGGAACTTGTCCATAAAGTACTTGCTGGCCTGCTTAGCATCGTCCGGGGGACCATGATAATCAGTGAAGCCGTGGTTCGTTATCGGGCTTCGGGGCAGCTTCTCCTTGAAAAGGTCGATCTTGTTGAGGAACAGAATCAAGGCCGACTTTGTGAACCAGTGAGAGTTGGCGATCGACTCCCAGAGCATGAGGGCCTCGTTCATTTGGTTCTGCGCAAAGGTTAGCATCCACCTTCTCAACAACATGCGGGGGTTAGACGCACCCCGTCCTTGTCTTCAACCAGGCACTGATCGTAACCCGAGATAGCTACCAAAAACAGCAAGCAGTTGACGTTCTCAAAGCAGTGAATCCACTTCTTCCGCTCCGACCGCTGGCCACCGACGTCAAACATACGGTATGTGAGTTGGCCCAGGTCGAAAACAGTCTCGGTGATACCAGTCGTCCGTAGCCTCGAGCGCAGCAAATCCTGGTCGCTAGGAACATAGTTCCTGTCCCATAGCCTGTCCAGGTCCGAGCAGAAGCTTGATAATAGGTTAGCGAGATGCAGAAACCGGAAAGTGAACTGCGAACACATACTACTCAAGGTTGTCATGCAACGCAAACTCATTGCCCTTCTGGATAGCTTGCCTGACGCCTGAATCCTGCCAAAGCTTCTTCGCTGGCTCGAAATATTCTAGTGGTAGAGGCTCGTCTCCCCTCATTTCGTAATCGACCATCATTTGCACCATATTCTTCTGTAGGTACTCAAGTTAGTTGATGAGGCTCAGATATCAAGGCCCACTTAATTAAACTTGCCTCATTATCTTCATCCTCCAGCTTGATGTTGAACTCATTCATCGCATCAAAGATCAATCGGAACGACTGCAGAATGTTGGCGAAAATAACAGGCCTCCATTCCAGCTTCTCATTTTTGCTGAAACCTTGTGCATAGATCAACTTCATCTGCTTCAAAATCGTAGACTTTCCGGATTCACCAGCTCCTATTGATGCCAAAGGTTAGAGTCGCCATGGTCGCATACGCACGCGATAGTCGCAGTGCAGGGCCTAACAACAACTGGAGATCCGTACCTAGTAGCAACAGCTTGACCTCCTTCGACAGGCGCTTCTCATCCGCGCGGATCTGCTTGTCTAGCTCGCGCGACCGGGAGGCCTCAGCCTCATCTTCCTTTCCACGACCCCCGAAACACATCTTGATGGTATATGTGTTGGATCCGTGTTGCAGAGGCGGAATGACTTTTGGGAGGATCGGGAAAAGATCCAAGTTAACCAGCAAGCGAGACCTGCTGTCGCTTTTTAGACGTTTCAGGCGGAGCTCTGGTCAATAATACAGCGGGGATTCGTCTGCACGCCGACAGCGATAGTGTGGGCCGCAATGATGAGAGATGCGTATGGAGTCCTGGAATGCCAGATGCGGCGAGATCCTGATCGGCAATGCGCAATCAACTGTCCGGACTCTTGTCTTTGTCCGGGCCGGCGATGACAGCTAATACAGCACGAGTGCCTTTGTGAAGCTGTGGATATATATCTTGGGTGTCGTTGGGTCGAGTCGCTTCTCGATTATGTCGAGGCCCAGTCAGTGGACGATGCCGGAATCGATCGTTATGTATGCGGTCGGTGGCTTGGCTTCGACGGGACGGGTAAGTGTGGTTGCGTTTAGCACCGGCAGCTTCTAGTCTCGAGGCGTCCGGGTTCGAACAAAATCGATCCCGCAGTTGTTCTCGTGGGAAAAGCGTGGACGAGATGATACAAAGAGACCGACGCAGATCAGACCGTTAGAAACGGGAGTAGAAAAAGGGTGCGCGTGGGTGGGAAGGGGGAGGGAAAATAAGAAAGCCGGGCAAAGACAAAAAAGGATGTGAGCGGCTTCTATGTAGCATCGACAACAATTGCAAGGGAGTTAGCTCTGCAGCGAGATAAAGCAGGCCGGACTAGTGAAATCACCGCAATGCAGAAATGGCAGGGCCGCTCGTGAACCCGGGACAAGCGACGATGTAGCAATGGAGACAGGGACGATCACACCATCCGTCGGAGATCAGAAAAAGCATGGGCGGGCGGCAGGCGGGCAAACGAACGACGACGGACGGGAAGGAAGATAGGTGGACAAGGCCGGGACAGGAGGGAGGGCAAGCACTAGAGTACCTCTACCTAAAACCGTATTATCTCTAGGGCCCTCCTTCCCCGAGTGATGTTGTTCCCTTTCCGCTTGGTTCCTGTTGCCTGGGCTTCGCTCACAGCCTGGCCTCCAGCTGCGCCGGTCAGGGAGTGGCCTCTGAACTGAACAACCCAGAGCAGTGTGTGGTGGAACGGTGAGTGGGACAGACAGCGAGTGTGGTGGGAGCCACCCACAGTTCCGTCGCTCCTGCCACAAAGCTGCCCGGCAGGTTCCAATTCTGCATCCCAGGGCCCACTGCACCCATCCAATCCCCCGTGCCCATCCCACAATGCGGGCCACTCTCCCGTCTTAGTGTGTTCAGGGCAGCGGCCGTGCAGTTAGTGCCAACAAGGACACATCTAAGGAATGATCTCGATTTGGGCATTTCTTGCGCATCACATGGAAGTGAAGATTGATGCAATCAAGAACCCCGATCCTCAAGATTCCACTTCAAAAAGAAGGCCATGCAGTACCGATCTTGACAAGATCAGGCTGGAGAAAGTTCACTTCTGTAGAGGTGGAACGACACTGCAGGACCGGCCTCGGGCGTTCAGGGCATGGGAGGCAGGGGGGCTTTTTCTCATTCAACTTAGAAATATCCCCCCCTGCCCCGCTAAACCCATCAAGGTATAGCCGGGCCGGCAACACCCCTCCTACCCACTTTTCAACCCTGCCAGCCACCTGTAGACTCGCCTGTACTAGACTACAAGAGGGAAGGATATTTCTAACTTGAATGAGAAAAAGCGGTGCACCGGCAGTGCACATGGTGGACCCCGCGACCACGGCCGCCCTGCATGTCACTCGTGGCTTCGCTTTTTGCAGCAAAAACCAGGCGCTTTTTGAGACTCCAAGAGATTGCCATGTTCCAAGCAACTGGGGACTTGAGAGAAAACGGCACTTAGTCGGGTCGCTTTTAGCATGACACAGAGCACGCTAGAATGTCCACTAGGACAACTTTGGCAATTAATCAGAGTGGAATCTTTCATTGATTCCGTCCGCTGTTTCGGAGTCCCTTGTTGCCCATGTCCGCACATGCACCACCGGGCCACTCGAGGTAAGGATGCACAATACTAACCAAAAGAAAGCCGTCCCGAGAGTGAGGACGACGACGAGAAACGAGCACACCACAGTCACCCGATGAACGGCGTGGACGGATCCGTCACCGTTCCCTGAGATTCAAAGAGCTTCCAACCACATCACAGGGCCCCGAAACACCGGAAGTAGATCGCACCCATAATCGGACATTTTGGCCGCCCGAAGACGAAGACGACAGATGGCAAAAGGGGAGCCGGAAGACATCAACGCCTCACAGCAAGAGCTCAAGATCCAGACAACTGCAGAAATCCGAATCAACCAGCACAGCACAGTATGACGGTGAAGTGGATAGATACTTTCCTAATGCTCATTTTCTCAAACCATGGACTATTGCCAAGAATCCAATAACTCCGGGTGACGGTAATCGGCACTTGGAATGGTACACTAGTGATGGATCAGAAAGTTTCCACAAGTGAAAGCGAACGTTTTCCATCTTTTCTGACGGGAGATGACGGTGGCGATTCTGACAGGTACGCAATCCTCCCGCCCCCGGCCGCCCGCCTCGCTGGAATCTGGGAGTGTGTGTTCAGGGCAGTCCTATGAGGGTATATCCAGATGCTCATCTCGTCGTCGTAGACGTACCGTAAGCTGGGAAGCTCATTCGGGTTGTCATGGCTTGCTAAATCATTACCTAGAGCTTGTTCGGGGCCATGGCTGGCACGAGTTTACGAGTTAGGGGTACGCTGCCCGAGGGACAGACCATCTCCAACGACTCCACGATGACCAACCCTCAAACCGCCGACCAACTTTGCTCATCTGTATATCCCGACATCTTGGGAATTGCATCGCCTCTTACCTGCAATCATTGTCCGGATCTTCTCCGATTCTCCCCTTTCTTCCCCAGCTGAATAATCTAGCCTCACAGAATTACACTACACAGCCATTTGACCTTTTCCCCTGAGTTGGTCCCTGCCGTCCTGTCGCAGACCCTGTCTAAAACTGGTTTGACTGCGCGAGCCTTGGCGCCCTGACGACAAGCCAGGCTGGTGGAGCGTCGCATAGCCTCCAACCAATAGCGTTCGCTGGACCCTTCCAACATTTCCCCGGTGGGGGGCTCGTCCTCGTGAAGCACTGGCCCATGACAAGCCATGAGCAAGGGGTTTGCGGATGCGGCGGACCACTATCAGGTTGTTCTTGACCCTGCTTTGGGGTCATGGGAGGGCAAGAGCAGCAAAGCGTAAGAACCTTCTTTGAGCCCAGGGGCTTTCGCTTCTCTATCCGTACCTATCGAGATGGAATGTCTCAGTTTATCTTGGGCCTGGACGATTCCAATATGCAAGTTTGCCGGGCAGTTTGCCGGGCGGTAACTGTCAGATTTACTGGTGTGATTGATTCTGT
The DNA here is from genome assembly GCA_009806235.1 of Neurospora sp. CHS-2018c. Taxonomy (NCBI): domain Eukaryota; kingdom Fungi; phylum Ascomycota; class Sordariomycetes; order Sordariales; family Sordariaceae; genus Neurospora; species Neurospora sp. CHS-2018c. The sequence continues at coordinate 426,523 of RAPC01000006.1, read as the reverse complement.
GTATATAACTGACTCGAGCGGTCTACTCCAGAAGGTCTGGGGGTTCTGGGGGTAACCCATATTTACCAAGACCTGTAATACAGGTGGCTGGGTCTCTAGCATCTAACCCTCATTTAAGTAGAATACTACCCTAGAATCTAACACACCCCCTCACTTACAAACCTCTCATTACCTCTTTAAAGTCAAAAGTAAAACTATTTACACATTTCTATCGTCTTTTCATATCTTCAATCCCAATATTTTATCTAGATTATCGAAATCAACCTCCTTTAGTACCGGATTATCCTCTCTTCCGCTATCCTTCCGCAATAGTACTTCGGCTATACTTAGCAATTCCCTAAATCTCCTATATTCCAAAATCCCTAATACCTTTATTAATCTATCTATTAGCATCGATTTCGTATCTAAATACTCGATATTAAAAGTCTTCTTATTAATAATCTCCTCCCTTAACCAATATCTATAAATATCTATATATTTTATCTTCGTATTAAAAGTAGGGGTCGATTCTGTAAATGCCTTAATAGTTTACTAATTGTCATATTGTAGAGTAGGGATAGGATTTTCCAACAACTTCACCCCTAGAACTAATATTAAACGGCTTATAAATAGGGTTTCTTTCGCTACCTTCTTAATTATATACAATTCTACTTCTATTATTAACGTAATAATTGTAATCTATTTAATTATTCCCTAATAAATTAAACTACTATAAAATTTAATAGTAAACCTTTATAAATTCTTATAATCGCTCTTATTATTAATAAATAAAATATTAAAGGCGATTTCTAATCGGTTATTACTTCTAAAGTAGAGAGCCTATATCTTCGTTATTCGAAGGTATTGTATTACCTTCTCGCTAACGGCTATATAAATAAAATTAGGGTTATAATTATATTGAGCTAATTTATTCAATAGGAATGCGATATTTAATCGAATATTAATTATTGCGTATAGTAATAATCCTATATTAATTTAGTAAATATATATCTCTATATAATTAGTAATACTATTGTAAAGAATTAACTCCTTATAACCTATAAGCACTAGAGTAGGTCGATAATTAGATTTAAATAGCTTCGAGATCTTTTTAATATATATTTCTTATAATAATTAGATCTTTTCCTAATTTTAATTGCGTATAATTTCAATACTTAAGAACTATTAGAATTCGTTTCCTTTAATTAAGTAATACTTTAATTATAATTCTATAATATATTTTTTAATTTCTTCTATCTTACTTTTATCGAACGTAAAGACGATATTATTAACGTAGTAGAATATAAGGATACCGTTCTTCTTTATAATATAGGGATCTTTAGGAATCGTTTCGAATCCTATTAATTTAAATGCCCCGCTAAACTCTTGTTGCTATAGTAAAAGTATTCGTCGGAGATTATATAGGGCTTTAATTAATTTAAAAACTTTACCGGGGATTTAATACCCTAGTAGTATACGTATATAAATCTCCTTATCGAAGAAGGCATTAATAAAGGCGTTGACTACGTCGTATTAAATAAATTCGAAATTAAAATAAATAGTAAGAACGATAATAGATTTGAAAAATCTCCCTATTAAAGTAAAGGCGTACGTATCCGTTCCTATTTTACTCTATTAATCGCCTTTTATAACGAATTTCGCCTTATATTTATTAAGGGTACCGTTCTTATTAAACTTATAAATATATACCTATATATAATCGAGGATTTACTTCCTTCGTACTCGCAGTACGTTACCGTCGACTTTAATCTATATTTTTATATCCTTATAATTCTATAGATAAACTTCTTCTACTTCCTTAAATTACTAACCGAATAAGTAATTATCGAAGTCTCCGTAATATTTAGGTATAAGTAGTAATCCTTATCGGTAAACTCTATTAAGACGGCCAAATTTAGTAATTAACCGTTATACCTCCGCCTTAGTAATTATTTTATTGGTCGTTTTGACTATTAATTATAATAATTTACTAGCGTAAAAGGCAACTTCCTATAGTTCTTATTAATAAAAGTATTTATCGATAGTTTAATTAACCGAATAATTAGTATAAAGTATAGCCGGCGGAGTAAATAGAGGCGACGGGTATAATCCTATAATATATTCGATAAATATCTTTCTTATATTAGGCTATTAATTAACGATTTTTTATAATTGGCTACTCTCCTTTTAAGAGTCTTTTTAATTCTATTTATAATCTTTATTGAAGAGGCTCGATAGGAGCGGTTCGATATCTACGTTATCGACGTCGTTTTATAGGCTATAACCTTCTCTTTCTAGTAGTTCGGATATTCCCGAGGGTTAATTATACGGTTTATTAATTTTATTAAATAAATCCGCTAATTCCTTACTACTTATTTAAAAATCCTCTTTCAATTTCTTAAAATCTAAATTATAAGTAATCTCCTCGTTAAAAATTACGTCTTTAATTTAAATAATCCGATTTATATATAAATTCTATATACGATAAATAGAAGTCGCTAAATAACCGATAAGGAACCCTATCTATACTTTAGGCAAATACTTTTAGCGCCGCTTCTCTTTCTTCTATATAGTACTCGTTATAGCAAATACCTTATAGCCGTAGACTTTAAAGTAGCTCAAATCTAATTTATAAGCCTTTTATTAACCGTTTTATTATATAATATAAGTATAAAATCGTTTAAAGGGGGATTTCTAATTGTAGAAATAACGAGGGGATCGATTAATAAAATAAACTACTATACTAGTAATTTCTAACTACAAATTTATTAGGAATTTCGAGCTTATTAATATAGTATTATATCGTTCTTTAATAATACCCCCTAAACGTTCTACCCTACCGTTCTATATTTATATATTGGGAATAAAAAGTTCAAAAGTCGTTCCTCGCTATAATAATCTATATTAGACCTTATTACTTATAAATTCGTTATCGAATTTAAAGATTTTAACCTTAATATTATATTAATACTGTAATATATCGATATAAGATACGAACGTAGTCGTTATAATACCTATTTAACGATTTGAGAAGTAATAATTCTAAATGTAGCCAAACTATCGATAAGTAATAAAGAAGAAATATTTAACGCCGTTTCTTCCTTCGTCGAATTCGAAGAAATCGGCAACAAATCTCTCTCTTAGCCTATAATTGCAATCTCTAATCATACGGCTAATTTATCGTTTAATCTTTATTATAGCGTACGCGTTGTATTTAATTAAAGGGATACCGCGTAATTTAACCCTATTAATATTTTAAAAGTAATCGATTACTTAAAATCCCGGGTAACCAAATTGTAAATACTAAATATCTATTATTTATTTAAAGGGGCGCCTCGTATATAAATTAATTTTATAATAGTACGTTACGAATAAAATTCTAGTAAATAAAAGCGGAATAATTTTAATAACCGTTTAATTATAAATAGTATTCAAATAATAAAAGAATAAACTATTAAACTTCCTTAAATAATTATTTAGTAATTAGTAATCTTAATAGAAGCCCTACCTTTATAATTAGAAATAAAAAACGAAATTAATAGCGAAGTTAAGGCAAAAAGCGACTTCCTTTAACCGTAGCTTTAAAAGACCGTTCTTACCCTTAATAACGACGTTAACTTCCCTAAAACCTTTAATTTCTATTTAAATATTACTAGCCTATAAAGAATTATTTAAATTAATATAACGAAAGTAAAGGAAATGAATAATTTTATTGAATATGTAAAGCAAATTACTTAAATTGAGAATTGTTAAGTTCTTAAGAGGGTAAATCTCTTCTCCAATTTAATATACCCCGCTAACTTAAAAAATCGCTCTATAAATAAAATTTCAAATTACGACCGGTAATTACGTATTTTCCTCTTTTTTAAAAGCCTTCTCTTTACTACCTTTTTCAATTATAATTCTCGTAACTTCTTTAACTAATTCGGGGTCCTTCGCAAGGTTGGCTTCAATAATATATTAAATAGAAAGGAATAATTTCGTAATATATTTTAACTTCGTATTTAAATTAATATACTAATAGTCTTTAAGGGAATATAATCCTTTCTCGTATACTTTATATATAGGAGTATTAAACCTCCTATGTAATTAAATTTCGGTTTTATCCGATTAGAATTTCCTTTTTCCTCTAAAACCTCTTAATTTCTTATTCTTACTTTCTTAACAAACGTCCTTATTATTAGCATTCTTATTTTAACTCTCGCTACTATACCTCTAACTATTATATTTAATACTAATTTCGCTAATACTAAAAGCGCTGCAATATCCTCCCTTCTTAGTAACGACCCCGTATTTCGCAGTATTAATACTATATCTCTTAAAGTCTTTATAAACTACTATATAATTAAATATACTATTAGTTATTTTTTTATCGAATTTCCAAATACCTTTATACTATCTAGGGCGAACTATCCTAATCGTATTAACGAAGTCGATATATTAGGAATTAGCGACCTTAATTTCCCCAACTCCTATAATCTAACTATTACTTATAGTAGTAAACCAAACTTAAAACCAATTAGTCCAATTCTTAAATTCCTTCGTTAAGACGGCGATAGCCTTATAATATTATTTCCTAACTTTAATCTACTTATTAATAGCCTAGTAATTTATTATATTCTTAAATCTTTAATACTATTCGTTAATCTACTATTCCTCCTTTATAATACTATCCTATAGTCCGTAACTAATTAATAATTTTATTTAAATACGTACGGCCTTATTGCTAATTACAAACTCCTTCCAATCCTTCTTATTATCGGGGTAGAACATAAATTCTAATTTGAAGAATTACTTATTAATTAAATCCTCCTCATTTATAAAGGTATCGAATAATATCTCGTCTCTAATTCGATACTTAATAAGAACTTCCTAAGTTTACCCTACTATATTCGTAACCGTACGAATAATTATTCCGCTATCGAATAAAATGAACTCCACTTTAGCCTTATTAATACGGGCTCTAGCAGTCTTTATAATAGGGTAATAATTAGGATAAAACTATCTCAGTGCAGTAGGCTTCTCGATAATGCCCTAAAGCCATTCCTTAAATATATCCGAATTACACTTTAACTAGAGTATAGGCTCCCAACAAATCCAGTCGTCGCTATTTTTCAAATAAGCAACGTTCTCTTTAGTATCGTTGAAGGGCTTTAATTAAGACATCGTATAGGTATTATTATCGTATTATTTATTACTAGTTCGTAATACTAATCGTTATATTAATAGGGCGCGTATCAGACTATTAATTATCAGATTTACTAGTATAATTAATTCTATATATATAACTAACTCGAGCGGTCTACTCCAGAAGGTCTAGGGGTTCTGGGGGTAACCCATATTTGCCAAGACCTATAATACAAGTAGCTGGGTCTCTGGCATCTAACCCTCATTTAGGTAGAATACTACCCTGGAATCTGACAGTAACAGAGCTCACAAGAAACAAAAGAAGCAAATATAGTCGATGGACTGATGAAAAGTCGCCCGTCTCAAATGTCCGCAGAAACTCCAGGTCTTGGACTTTACAGTACATGGGATGTCCCTGCACGAGAAACAGCATCCAGGACCAAAACAACGACGAACTGCAAATAGGGGACATTGCCATCTCTTTCAGCGAACGTTGCACTGAAGGCCGCGTGGACCATTCTCTTAGCAGGCAAGCCTTGTTCTGGATTCATGAAGCATTTTCACCATCAAGAACGTTGTTCGAGACGCCAGGAAGGGTGATGATCGTCCCGGTGGTGGATATCACGGCAGTTGCGTGTGCGGGCGTTGCGTGTGCTAGCGGCAGATGCAGGGGCAGATTGTCGATGTCACTAACTGTGAACCTTTCTTCGAAAAGGAGGCCGGTACCTCTAAAAAATCGAACAGCCAGAACCGGCAGTCTGGCACAGTGGCACTGGACTTGAATTTTGCGGAGGAGAGTGGGCATTGAATAACCAATTGGCGAAATTCGATTTGGGTTGGTGCAATTCTTCAGAGTGGGTGCTTGAATAGAGCTACACTTGAGGGCCAAGTAGATGGGAACAACCTCTCCACTCCCTTCTTCTATAAGAAAAGCCTGGCGCCCCGAAACCTCGATGACTCGAGGAGTACCATCCTACTATGTACAACTGAACTGTCTCTAACAAGGAGACTACAACATGGAGCAATGGGGACATTTACAGTCGCTTTCTTGATGTTGACATTCTGAGGCCCGCCACCCTGCCATTACACTAACAGCGATATGTCGTTTGCTTTTCATGAGCCTGTGAAAGCAAGCCGTGTCGAGAGTTCGGAAACCAGAAAATGCCATGATGCGTTACACTCGGTTCCAGCACAGTATGTACTGTGGTTCGCCGTTCGCCGGCCCCGTCAGGTTCGGGGAACCACTTCGTTGTTCTAAGTTGATAACGGATCCGGACGCCGTTATGATGATCGGCGCCGGTGGATCCAGGGCAACTACGGTAGAGCCCCGCCGTTAATAGCGTAATACAACCTTCACAGCGACAGACCACGCCAAGAATGTTCTACAGTACCAATTATCCTAGTAACTGCAAACAATTGGGGCACTATGGGGACGGCTCAAAAGTTTTGCACTAAGTAGGCATTTTGCACTTAGTGGTGCCTCACTTATATACAAAACTGGGAACTCTGGCCGCGGAAATACTCGTCGGTTAGGTACACTGGCCACTGGGCCATGTGGGGCCTCCCTTTGGGGGCCCGCTTACAGCCAGCCAACCGACTCTCATCGTCCCTTTGAGAGTCGGATTTTTTATATGTATCTTGCAAGCGGTGTATCTATCAAAAACCTCATTCAACTATAACTTTATCAATTTAAATCGTATAACTTCGTGAATAGCATCAATCTATTTATTTTAACGAGCTCTATCGATTTACCATAGCGCATTTTGATCCTATTATTGCTGAGCGTATTGAAAAGGCTATACGTCATTACTTCGTCCGCTAGAAGCGTATAACACGCACCAACACCAAGAACATCAAGAACCACCGCAAAGGCAAGAGCAATGGCTACACTATAAAAAACGCTGCAGAGCATCACAACATTGGCGAACCTATTATAAAGAAGTATATACGGCTTATTCAAGAGGGGAAGCTATTGCCAACGGGTACAGATGCCTATCGCCTACTAGCGTTAACCCCTAGCGAAGATAAGGCCTTCAATATCGTAGTCCAAATCGTTAACCGTAGCCACTTCCCTTTGAATAATACCTCCTTCGTTAAGTTAACTAACCAGCTTCGTAATTAACGGCCGTCTCCCCCCTCTACCTAACTACACAGAGGGTAGCCTATAGAGTAGCGTAAGAAATACCTAGAGTTCGAATTTAAGGCAGTTAGCTTTAAAGACGTAAAAAGGATAAACGTTAAGGCTTAACTAAACTCCCTTAAAGACTAGTTTAAAGAGGTGAAGGCTGTATATAATAGCTTTAATATTAAGGAGGAGAACGTCTGGAATATAGATGAATCCCCGTTTTAAATAGGGGAAATTAAGGGAATTATAAAGGTATAAGAGCTTCCTTATTATTATTACTCCCTATACTAATTTACGTAGTAACAAGTATTATCTATGAAGAACCGGGCACGCATAAGGAGGGTTATATTCAATCCCAGTAATAAAGAGAGTCTAACTGCCATCGATACTATATCGGCTACAATTAAGAATATCCTATTATTCCTAATATTCAAGGTATTAATCATAGTAAGGCTCTAGCCTCCTCGTTTGCAATTAGGCTTAATTATAATTAATTTGTCACAGGGCTAGATCACATGCCCTATGCCTTGAGTGCCATTGGCCAATGCGCTGTGGCGCTCGTGCCATAGCACTAGGCCAGCCCGGGCATTGAGGCTCTATTACGACCCATTCTAATAGGTCCTATACTATACCCTATATCAACCCTAGCTAGTGTACACTCCTCTTACTTCCTTTATATAATAATATATATCGTACTTTATACCTAACGGCGCCCTTGCCTCGTAATAGTTTGTTGTATTTCTTATTATACTACGTGCGTATAAGAATACCCGGTAGTAGGATAGCTAGTAATTAAAATTAAATAATCAATTCCAATGTTCGGCCTTTATAAGACGGAGGAAAAACGATCCAACTTAAAACACTAGTATAAGCGGCTTTACTAATTATTACAACTACTATTCGAATTCAATATTAATTATACCTAATTATAGCGGTTATAATTATTTCAATTACCTAAAAAACGACGACAATGCCGAATCGGTCGTTATTAATAAATACGCCGACGAAACTAAGTCTTTAATAATTAGCATTTACACCCCCAATCTCCTAGGCAAAATACCTATTGTTAATTAGAAGTTAGCGTTTAATTATAATAGAGAAAGTCTTTTCGGATAGTTAAGAAAGTCTTCAGGCACAATCGCCCCACCCTTCCCGCCCACTCCCCACCCTTCCCGCCTTCAACTCCACCCACCTAAATACCTTTCATTATCGAAAAAAGCGACCTTTCGTCTTACAATTGAGATTCCTCCTCAACCAGTTGATGCATCGTCGTGCAACTAGGTGCAAAATGCTCCTCTCATCTCTGCGGTCATTTTGATACCCTTTGCACTCCTGTCACTATACTGGTTGTTGAAAAACGCTAAGAAAAGCCTATACTCAAAATTCCGATAGGGTATTCGCTCCCTTCAATAGCGCCTTCGCTTCTTCCTATAGCGTATTCATTCCCCCGATAACGCATTCGCTCTCTCTAATAATTATTTACATCGCATTTAATTGTATTATATTCAACTATATTATATTTAATTATATTATATTTAATTATATTATATTTAATTGTATTATATTTATTACTATTTTAATCGTTATCTCAATTACTATCTCAATCGCTATTTTAAACGCTATTGGGTAAAAAGTTAGACTTTAGGAGCGAATACGTTATCGGAGGGAGCGAATACGCTATAAAGGGAGCGAATGCGCTATCGGAAGAAGCGAATACCCTATAATTTCGAAGCACTTTGGGGAAAAAGTAGAAAGTAGAGTTAAAAAGGGATACAGCCCTTTTAATTGGTTGTAAATACGTCTTTTCGGATAATTAAGAAAGTCTTCAGGCATAGTCGCCCCACCCACTCCCCACCCTTCCCGCCCTCGCTCCGCCTTTCCCGCATTTACAACTAATTAAAAGGGTTATATCCCTTTTCAACTCCACCTTCTACTTTTTCCTTAAAATACTTCGAAATTATAGGGTATTCGCTTCTTCTAATAACGTATTCGCTCCCTTTATAATATATTCGCTCCCTCCGATAGCGTATTCGCTCCTAAAGTCCAACTTTTTACCTAATAGCGTTTAAAATAGCAATTAAAATAGTAATTAAAATAACAATTAAAATAGTAATAAATACAATACAATTAAATACAATACAATTAAATACAATATAGTTAAATGCGATATAGTTGAATGCGATATAATTAAATATAATATAAATAGTTATTAGAGAGAGCGAATACGCTATCAGGGGAACGAATACGCTATAGGAAGAAGCGAAGGCGCTATTAAAGGGAGCGAATACCCTATCGGAATTTTGAGTATAGGCTTTTCTTAGCGTTTCTCAACAACTAGTATAGTAATAGGAGTGTAAAGGGTATCAAAATGACCGTAGAAATGAAAGGAGCATTTTGCACCTAATTATACAACGATACATCAATTAGTTAAGGAGGAATCTCAATTGTAAGACGAAAGGTCGCTTTTTTCGATAATAAAAGGTATTTAGGTGGGTAGAATTAAGGGCGGGAAGGGTAGGGAATAGGCGGGAAGGGTGGGGCGATTATGCCTAAAGACTTTCTTGACTATCCGAAAAGACGTTCTCTTATAATATAGTTAATAATTGCCCTATACTTATTAAATAAGGCTCGTAAGCGCCCTAACCCCCTCCTTATTACCCGCTAGGTTATAATTTCTATAACTTTAATTTCGTACCCTAAGGAATTAGCATTCTACCCTATGCCTAGCCCGACGAGACGATTACTAATAACGAAATAGTATTATTTGCTTTATATATTTATAATTAGGACTAAGAGCGTAGAGTCTTCTAAGCCTACTTCTATAATATATTTAACGCTAGCGACCCTATTAATATATACCCTATTGTCTACTATTAATATACTTCAAATATAGTATAGCTTTTAATATTTAGAGCTATTATTAATACTATCGCGGAGGTATTCAATAGCGTTAAAAATAATTACCGCTAGGATATACTTAAGAAGGAAGCCGATAAACGAATTTACATTTAAGCCTAGAAGGGCCTTTAGAACGATATTATCTACTAGAAGAACGAGGTAAAAGGTTAATTTACCGAATTTAAAGTTAAAGAGGTATTTTATACTAATTATAACATTGAAATAATAAAGGCGGTTAATAATAATACTATCCTTATTAATAAGAACGCTATTTTTAAAGTCTAAGTCAAGTCCTTATAGGATAAGGTCGTTAATTTTAAAATTATTAACGACGGCCTCAACGCTATAATTAAGGATATAAGTACTACCGGTTCTAATATTAGCGGTTCTAACGGCTCCGGCTCTAGCGGCTTTAACTCCGGCGGCTTCGGCTCCGGCTCTAGTAATACGAGTTCCGGCGGACCGGAACCCTTTAATAATATACGGCGCCATATATTTAAAAACCTAATTATCTTCGACGTATTAGATTAAGGCGCTAAAGAGTATAATACCGCCTATATTACTTAGCGTACTAAAATTCGCCTATATTAGGTATACAATAAATAGTATTTCTTTACCGAATATAACAAATTTATGTATATCTTTATCTATTTAGGTAAAACCCCTATATCTATTATTAACCCCGATATATAGCCGATTCTAATTGACGAATACTTAGATATTTAGAAGTGGAAGGAGGCCGAAGACCTTATTAAGTATTTCGATTTTCGTTATAATACTATAGATATAAAAGTAGAGGCCGATTATATATTTTAAAAACTTACTATAAAATCCTCATTCTAGGACTTCGTTAATAAATTCGTTCTTAACGCTAATTATTATAATATAGGCGACGCTATATACGTATTTTTATTACGCTAGAAGGTTATAAACTAATTTAAAGTATCGGTTACTTATTAGGCCGACGTCTTAGTAAGCAACGACTTCTAAGGATAGTTTATATTCTTTAGTAAATTAGTTCGCAAATAGGAAGAGGAGGCCTTTAATAAGAAATTCATTAATCTAACCTCCTTCGGCAATAATAATAATAAGAGTAGTAACAGCGGGGGCTCAGCCCCTAAAATTACCTCCTAAAGCGGCGATACTATAGATTTCAATTAATTCGAAGTCGTTACGCATCGTTTAATCCCTTTAACGTTATAGAAGAAATGTATAGAAGCCGGCAAATACTAGAAATACAGTAGAATCGGCTATAAGTAGAAGAAGTATTAGAACTTAATAGATATCGGTAACGGGAAAGGCGGTATTAATAATATTAGAATTAACCGTCCTCCGGAGCGCAAGAAAGACGGTAAAAAGCCTAGCCAAAATAGCTATAGTAATAATAAAAGTAATAACGTTAATACTACTGATACTAAACCTACCGGCTATCATAGCACGGCTGGACAGGCTCCCAGAGCACTGGCCACTGGGCAATAGAGCGCCGGTGCTAGGCACCTAGCGCTATAGCACATCGGATAGAATAAGGCTCATATTCTTATCGATAGACCGCAAGGATTGGGAAAGCGGCGACGAGTAGCAGAATCTAATTTATATATCTAGATCCATAATACCTTCGTTCGTATAACTTCCCTTTCCTTCTTTATACTTAATATTACTTTAATTTATAGCTTCTAATCTTATTGTTATATTACTCGTAGGATTACACTTTCATATAATATTAAGTATTATCCTTTTGACCGGGGACGGCATCAAAATATCCTACCTTTATTAAATCGCACCGAGCATCTAATTCTATTTAATTATAGTTAATCGTTTAACTACGGTTATTCGTCGTAATTACTTATCGAAAAGGATTACTAAATCTCCTTAGGAAAATCATATCTATTAAGGGATCGATTGAACGAGCAATATTAAACCCCCCTATTTCCCGCCTTTTAAATTGAGTCAATTATACAATATCTAACGCCGGAGATAACTAAAATTATAACTTACAATTAAGCTTAAACTCCAACTTCCTTTCGAACCCTAATTCCTAATACGAAGGAGAAGTAGAATTATTCGACTATATTTAGAAGAACGAAGGATTTAGTCTAGTAGTTAGGCTATCCAACCCTCTTACTTAATTTAGAGGTCGTACCGATCCTTCGAGCTTAGATATATTACGTCTAAATACAGCGTTAACTCCTAGTATATTCGGCAATCCTTAGGGCCCGCTAGAGACGCCCACGAAATCGAACTACTGCCCTCCGAAAATAGAGGAAGACTACTCGTTCGAATATACTAAATATACTATACTAAAACCACTACCTTTTACAAACCCTTAGAGTATTCTTCGTAAAGCTAGGAAGAAGTTAAAGGGTAAAGGTAAGGCGGCGCCGATCTTAATCCTAAAGCCAGGCCTAGCTACAATCCGGAAACCGATTGCTTCATCTTTACAGATTCCCCGATTAATAAAGGCCTTCCGTAAATTCAACGAAGATTAGAGCTTCCAATTCACCGAACCGGATCCCGACCGATCCTACTAAGTACCTAATACGAGGATTTACCAATAGGCCTAGAAAGAAGAAGAAGGCATCCCTATTAAAGATGAGGCGGAAGTAACGATTGTTAATATTTTAACGCTAATTAATAACGGGAAGGCTACGACTACCGACTTGAAGAACTACTATTTATAACGGTTATACCTACGCATTAAATTTCCCCGCTATATTCTTAACTATAGAAAATTAGTAAAAGAAATACGAATCCGGACTAACGCTATCGATAAGGCGTAGAGGGATGGTAAACAGGGCGATATTCTACTATTCAAGCCAATCTCTTACTCGGCCGAGATCAACCCCAACTTCGGAAAGTATAGGCTCAATATTATATACCGCTTCTTCAACGAAGATTAATTTCACAAGGCCTATAAACTAGAACCTGCCATTATTTAGGAAGAATTTCGGACAAGAATATTACTAGACGAAGCCGCCAACGACTTACTATACGACATTCTTACCCTTTTCGAACGTATAGGATAAAACGTAGTATATCTAAACTCCTAAATACTCTATTTCTCGAATTAAGCGTATTAATTCAACTAAAAGAACAAACGACTCTCCTCAAACCTCTTTCGTATAAATCTAGAATTAAAAGAGGCCCGGATAAAATAATACTAATAAATACCGCTATAATTTAAAACGTAATTTAAAATTCTCAAAGAGTAGAATCGATTATTTACATAAACTATCGCGTCATTTATAACGTTACCCCCGCCTGACTAAAACGGTTAAATAACCCCTAAAGAGGCGGTTAAACGCGGAATCACCTTTACCGATACAATTAAACGCAATAAAGGCATAGATCCCAATCTATTAGACAAAATATATAATAGGGACGCGCAACGGGAATAAGTATTTAAAACCCTGCAACTTCGCATTCAAACCGGTAATAACCCGCTGGATAATAGTAATCCGTCGGATAATTCGTCGGATAATAAAGACGATCGCAACCTACCCGAACGGCTATTGTTAATACTCTGTTCGAATAAAAGGTATAACCTACTCGGACCCTAGACCCCGTATTTGCGTAAATAGAAGAAGTCGACTAAGGTTAGCAATCTTATAACTTTTAATAATAACGCTAACAATAAAGTTTTATTTAATATATAGATATTATAGATGTAGAATAAATTTCGGGCGAATACCGACTACTTTCCTAACGAATAGTCCTACGTTAGGGAAATACTATTAAGATTAAGAGGGTAAATAGCTAAGGGTATTCTACCTTATTTCAACGGCGACTATCTAGAGGTTATACTAACAATTGACAATTTATTAGAATATCTCTAGAATAACTACTACAATTATACCGCTAAAGAAAAAACTATTAAAGACTTTAAAAAGTTGAAGATAAAACCATTAGAACGTTTCCAGGACTTTAAAACGGTCTTTATACGCCTAGCCGGCTAATACTAAGTCCTCAAATACTTATAGAAACGGGATATAAGGAGAAAAGTATTGAAAGAATTCGTAGTATTAATAGAAATTACTTATTTAAAGGAGTATAAGACTTTCGAAGATTATTGTTTACTATTATAATCGTTCGATCCGAATATTAAACGGGAAGAATAAAAACCTAGGGATAAGAAGTAATATACGTCGAGTAAGGAGAAACCCCGGTTAAGAAGACCGGCAACTACCCCTAAGTACTAACGTCCGATTCTCGAAGAAATAAAAAAATTGAGCGCTGAGAATTACTATTTCTATTACCGGTAAGTAGGCTATTAATCCCCTATATATCTAGAAAAGACGAAAGTCGCGACCTTAAAAACTAAATTCAACGCTATTACAAACCTAACTTAAAGTCCCCATACTTCCGAGAAGTCGGAGGACCCAATAGAGGAATCGGAAGGTCCCAAATCGGAAACGGACTTAGAGGAAGGTTTAAGGATAGACTTAAATTCGGATTCGGAAAACTAAACACCTAAAATAAAAATTCCACTCTAGGAGAAATATCCATTTAGATTAATAATGTAAATAAATAATCTAAAAATAATTAGTATAATTAGACCTACTTAGACTTCAATCTTAAAGATTATTTGGGTAGAGGAAATTCCTTTTTAATTAATTATACTATAATAAAGAATAGATTATTTATTTCTATACGACGCGCTTTAATAAACATTAGAGCCAACGTATACATTATTATAAACCGATTATTCGCTAGTAAATTTAAAAAGTTTCTTAAATTCGAAGTATATAAAGATTTCGAGTTTAGGCTCGTAACCCCTTATAAGAAGGCCAAACCGGACGAAATCCGATAAGCCTTAAAAGGTCATTTGCGTATTAATAATATAATTTATCTCAATTAATAATTGGTCGTATTCCTAAATCTAAAAAGGAATATAATTATTAGCAAAATATAATTGGCGAAGTATAACGTATTACCCGATTATAGAAGAGGACGGCTGTTATTTCCCCCGGAAATTGTACCCCTACTAGTAAGAAATATTAAAATAGGTAAAATAAGGCTATTAATAAAAGACCCTAGCTTTTAAGAGGATGTAAAGTACTAAGAGGAAATAATAGCCAAGGAGGATATACGCCGGGAAGTAGGACGAAGAGCCGAAGCCCGAAAGAAATTATAATAGACTTTAACAAAGATTTAAGAATTAGAACTCTTCGAAGAAGAGTAGAAGGAGAAGAAACAAGTAAAACTACTCTAAGTAAAAGATACGAACGTTAGTAATAAATAGCGTCTAATAAACTTAAGCTAGAAGATACCCTACCGGTCGCTATCGCCGGATATAATTAGAAGGGCGATCGACTATATAGAATAGGAGCTATACAATAAGCCTAAGGAAGAAGAGATAAACCTTAGGCCTATTACTATTAAACTAATAAAAGCCGCCTCGATTATAGAGTTATACCCCCTTTAAAACGAAAAGGGTCCTTACCGCCTATGCCGTAAATGGGGTTAGGTAAAAAACCGGCCTATAGACTTAGCGGTAGTAAATACAACGATTTTTAATTACTACGTAAAAACGCAAAAAGCGAAGCCCGAGGTGACGAATCTATATAAGATTAACAGTATAATCGAATCCCTTCGTATAGGGGCTCTATTTTAAAACGACGATAAATTACAATAACTAGTACTAGGGAAAGTACTAACCGATTACTATAGTACCGAAGAATTAAGCGTTTTTAGTAAGGCTAATTCGGATATATTACTAGATTATAGGCTAGGAGTAGATTATAAAATTGTATTATAAGACGGGTACTATCTAGAGGAATTGGGTATTAACTTACTATACCGAATGACCTTTAAAGAATTAGAAGAATACCGGAAGTATATTATAGAAAGTCTTCAAAAAGGGTTTATTAAAGTTAATTTAACTCCTTGGGCAGTACCGGTACTATTTGTTCTAAAGGCAAATAGAGGAGGCCTTCGTTTTTATATAAATTACCGGAAGTTAAACGCAATTTTATAGAAAAATTACTATCCGTTATTTCTTATTAACGAAACGTTAATTAGAATTATTAAAATTAAAATCTTTACTAAAATCGATATCCGTTAAACGTTTTACCGAATACGAATAACCGCCGGCTAAGAAGACTTAACGACCTTCCGTACCAATTTTAGGGCATATTGATATAAAGTCTTGCCCTTTAGGCTATACAGGGGTCCTTCGTCCTTCTAGAGGTTTATTAATAACGAACTAATAGGATATTAGGATTTCTATAGTATTTATATTAATAATATCCTAATCTTCTCAAATACTTTAGAAGAATATAAGGTCTATATTAAGAAGGTATTATAACGGCTACGTACAGTTAGCCTATAAACTAATATACGAAAGTACGAATTTTATATAATAAAGACGAAATTCTTAAGTTTTATCGTTAATACAAAAAGTATCGCCGTCGATCCAAAAAAAATCTCAGTCGTAAGGGACTAGCTGCACCTAATTAACCTAAAGGGAGTATAGGCCTTTTTAGGGTTCTATAACTTCTATTGGAAATTTGTAAAGGAATTCGATAAATTGGCGAAACCGCTAAATATATTAATAAGGAAGGATAAGGCTTTTAAATAGAGCGAGGAGTACTAAGCTATATTCGACAATTTAAAGGCCGCTTTATTGGATACGCCTATCCTTACCTACTACTAATTTAGAAGAAATACCCGTATAGAGATTAATTTATCGGACGGCGTATACGCAGGCGTTCTATTATAAAAGTTAGAAGACAATTACTAATACCCGGTAGCCTTTTATTTAGAAATTATAGTATTAGTAGAATTCAATTACTCTATCTACGATAAAGAATTCCTAACTATTATTAAAAGTATTAAAACGTAGAGACTAGAATTTAAGAGTACAATAACTATATTCGAAGTAATTATAGACTATTAAGCCTTCGAATTCTTTATAATTAAAAGACTATTCAATTCTAGGCAGGCCGCTTAGGCGGAACTACTATTAGAATATAATTTTAAAATAACGTACCGCCCTAGAAAAGAAAACGCGGCTATAAACGCTTTATCGAGGAAATCCGAAATACTAAAGACTATCCTTTAAAAACGAAATAACTAGAGAACCTTATATCTATTAAAACCCATTATTGAAGGATACTTTGTTTACGCGGGCAATAAACTAGATATACTATAATACAAACTAAATATAATTTTTAGTATTGAGGATAAGCCTAAGAAAGGGAAGAAGTTAAAGGGGTTTTTAAAGAAAATTGAGAAAAAAACGCCAAAGGAAATTGAGTAGAAGACCTCCGAAGGTTTGGAGGTTCCGAGAGAAAGACCGGAGGCTCCGGCCTCGGAACCAGAGAATACCCCCGAAATTTCGGAAGATACCGGGTATTCTATTCTATTAACGGACAAACTACTGAAAGTAAATCGTATAGAAGAAACTTTATCTATATATAGGGTTAAAGCGGATTAGGGCGATAAATACCTAATAATAAGGGACGGCCTCTTATTATACAATAATAAATTGGTAGTCCTAAATAAGGATAATCTAAGGACCGAAATCATTAAAATATATTACGAAACCTTAGTTACAGTATACCCTAGTTGTAATAAAATTAGGAGATTGCTAGGGAGATAGTATTAGTAGCCGGGGATAGTTGGGGATATAGATAGGTATATTAATAATTATTGGACTTATAGGTTATTAAAAGTCCTACGAGACAAGACCTCTAGATTACTTCACCCCCAACTAATTGCGGCAAATAGCCGTATTTGGTAATCGATTATAATCGACTTTAAAGCTATACCGAAAGAGAAATTATACGGGTATAACAACCTAATAGTTATAGTAAATAGAATATCGAAGGCCTTATAATATAGCCTTTATTATAATACCGTTACAGCTAGAAATACTACGTTATTATACTATAAAGGCCTATATCGGGTATATAATCTACCTAGAGATATTATTAGTAACCGCAGACCTCAATTCGTATTAGAATTTACGAAAGAATTGGTTAATATCCTAAAAATCGAATAGAAATTGAGTTCTTCAAATTATTTATAAACAGCGGAATAAGCGGAAATAATGAATTAGTATATCGATTAATATTTAAAGCCCTTTATAAACTACAACTAAAATAACTGGTTAGTAGCAATTCCTACCCTCGATGCGATTTAGGCCACCTTACTATATAATAGCCTAGAAGGGTTAAACCTATATAAAGTACTATTCGGATTCCTAATAAACCTCCCCTTCAATTAGGAAGAGAGGAGTTTAGAAGAATTAATACAAATACATCTACAACGCTCCGAAGCCCAAAAGCTTTTCAAAACCCTAAAAATACATTATAACTAGGCTCGGGGAGCGATTGCGAAGGCTTAAAAGTAATAGACTAAGCAGGCCAACCGGTATAGACGTCCGCTTAACTTCTATATAGGGGATAAGGTCTTTATTATTAAGAAGAGTTAGGCAACCGACAGGCCAAACGACAAGCTGGATTTCCTATTAATAAAAATCCTTTATAAGATCGTGAAAATAAAGGGTACTTCTTACGAACTAGACCTACTAGAAGGATAGAGAGGGAATAGGGTATACTATACGGACCGGTTGAAAAAGGACCCGGCTAACCCTTTGCTAAGATAAGTAAATAAGAACCCAGCGGGAATTATTATAAATAACGAAGATAGTATAATAGAAGAATAGGAGGTAAAAGAAATCCTAATATATAAATTGACGAATAAAACACTGGAATATCAGGTTATATAGAAAGGATAGGATCCAGACCTTAAGTAGTACCTTGTAAAGTATTTCCAGAACGCAGGAGAAAAGCTAAAAACTTTCTATAAAGATAACCTAAATAAACTAAGGCTACCAAAACGACTAGGCGTTTAATTGAAAGCATTACGTAATAGAAGAACTACGAGAAAGTATACGGAAAATAACTAATTAGAGGAAATAACAACGAAGTCGAAAATAAAGCGGGTACGTAAGAAATAAGTAGAAGAGTAGGCGCGTACATATCGGTAATGCAATATACCAATAATAGAAAGGTACTAGTAATAGATTAATAAGGGCAGTCGTACGACGAGACTATTACTATCTATAGCTTTAGCTACATAATATAGTAGTATAGCGTAATAGCTTATAAAGTTGTACAACGATATACTAAAACTCGAAGGCATCTATCCTCTACCGGGGAAGCAGTTAATTCGAATCTAATTAAGGGGAAGTTTTTTTTATATTTTTGTACAATAGCAACCAAATTGAATATAGCCGTAATACTTAGTATAGAATTCGTTTTGGCTTTTCTTTTATTACAATATAATAAATTAGACTAACTATTACAATAGGTTTATATATTCAATTATTCTTTCATATAACTGGCAATTGCCTTTCATTTTATATCTTTCTTTCTTTCGGCTCTAGGGCTAAGCCTTTCTTCCGACAGAAGGATAATATTATAGTACGGCTAGATAAGCTCCTAGAATACTAGCTATTGGGCAATAGGGCGCCGGTACTAGGCACCTAGCGCTATAGTATATCGGATAGAATGAGGCTCATATTCTTATCGATAGACCGCAAGGATCGGGAAGGCGGCGACGAGTGGCAGAATCTAGCTTATATATCCAGATCCGTAATGCCTTCGTTCGTACAACTTCCCTTTCCTTCTTTACACTTAATATTACTTTGATTTGTGGCTTCTAGTCTTGTTATCGTATCACTCGTAGGATCACGCTTTCACACCGGCGAAGTAGTTAACGAGTCGGGAAATACCGAGCCTTCGACTTAAGTCGCGGACGAAGGCCAATGCTTGAAAAGGAAAGGGAAGGAAAAGAAAGTTTAGAAGCAGAGGGATACCTAAATAAGTATAATAAGGATATTTCAAACGGGGAGTTATACCGGGACTAAGAATCTCTAAAGTTATTATTTATTAATTCAATTACAATTAGACTAGAGAAATCCATTCTCCTTTTAAATTACCTTTATTATAGTAAGCGCAAAGTATATTACCTAATATTAATTAATAGCAATTATACGGGCAAAAGCTTTATTAATATAATCTTTATCTAAAGAAATAAAATACTAATAGTAAAATTAGACCGCCCAAGGCCTTTAAGGCTGGTAAACAGCAATATTAATACCTATATTACCAATTTCGTTAAAATTAATATACGAATTGGTATATACAACAAAAATATCGAATTATTCGTATTCACCTTATCCCTAGAAAACCTAATTATTTTAAGGCTATCCTAACTTTAATAGTATAACCCGTTAACAAACTAGGAGAAAGGCGAATTAAAATTCAATTATAAATACCGAAGCACCTATTTTCCCACCAATACACTAAACTTCTAAATACGAATTCCTAAAGTCCTAAAGGAAGCTATCGTTAAATTTATAAAGGAGGAGAAAGCCGTCGAGGCGGGTATAGAGGAGAAAGCCGTTAAAGCGGGGGAAGAGTAAGAATAAACCGTCGAAGTAGAAGCAAAGGAATTGGAAAAAGCCGTTAAGGCGGGTACAAAGGAGAAAGCCGTTAAAGCGGAAGAAGAGTAGGAGTAAGCCGTCGGGGCGGTAGCGAAGGAATTACGCCTTCTATTATAGATTTATAAGGCTATCTAATACTAAAAAACTAAATTAAGGGAGAAGATCGCTAAGGCCGTAGGTAAAAGCAAAGATTTAAACCCTAAGTAGTTCTGGCTAACAAATTTATTAGAAGGGAGCTAAGTAATTATATTACCCTACGACCTAATAGTAATACTAGAACCTAAGTCCGAGGTTAAAATTAAACTAGTCCTATGTAGAATAATCGGAGGCCAATGCATATTAATTATTAACCCGGGAAGAATACCCTTAATACTACTATTCGTACGGCCTATTAATATTAGCGGTATCCTAATTAATATAAACGATATCGTTAAACTCAATATAGTTAATTTTAATTTCGCCGTTAAAATAGAAAATTTCGAGGTCGTTATTACGATTAGAGGGGAGATTGAGGAGGCGATTCGGAAGATAGAGGAAGGTATTAAGCAAGGCTTAGATATAGGAAAACTTTAAATTATAGAGCGTATATATAAAGACATCTGCGTAGGTAATGGAGTATAGTATAAAGATTAATTTATAGATTACTTTTTACGCGTTTTGAAAGGGGAAGTTAGGGAAGTAATAATTAGGATTATAGAAGAAGATATTAAAAAGTTTTACGAGAAGGCGGATAAGCCAATAGCTACCGAATAATAAATTAAAGTAAAAATACTATATTAGTATTACAAATTCTAAAGGGTAGCGAACCTAGTAAACGTTAAAGTTATCCCTTAATACCGCTCTTACAATTATAAAATCGAAGTCGTCCCGGGCGTCGAATTACTATATTTATAATTTAGACCCTTTTTACCTACGGAATTAGGAGTTATTAAGAAATAGTTAAACGACAATTTAAAGTAGAACTTTATTAGACCGTCCTAATTACTAGTATTATTACCGGTTATATTAGTAAAGAAGTTGGGTAGTAGTATACGTATTTACATAGATTATAGAGGTATTAACAACGCTACCCTAAAGATACGTTACCCGCTACTATTTATTAAGGAGACCCTAAATACTATTTATAAAGCGAAGATATTTATTAAATTCGACGTTATTACTACTTTTAATCGGATTCGTATATATAAGGGTTATAAGTAGTTTATAATATTTATTATACAATTCGGGCTCTACAAATTATTAATATACCTATTCGGTTTATAAAGCGCCCTAATAACCTTCTAGTACTTTATTAATAATATTTTCTATAATGCCCTCGATAAATTCGCTATTACCTACTTCGACGATATTCTGATTTATTTAAACAACGAGGAAGAGTATATTAAGTACGTCTTTAATATTTTAGAACGCTTGGAAAAGGCGGGCCTATAAGTAGATATCGACAAATGCGAATTCTATACTATTAGAACGAAATATTTAGGATTAATTATTATACTAGGAGGTATTAAAATGGATATAAATAAAGTCAAAGCGGTAACCGTATGGGAGGTATTAGAATTAAAGAAGGCGTTATAATTATTCTTAGGCTTCGCCAATTTCTACTGCCGATTTATTAAGAACTTTTCGAATATAGTTAAACCATTTTACGAATTTATTAAGAAAATATCCAATTAGTATTGGAATATTAAGTACTAAAAGGCATTCGATAATTTTAAGACGGTATTTACTACGGCCCTAGTTTTAAAAATCTTCGACTAGAGTAGGAAGACGGTCGTCGAGATTAATACTTCCAATTGGGTATTAGGAAATACCCTATTATAATAGGGTAACGACGGCGTCTTCTATTTAGTAACCTACTTCTCCGCTAAATATATCGCAATAGAGTATAATTACAATATCTACGATAAAGAACTATTGGCTATTATAAAGGCCTTCGAGGAATAGTCCCTAGAATTAGAAGGAGTATAAGAATAGGTAGAAATTATTACGGACTATAAGAACTTCAAGACCTTTATTTCAATTAAGTAGTTTACCCCCCGGTATATATATTGGTTAGAGTTTTTTAGCCGCTTTAACTTCCGAATTACCTATAGGCAAGGCGTAGTAAATATTAGGCCCAATGCCTTGAGTAGGAAGGCTAAAAATAGACTATAAAATACGGATAATAAGCGTTTATAAGTTAGAAAGAAATTGTTAATTAATTTAGATTACTTCGACCTAATATTCTTCGAGGAAGACGGCGAATAAGTAGAGTAATTAGACGTCGCCTATTTATACTTAGGTAAAATAGAGGAAATCTACTATATAAACTATACCCTGGATTTTTATAATTAGGATCTGGACTTCGATGACTTTAATTTCTATGAATTCGATATTATTAAGTCTATTGACGACTTTATTAACGATAATTACGCTAAGTCAAATTTGATGTAAGAAATGATTTTATATTTATAGAAGGACGGCTAGTATAAATAGACCTTAGAAGTCGCTAAGAAGTTTAAAATTGTATTCGCGGAGTATTTAATACGAATAGGTAGAGTTTATTGGAGGAAAGATACCGAAGAACGAGTATTTATTAACCCCGACGATAAAGATACTTAATTATAATTAATTTACAAAATATATACGGCTAAACTAAGTAGTTACTCCAGTCGAGAACGTATATACGAAATATTTAACCGGTTCTATTATTAATTAAATATATATTAGTCCGTTAAAGAGTTTTATAAGGTATATTTAATATATATAAAGACGAAATCCTTATAATATTTATTAGCAGGGTTTTTAAAGCCTTTCCCAGTATTATTCAAATTATAATTAGAGATTTTAGTCGACTACATTATACCGATAATATTATATATTAGGCGAGGAAGGACCTATCGCTACGTTATAGTTGTCGTTAACCGCTTAATTAAGATAAGGTATTATATCCCTATAGAAACCTTAGAAAC
Source organism: Neurospora sp. CHS-2018c (assembly GCA_009806235.1). Taxonomy (NCBI): domain Eukaryota; kingdom Fungi; phylum Ascomycota; class Sordariomycetes; order Sordariales; family Sordariaceae; genus Neurospora; species Neurospora sp. CHS-2018c. The sequence goes on along the minus strand of RAPC01000006.1, from coordinate 402,990 downwards.
CGATGAATTGGTTGAGAAGTTTATTAAATGAATTTATAGTATTTATAGCCTCCTGGATAATATCGTCTCAAATAGGGGATTATAATTTATTTCTACGCTTTAGAGAACTTTATACAAACGCTTAGGAATTATAGTAAAGCTCTCTTCAATATTCTATTCCTAAATAAATAGCTAAACTGAATATATTAACGTAGAAATAGAATAATATTTACGCCTCTATATTAATTGGGCGTAAGACGATTGGGTAGATTGGCTACTTTTAACTAAATTCGCTTATAATAATACCGTTTTAAAAATAATTAGTATTAGTCCGTTCTATACTAATTACGGTTTTTACCCCCGTATAAGTATAGAACCAGCTAAGCTATACCCCCCTAATTTATTAGATATATAGAAGAAGGAATTCTTTAGGGCCTTAGAAGTAGTTAACCGGTTTTAAATTATCTTCGACGGCGTAGTAGTATTTTCTAAATAAATTTAAAACCGTTACGAGGCGAATACTAATGAGAATTGTAATAACGCCCCTAAATATTGTATTAGCGATAGAATTTTACTTAATATTAAGAATTTGGCTATAGGAAAGCTATAAACTAAGCTAGTATTTAAATTCGAAGGCCTATTCGAAGTCTTTAAATACGATTTTTACTGTATAAAGTTTAAATTCCTTAAGAATATAAAGGTCAACCGCGTATTTTATATATTTATAATAAAATTCTAGGATACGGCGGGGCTCCTAGGCTAATAAGATATCGAATAGGATATTATAGCTAATAAAAGTCGAATTATAACGAAAACCGACGATTATAATAACGACGAATAGTAGGAATAGGAGTTCGAAGATATTATTAGTTACGGTAAAGTAGATAACGGCTGTTGGATGTATTATATTAAATGGAAAGATATCGATAAATTTAATTAGCAACCAATTAAAAATCTAGAGGGTTATAATAATACTATTTAGAAATTCTATAATACTAACCCTAACGTTCTACTACTACCAGTCTAAATTAAGAGGAGGCGAGGTAGAGGAAGGCCAAAAAAAAAGATATTACTCGAGATATTATATTTAATAATTATATCGCTATTACCCGTTACCCCTAATTCGGAACTAATACCGCTATTAACTCTAGTAATTATATTTCTATACGTTACCCTCAATTTAGAATTATACTAACTTCTATAATAAAGCGCTAAAGTCGTATAGTAAAAAAGATAAAGTTAATAAAGTAAATAGATTTAATAAAAAAGGAGTTTAGCCCGACTTATCCGCGTACTTTAATTGAAACTTCTAGTATATTCTTTTTTAGAACAACCGTTATAAATACGAGAAATAGTATATCTTATAATAGGCTTATATCTCTTATTCCCCCGGCAATAAATATACTTTAATAACGGATAGAATTAATAACCTATAGAGCTAACGGTTAAGATTGGAAAGGCTAGAATTAGTATAAAAACGGTAATTATAGATAGGAATCGAATAGAGGGTCTCTATACTATCTATATTAATAGCGGCTAATTATACGTCTACGCAAACTATTATATTACAAACGTTTTTATAATACCCCTCGCGGGGCTAATAATAGTAAAGAGGGGAGATATTAATTATAAAGGCAATTAGAACGCTATTTAGGATTATTTAATATAATAATATAAATAGAGGAAAATTTTGAGGAAAGGGGTATATTTAATAATATTTTGGCTAGCAATTAACTCTTAAGTAAGAGTCTTAGCGCCGAGTAATTTACCGCCTTAGTATAAACGCTAAAGTTTTTATCGCGATTTAATTAGGCGTATCTATAGGAGGACCGGGAAGACCTACTTTAGGCAAAACAATATATTTAAATAGCGATTTTATAGCCGGAAGCTTTTCTTAAAGGGAAATAGTATTACAGGGCTAGATCACATACCCTATACCTTGAGTACTATTGGCCAATGCGCTATAGCGTTCGTACTATAGCACTAGGCTAGCCCGGGTATTAAAGTTCTATTACGACTTACTCTAATAGGTTTTATACTATGCCCTATATTAGCCCTAGCTAGCGTACACTCCTCTTGCTTCCTTCATACAACAACACATATCGTACCTCATACCTAACGGCGCCCTTGCCCCGTGATATAATTAGCTTCGTTTATACTAATTTATTTATAAGTGTAGGGTAATGTACAAGCCAATTACGAGGTTAATCTAAATATGGTTATTACTAATATAGTAATTGGGTATAATAATACTTACCGTGCCCTATAGTAGATTAAGTATTTTAATAAGTACTCCTTTAAATTGTCCCCCTCCTTCGATAGCTATACTATCGACGAGTAGTTTGGTTTATTATTAGACTGCCCGCCCCCCTTCGAAAGACTAAAAGCTTCTAAAGGTAACAAAGTAACCGCTAACTTTACGTCTATTACCAAACCGAAGGCATACAACGTATTATTTATAAACGGGTTTAAAGCTTATAAGGACTTCAATATCCTATAGTACTATAAGGCCTTCGATATTATACCTTACACCCTACCTTTACATACCAGCTATATACTTCAACCGCTTAATATAGGGGTTTATTAAATAATTAAAAAAGTTTACTAGAAGGCTCTAACAGATGAGATTGCTAGCGGGGCTATTAATATTAACCGTACAATCTTCTTGAATAATTAGAAGAAGGTCAAAGAGGCTAGATTTACACGCAATAATATTTATAAGGGATAGGAGAAAATTGGTCTTTGACTACTTAAACCAAATATATTAATAATGACTATAACGAAATCACGTAGGTATACAGCTAACTAGAGGTGCCAGACGTCCCCCTCAACAAATTGCGTAAATCTATAAGGGTATAGTAAAAACCCTTATTCCCTAACCGATTTGAAATTATAACTCTACATAAAGTACTTCGTATACTAGAATTACTAATTATTTAGTATCGAATTGATAGCTATAGTTCGCCTATTAGGAAGGTCTATAATGAAGTTAGAATTGCCCTCAAAGTATCTATTAATACTCAGAAGCTAGTATACGACTAGTAGGAATACTAGAGGCGCTATATCGAAGTAGAGGTATAGAAATAGAACCCTCGTAAATATATAGCTATTAGTAATAGAGCCTATACGAAGGAGGTTCTTAATGCCAAAGTTGTAGCAAAAAAGGTAATTAATATAGAGGAGGGATTAAAAGAGACCTAGCGAGCCAATATAGCTTTTATTAAGAAAGTTGCCCTCGAAGAGTAGCTTAGTCTTAAGTAGTGGCCTCTACGTAAACTAAAGGATAAGAAAAAGAACGAGCCTAATAATACCCCTATCCTTGACGATAATAGCCTTATTTACATAATAATAAATAACCCAGAGTATAATAGAGTCTTAAGGGTAAAAGAGTAATAGGACGAAGCTGTCACTAATAAAGACCGCCGTACTTTATTTACTAGTATAGGCCCTAATTATTCATATTACATACTAGAAATGTTTATATTCAAGAAGGCACTACCCGATTAGGATATAACTACCTTTCTTGCTAGCCTTAAAGACGAAGAGGATTTACACTATAAGTTTATAGGGAAGGCTACCCTACTTTTCGTTGACGAGGATTACGTACCGTTTAAGACGTATAGTAAGAAAAGGAATAGGAAGATTCGTAGGGGAAGTAATTCGTTAGTCGAAATTATCTTGGGCAATGAGGGGATACGTAAAATCTTTGATAAATTACTAGCCCTCCTAAGGGGAAGGCAACCTACCCTATTACCCTTTACTCTACTAAAATACGTTTATCTAATTAGTTCATTATTAAGACTACCCTTAATACTATACCCTCCCAAGAAGAAGCCTAAATTGGAATCTAGGAAGGGGAAGGAGAAGGCTGTCGATACAAATTCAGACGAGGTTACTATAGTAACTATAACAGTAGTGGGCAAGAAGCTGGAGGTGCCCGCAAGCCGTACAAGGGTGATAGTCACTATAAACAACGATTCTAGCGATAATAGGAGTTTATAAGGGGAGGAGGAAGACGAGGAGTTGGATATTGTATTGTGAGCATACGGGCTACAGGGTGCTTCTCAACACTACAACAATACATCACGACATTTTGTTCATAAACTAAATACACAGCTGAATGCGCGCAGTTGAGACCATTATTCTGAATATTTCATCATCTTTTTTGCTTGTGTTTTGGTAGAGATATGGATTGTTGAGGTTTTTGAAAGATATACGACTTGCAAGATATATGTAAAAATCCCGACTCTCAGAGGGACGAGGAGAGTCGGTTGGCTGGCGAAGCGGATCCACCTAACCGACGAGTACTAACTGGGTCAGCTTGAATGGGTTTGCAGAAAGGGGGGTTTGCAGTTGCTAGGGTAATTACTGTACCGGCCCAGACTCGCCAAGGGACTCGGAGCAAATTGCATCCTCGGTTCCACTTCCTTTTGCTGACGATTCCATATTGCTTTTGATCTGGAGCGGATTGGCCCGCGAAGTTTTTTGCGATGATTCCCTCCTGAATTCATATAAACCTTTGAGACCTTTTGTCGTACACTGCCCCAGCTGCATATCTTACTTTTGTCGATTCATATCCCGATCTGGCAGCCAAGCATCACCACCACCACCACGTGGAGAGCAAGCTATGCTCACAGCCATGGTACAACCCACCATACAATTTCACTGTGCTGTCTGTGAATAATATGTCTTGCTATATGATATGGTTCGTTAACCCGAATTCTAGGATGTCAAGGTTAGACCTTGCTTGGTTGCAGTGTCTGATCGAAGTTGTACGACATGAAACGTGCTGGCCACGGCTTTCGCCCTCCATCTCGCTCCGCGGTCCTCATCGAGCCCGATCCATGCATGAGATCGACATCAGCGACCGTACTTGGGAATAATATCCCTTCAGCCTCTTGTGAAATTGTTCTATCGAACTGTGGAAGACCAAGACCTCGGCCGGTACGAGCTGTAGTCGAGAGTATCGGTCTGAAGCCTGCAACGTCGAGGAAGAGAGCCTTGAAGCGCGACCGAGAGCCATGTCTACGCCGTAGACATACCGGATCTGACACGCTGCGGTTCTCACTATAGCGTCACATCATGAGATCGCTGGCTACAGTCGAGATTCTCGAGATGCGCTTGTTCTAGAGCACTGGTCAGCGCATTACTGAGTGCTTCAGTTTGGATAGCTCTCCGGCATCAACCCGCCATGTCTCCTTCGCCTGACCGCTCGCGGTATGTGGTACAAATAGTCTTACCTCCCGTCGCCAACCGTCTGCAGCAGTGCTGGTACACAGCACAAGCGCCATGTCCCAGCCAGCGGTGATGCTACGCCCGAAGCCGATGACCATTTTGGGAGAAAGGGGAAATGTGGTGGCAGATACTGTTGTTCGTGTCCCGTCTTTATCGGCCGAGCTCCCGGGATGACCCACGGCATGCCAGATTCGGTGTACCGTATATGGACCTGATCTAGCTACTTTGATATTGTGTTCATAGGGTGCCGGTAGGTGAGTTGAATGGAAGTGCCAACTGAAGTTCCGGTCCTATAGAGGTATGCAGTCATTCCACGTACAATCCGTTGATCCTTGTTACCTGTTCGCCATGGAGTCTTGCCCAAGGCTTCAAAGGTCACAAAACACACCAAACTCGTTGAACTGAACACATGGAAAACGTATGATGGATGTATCTGAAGTTCGCATATGAGCGGAAATATCAGGTCTCTTCTCGTAGTCCAGAATACATGCAAAAGGAAGAAAAAAAGGAAATCAAGACAATATTTGTGAGTGCTTTCGGAAGGTTTTATACGCTAGAGACTTTGGGATCGTCCGTTATCGTGGTCTTGGCATTGGGATGAAATTGTCCTGTGCTCACGAAGCTCGATGGTTCACAGTTGCTCCTGGCAACCATCCAGTTGTTTTCCACGTGTCTGCACTCAAATCTGCACGCACAGCTGCACTTCTTCAAATGCAATGGCTTGTGTACAATGTCTCTCCACAGTTGCACTGTCAACCACGTTTTTATTCGCTCATAGGTCGTAGTGCTGGGAGGGGGGAAAATTTTTGTTGCAGAGACCTGCGTGATTGGTGTGATTGGACCTTTTTAAAGTGCGAATTGTGTGTGGTCACTGGCCCCTCCTCAGGAAGGGAATTGAGTTTTCACGCTGGCTTTCCTACTCCGTCGCTGCTTCCCCAGGACTCGAATCCTGACATCCTCCTGCCAATTCAACAACCGCTTCTTCTCCAGGTCGACCGGTCTCTATCAATCCTTCAAGATGTCCGAAATTGCTCACCCCACGATCCAGGGTACGTGTTCTCCCGCTGACGGCCGTCTCTCGCTGCACCGGCGTGCTACCCCTCCATCCATTATCCCATTGACGGGAACTACCTCATTGCGGGCCGCAAGCTATCGCAACCCCGCCATGTGCAATGTCAAACACGGCGCTCCTGTGGCACACGCAACGAGGACCCCTCCATGAGTCGGGCTTGCACCAAGCTTCACCACACATGGTGTGCGCAATCATCACGACAGTAATGGCACGTTGGATGTCTTGTCGTTCAAGTTGTCTTGTAGCACGGTAATACGGAGATGGCGATGCTGTTGCTGTCGAGAGCCCGTGGTTATTGCGCCAGCATTACCTGTTGTTCTTCCTCGTCTCAATGCACATCATACATACCATCCACATCAAGACAACAGATTGCATGTTGATATAGATGGATGGAGCACTGGTGCCATGCGGATTCGGCTTGTGTTAGACGATGGCAGACTGGCTAACCACACAGAACAGATGGCTGGTTCCGCGAGATCTCCAACATGTGGCCTGGCCAGGCCATGACCCTCAAGGTCGAGAAGGTCCTCCACCACGAGAAGAGCTTGTATCAGGATGTCCTGATCTTCAAGTCCACTGACCATGGCAACGTCCTCGTCCTCGACAACGTCATCCAGTGCACCGAGCGTGATGAGTTCTCCTACCAGGAGATGATCACCCACCTCGCCATGAACTCCCACCCCAACCCCAAGAAGGTCCTCGTCATTGGTGGTGGTGATGGCGGTGTCCTCCGTGAGGTCGTCAAGCACGACTGCGTTGAGGAGGCCATCCTCTGCGACATCGATGAGGTATGTTCGATCCGATCCGCAAATCAATGACCATGCATCCGATCCGCTCGCTAACCGCCTTTCTTCCGCCACAGGCTGTCATCCGTCTCTCCAAGCAGTTCCTCCCTCACATGTCTGCTGGCTTCGAGCACCCCAAGGTCAAGGTCCACGTTGGCGATGGCTTCAAGTTCCTCGAGGACTTCAAGAACACCTTTGATGTCATCATCACCGACTCCTCTGACCCCGAGGGTCCCGCCGAGTCTCTCTTCCAGAAGCCCTACTTCCAGCTTCTCCACGACGCCCTCCGCGAGGGTGGTGTTATTACCACACAAGGTTGTACGTCTCCTTTACTCGAGAAAGATCGAGCCCTGAGTGGAATTGGTTTTAGGCCAGGCATTCAACCTGCCTGTTTCAATCCTATGCGGTCCCTCAGGAACCTACCTAGTGGTAGTTCGTCTCGACTTTCACACATATGGCGAAGTTTCCTCTTGGATTCGGATTCTGTTTGCGCTATCATTGTCTTCAATAATCTCTTTGTCAAATCTCAAACGACCTCGCGCCTCTTGAGACCCCAATGGCTAATACATCTTCGTGCAAACAGCTGAGAACCAGTGGCTCCACCTTCCTCTTATCACCAAGCTCAAGAAGGACTGCAAGGAGGTCTTCCCCGTCGCCGAGTACGCCTACACCACTATTCCCACCTACCCCTCCGGCCAGATTGGCTTCATGGTCTGCTCCAAAGACCCCAACGCCAACGTCAAGGTTCCTCTCCGCTCCTGGTCCCAGGAGGAGGAGGAGAAGCTCTGCCGCTACTACAACTCCGAGATCCACAAGGCCAGCTTCGTTCTCCCCACCTTCGCCAAGAAGGCTCTCGAGTAAAGAGCTTGCTTTGACGAAAGATAAACAAAAATTGGTGATGACGATATGACGTGGTCATGGCACCGAATCTGCATGGCCAGAACCGCATAGCACGGTTTCCAGGAATGGGAAGGGGGAACAGTCGAGATACGTTGGCTGATCTCCAGTGTGCTTCTGGCCACGACCAAACATAGCGGCGTCAGCGCAGGGAAAGGGTGCTCTGGACTGGAAACATCGCCCTCTCGGATAACCCTGCGCGCGAGGAACTGTTTGAACCAAAATATATCGGATTCGCCTCGCAATGTTATGTACAAATCAGAAATTGATGTGACCGTCATACGAATGACCAAATGTTCAAGATGTAACATTCACATCAATACACTACAACGGAGCCCGGCGATTCAAGAACTCACCTTCGCCTGGCTCACATCAGGATAGATATCAAACCTCCGCTGATCCCTCAGAGGAATGCCCGACCTCGCTTCCTCGATCTTATTCCCGTCAAGCTCGGCACTCACAATCGTCTCGCTCTCCTCCGCCTCTACCAATACTTGCGCCATGGGGTCAACGATCAGGCTGTGGCCATAAGCATGGTAACCCGCGCTCATATCCCTCGCCGGACTGCACAGGGCCACGTAGATTTGGTTGTCCATGGCCCTCGCCTGTCCCTGCAGCCGCCAATGCAGCGGACCGGTTGTGGTATTAAACGCGCCCGGGTAAACGAGAGCAAAGCAACCCTTCCGGGCAGCAATCATGGCCAGCTCCGGGAACCGGATATCATAACAGATGGCCACGGCGATACGGCCGTAGTCGGGCAGATCGACCAGCGTCACGCTGTTACCGGGCGACAGCACATCGCTCTCCTTGAACTTGATCTTGCCCGGGATATCGATATCGAACAGGTGCACTTTGCGATGCGACGCAAGAAGCTTGCCGTTGGGGCCGAAGACCAAGCTGGTATTGTAGTACGTCTTCTTGTCCTCCGTGCCCTCCTCGATGGCGAGCTCAGGAATCGAACCGCCCACCAGGTAGATGCCGTTGTCGTGCGCCATGGCGGAGAGCGCATGGAAGGACGGGCTTTGCTCGGCAGTCGGAGGGGAAGGGAGGAGCTGCTCGGCGTACGAGGGGAAGAAGTCGCAGCCGTAGGGGGAGTTGAAGCATTCGGGGAGAACGACAATGTTGGCGCCGCCCGAAGCGGCCTCGCGCACCTTGTCGGCGGCGTGCGAGAGGTTGGCGGACTTGTCGGCACCACTGGCAAGCTGGATGCAAGCTAGCTTGACGGGCTTCTTGAGGAGGATCGGGTGCTTGGTGGAGGAAGCCATCTTGCGAATTTGAGAATGGAGGAGTAGACGGGTGGTGGTGGGAAGGGCAGAAAATGGCTGGTGGTGGTAGGTCGAGCTTTTCGGTCGGGTGAAGCCAGCAATAAGAGAGTTGGTGAAGATTCGTATGGAGCGCGAAGTGGTTGTTTGCATTATGGTTTGCGAATTGCAGTGCTGACGAGAGCAGAAAGGATGAAATGGGACTGAGGGAAGAGTGGAGGGGTTCCGCGATGTCGGTGCTCCGTGCTGGAGCTTCCAGCGGGACGTGGCGGGACGGAAGCTGCGTTCTAGATGACCCACCGAATCCGAACGGCAGCGACCCCGCGCCGACTGCGGTGGGAGCAGGTGGGGGCTTGAAATTACGTAAGTTCCTTCCACTGGAAACAACTGAGCCACAGCAGGGGCGAGCCTCATCTGAGGGGTGTATGTAGTGAGCACCCGCCACACAAGGTACATAGGTACTTCCCACTTACACGGAGCTCCGAGTCACTTGCCACTGCATATTCGGACTCTCTGTTCAAGCTGCGGAAGGAACGTAACACCACCACAGACCATGGGAAACGATCACAGCTTCCTTGTTGAAGTTGAAATGAAGCTCACGGCGAAATCCTTCGACTCGGAATGTCTGCTCAAAGTTTTCCACACTTTCGGACTTTCGTCTCTTTCATCACGCCGATTCCCTTCTCCGAACACCACGCCACGGCATCGATACTGGCTCGACAACCCGTATCTTCAAAGCCTTGGTCATATTATTTACACACTCTATAGTCAACATTAATGGGCTCTTTCTAAGCCCTCCACATTTCAAATATCTTTATCCATTTTCAACCACTTCAAAGCCCAATGGAGTACTCTTCCTCTGGGTCACGGCCATGCAAGCAGTTACTTCTTTCCAGAAGACTCTCCACGTTCTTCAAAATGAACTGGACCGAGGGGACCTTATACCGTCATAGTCGCGGGAAGCTGCGGAAAGCCAATGCGGAAAAGCAACGTCAGAAGGAGTACTTTGCGAAAGCTCACATTCGAGCAGCTGAGCAAAGGGAGGCTATGAAGAACGGTCCTCCTCCCATCTCATACCTTCAGTCAAGCTCGGCTTTACCAGAACCCCCTCCTGACACAGTAGCCCCCGAGCAAAGCTCTTCCCACGGCGCCTCTCATCGGCGAGGTAGATGGGGTGCGAGTTTACCAACAGCGGAGGACCCTGCAAAGTCCGAGCACCTCTTACCAACAGTCGATCAGTTCTTGAAGGAGCAAGTTGGCAAGGCCACTGCTACAAGCACAGCGCCTTCTCGGTTGCAGCCAAACGCAAAGGAGGTAGAGAGGTTGAGGCAGAGGCTTCTTGCGAGCAACGACTGGGGCGCAAGCCGGATTCGGTCCCCTGTCCAAGTCAACAAACGACCTCGCCCTATGCCGGAGCATGTAGGTCCAACTCAACCTACGAGAGCAACGAAAGAAAAGCCGGCCCATATTCTCCAGAGCAACCGGGGTCTGTACCCTCAGAGACGCACTCCACGTGCGCTTTCTCTTCGCAGGGCGGATGTGCAAATCCGCGTTGGAAGTCAAGAAAAGCATCTAAAAGAAAGTTCAACCATCGGCAGTGGAAGCTTTGGGCATCCAAAGCAGAATGCCTCAACCGAAAAAAGTCGATATTTCACGAGAAGCTCGAGTGGTATGTCATTGCCCAGAACAAGATGAGATCTGTATACTGACTCATTCGTTTACTAGACTATGAAACCGGAGACGTGCCACCCCGCAAGCGAGCCCGAAGACAACCTTCGTCAAATGCAGAAGCTTATCCCTCCAGAAAGGCAGCCTCACGACATACAGATAGCGACGATACACATCATATTGTGACATCGGTACCGAGCATCGTTCATCCGGTCCCTTTACGAGCAATACCAAGTCACTTATTGCTCTCTTCGGGGACAGTGGATTCCACAAATACTCTTAGCCATATTGCTCAGGTTGGACGACCAATATTACCTGTCCCGCCCTCACAGAAAGAAGAAAACTTAATCTGGAAGGCTTGGTTGGAGGAGTCTAGCAGTGCTTCTGGTGCCCAAACAAACCCTAAACGACATAAATCGGTGAAACAGGCCAGAATCAGTCCTGGGGTAAGCGAAAGACAAGAAGCTAGGTGCGAAGGATATTCACCACCTGTTCAAGCACTCCGTGCCTGCGACAATGATATTACTCTACCTGAAGCTCAGCTTTCCAGTGCGGACGCACATTCGAATATGCCTGGTCAATATGACAGACCAGTCGCCAATATTGGACACTCGGCACCATCTCCGAACCAGAGAAGGCTGTCGGTATTGCTCGAAATATCGTCAAATGATGTCGAAAAGCCAATGAATAATGGAGACTGGCGTACATCTGCTGTCTCCAACCAACCAGTATCGGCCCCATGCGAACCCACGAGAGGACTACATCAAGGTGACCCTCTTGATGCTTGGAAGACATTCGTGTTTGGGGACGATGATAGTGAAGAGGTCGAGCGAGACGCATTCAGTGAAGCAAGGCATGATGCAGCTCAAAAAATACGGCCATACGATGAAAATAGCCTTCCATCCATCGGGGACGAGGATCATTCTGGGCACGACAGCAACATGGCAATGGCTGGAACATCTTCTTCTGCCAACGTCGAGCTGTTGAAGTCTTATGGGAGAGACGTTGCCATTGAAGACCCAATCCAAAGCCCCAGAAAGCTCCATGAGCCAGCATCGACGAGTTCTCAGCCTACATCAGCCTCAGCGGAGGAGCGTGTTCTTAATCCTCGGTACACGCCACTTGCGAATAGTCATAGTAGCGTTGCCGTGGAGCCTCTTTGTGTTGACACAAGTCCTATCAGTAACGAGCCTGAGACAACCGAGAACATGACGATCGCCATGTCAGATGCGCTCGGCGAGTCGACCTCGGTAGCGGCTTCGGTAACCACATCTACAGACGCGTCTCTGGTAGTTGAACCAGCGCAGTCCCAATTCGGGGCCCCGGATTCGGGGGAACAGTTCCGATTTGCGCCGCCGAGACCATTTGTGGGTAAACATTCTATCCCATCACGCAATGACCGTCCTTTGGCACCCATTGCCCCGGTCACTCTTAAACGGAAAAGGGGTAGACCGAGAAAACGGGCCCGTGACGGGAGAGCGGATATACGGGCACTACCTAACTACAGCGGCGACCCTATTGAGGAGATTGAAGATGACGATGATGCTCCGCCGCCATCCTTGTTTGGCTCTCTGGACGTTTGTTATGATCAGTAATGGTATCTGTTGTAACCAAACACCATATCTGAAACTATCCTCATCAAGTGATAGCATGTACAGAGTCCAGGTCCCTAAATATTTTTGGTTTCATGTATCTTCCGGATTTTCTGTGTTGTTCTTGTCAAAAACAAATCATGTAACCTTTCTTCGATGTTTTACATGATCTTCTTTAGATGATTGAAGTCCAAGAGGTCAGTCACATGGTAGTGTTGCTCGGAAGAATCCTGAGCCTGTACAATACTGGATCATTGAGTGACACATGAACGAGCGTATGTAATTGATGTCTCGGAGAAGCTTTGCCGTTTTCGCGAGACGAGATCCCTGGAACTAGCCGAAGGTTTGTGCCTCGGGAAAGAAAAGCAAGCATTCCCTCTACACACAGTAGCTCGTGGTTCCATGTCGAATCTGTGAGCTAGCATGATACCTCAAGGGTAAGGTAAGTAATGAACATGCAGTCCTTGGGCTGTGGCTTCACAGGCCTCCGATCAGGAACAGCAATGTGAGCATTTTTTTCCCACCGTCTCTGGACTCACCCCAGTGTCATGGTTTGTTTCTAAACGCCATAAGATGAAGACGTACTTACAAAAGGCTGAACGCTCGGTTTCCGATCGATTTACACGGAGACTTGCACATACCGGATCAGTGAGCCTGTACCTGCATTTTGAAGTTGAGGCAACAACCAGACAGGATGGGATTGTTTGCTGGTTGGAGGAAATTCCATCCGGCGAATCTGTTTGACCCAGACCAGATGTGACTTCCGCGTGAGAGCAAGGGTCCTAGAGACGAGGGTACCTTAAAGGCTGTCTTTGTGAACACGACGTTGGGATCTTCGCTGAAGGCATCCGCAATCTCGGTTCATGGTTTCGTGTCTTGAGGTTGGGCTATGAGATGCAACGCCGGAGGGAAGACCGGGAAAGGGCTGACATTCCGATATGACTGACATTGGCACCGACATTGGGCAAGGCTCGCTAGGTCCGAAATGCTCGTTCTTGTGTAAATCGTTTGCATCAAAAAGACGACACACACACAGCAAACACAGGAAAATCTAGAGACAAAGGACCGGCCAGCGGCCACGGCAAGAGGAGAGCCATGCCCATACGAGCGTATCCGGCATATCGTGTAAGACGAGAACGGACCGAGTTTCCCCAAAAGGTTCCAGAGCAAAAACTAGTCGACTAGTCACTGCTAGCAGGCCCCCAGGCCCCATCATGATCCATTATGGAATCCATGGGTTCCAGATGAAGTTCGGTCCAGGTCAGATCGTGGCATTCTCGTGGATGTTTTTGCTCCACAGTTGGGTCGAATGGGTTTGTGACTTTGTGATAGGAAGTCACTTGTTACGTACGCATGTGTTGGGTTTTGGCCCTTTTTGGGAAAACATCACATCAGCCCGGTCCGATCATTCTCAGAGCGGAGTTCAAGTGGGAAAAGATTGAGACAAACGAACCAAGCCGGCCCGTCTCTGTCACAGTGACTTGACGGACTGGACGCGAACCAAACAATCAATCAAGCTGAGGTCGGTGACAAAAGGTCTTTTTTTGCTGAGGCATTTTAACAGGGAGTTGGGTTTCGTTGTAAAGGAAAACGGACAAGAAGCGGTCTGAAAACCATTATTATTTGTAACATATTTCGTATTTCTGGCCATCGTAATTGGAGCAGCGTGCGGAAGGAGGCTTGGAATGGTATGGCAAAGCAGAAAAAGCCAACAACAAAACGACAACAAAAGCATATGATTTGCGTATCGTCTATTTCCGTCCCGTCCTTTGGAACGTGGTTTTCTTGGCCCTTGCCAGCAAGAAAACGACGCTACCGACGGAGGTAAAAACAAAAAAGGGGGAGGCTGCAACCACCGACACCACCACCAGGAACCACATTTGACATCCTTACGGGAAGATCTCGGGAAAGGCCGGGGTTCATGGGGAGCAGTGATCTGAATGCGGGGAGGAGCCGAGAAAAATGCGGGTTGCGCAAAGACATGGCAGACTCTGGGGAAAGAACGGAAAGAGGCGTGGATGTCGCCAAGCCCAAGGGAAACACCATATGCAGGGGTTCATGGAAAAAGGAACGGGGTTCTGTGAAAGGCATGGTGGAACTTTGGCTAACATGTTTTGCGATGATCTACCGCCAATTCCGTTAGTGGATCTTGCAATCTTTTCTAAACTTTCACCCAAAGACAAACTGAAGGCACACAAAACCATAGAATTGCTCACGAGTCCCCAGCACCCTTCAACGAGAAAATTCGAACCATATGAAAGAGACTGGAAGAACGCGGTACGACAAGACGTTGAAAGAAAAAGTCGACGGCTCAACGAAAAGCTTCAAGTAAGCGACCAATGAGAAGGTCGCGATAAGATCAACGGTGTTCGCGGCACGACTAGAGCCAAAGAGCGAATCGGCTGTGATAGCCACATCGATGCCGTGGGAATTGGGCGATTCAATTGAATTATTCTTACCTACAAAACTGCAGGGATCCAAGGATGTCCCCTTGGACCCCCCGAGAACGGACCGTCGGGTTGGGCGGTCGTGGAGGTGTCGTGGGACGGATCCGTACCTGACGCTCACCTGTTGCCCTGCCTGGCGGCTGCACCGATGCTGTACCGATGCTGCTCTGTGTGGACGGTTTGCAGGTCCGGCTTGTTCTGGGCCTTGCAGCCGAAGGGTTGCGCTGAGGTTGCGCTGAGATGATACCATGGCGGCATACCGCAAATTCTCACTCATAACGGAGATGCTTTGTGGATTATGCCAGGATTATGAGCCAATCCAGTTGGAAAGATGCTGCATATGTAGCTAAGAGCAAGCTCAAAACATCCGCATAAGGCCTGACCTTCCCCGAAAGAGCATCTCCGTTATGAGTGAGAATTTGCGGTAGCCTGATACTGAACAGCGGATATGCAGTGCAAGGGCAAGACGTTTTCCGAGTTTCATGCTTGTTTTGTTGGGGGTTCCACTCTTCTTCTGGCCTTTCTGACTTTTGACTTGATTCCCATTGGCGACGGGTTTGAGTCTGAGCAGTCCGTTTCTGCCGGCTTCAATGGAAAACTGGGACGTTGAATGCCACAAGTTAGGACTTTGAAGGCGGCAAGACGGACAAACTTCGCCGTCTCGAACCAGGTGTCTACAGCGTACCTGGGAACACAACCTGTACGATATGTTGCGCGGTGATATCCATCCGGGGCTGGCGTTTTGCTGAGAGCAACATCGTCGACGACGACGACGACCTAGCCGACCGAGATTCCACAAGGGAAAAATTCTGGACACCACGCGTCTGACTTGGAGCGCTTGTACACACTGTGTACAACAAGCGGAACAAACGTTGCTGGATAGGATCCTCAGCCGCCGTGTTCACCAGTGCACTTCGCGCCACTCAGCCGTCTCCTATGTCTCTTTATCAAGAATCCGTGCTCGACACGAGTTCGTGCGAGGAAATACATTATAGAAACAAGGGGAAGTGACCATACAGTTCCAATTTTGGGTGGATAGGTAGAAAACACAACCATGACCGGATGATGTCGACAAAGAATACGGTCTTGGCAGGGGCTGGGTTTGAAGGTCATGTTTCTCTCTGTCCTACCAATGTGAAGTTTGAAGAAGATGGATTGGAAGTTCTTGAAACCTTCCACAGGACGAAGGGTCTCTGAGGTCGGATCTGGGGCTATGTTAAAATGCCACGACGGAATGCTCATCCCCGGATCCAGGGATTTGGAGCGGTTACACGGTCATATGTCAATTGTCAATTGTCAACACCAACAACACTTCAAAGTTCAAAATGCCCCTGGCAACCCGCAGGCACAAGAGGGGCCCACGACCGCTCCTCCTGCCCCTCTTTCAATGGAACTGACAATCGCGGCTCGATTCCTGCTCAACCTGGAAGGTATCCGCCCACCTTTATCCGCCAGTGTTTCCGCCTGACAGAGAGAGGAGCCCTCCCGGGCCGAAGAGTCATAGCGGGGGCCGACGGTGGACTACCGGTGGAATGCAGTACGGTCACGATACCTGAAGCGATTTCTTGAATGACCTGAAAACAGGAACGCTCATTGATGGGGGAGATAGGGATGGATAACCGCCAGCGGAGCGCCAGGGACGCCAGGCATCATCAGTGAGGAAGATCCTCGACCAAAGATCCATCCAAATGACTCGACAGATCGGCCCCCTGTTGGGCGAGGTTGGAAGCATTTTTTTGGAATGCACTTCCCGCTCCATCGCTCCAGCCACTTCAGTGACGATGAGGGTGTATGCCCTCAATGTCGAATTTGTGTGTGGTGTCGTGCCCTGCTTGCGAGCTGTGATGCTGTGGAACATTCAGCTAAAGTCGCGGACACTCCACCCCACGCTTCCGCACACCCTTGAAACCCGTTTTGGACGTGACCACCACACTTTACTTTTCAGCCGCGTGGACGAGTATCGATAAAGGCTCTCGGTCGTGCGTGTGATTGGTATCAAACACCCAATTTGCATGTCTCGGAAACCATAAACCATGGCCTCGAGTTTGAAAGAAATGTCTCATATGAAAATGAAATGAAAAGGCCTCAAACGCTGTCCCAGGTAAAGACAAGACATAAAATAACGTAGGTCGCCACAAAACGCGGGGTTTACTTATTCCTGCCTACCTTTACGTATAATCCCCGAGGTAATGACGATCTTGTAAAGTGGAAAAGTTACATGTGAGCCGAAACCATCGGTAGTTTCCCATTCACCCTCAGATCCCCGATCGCAAGGGACTTCAACACCTCGGTGGCAAATTCCCCGCAGGCCGTCGACGACCCTGAATTTTTCAAACAGGAAGCCATCGTCACTTCAAGGCATTCCGCAACGAAGGCGGGGAATTCAATTCAAGCAGAGACGGTGGCTCTGATGTAAAACAACATGCCAAACTCTACCCGAGCCACCGCCTTCAACTCATCCAATCCGAGTTGATCTGTTGCCAAACGCCAAAAAGGGAAATGATTGTGGATGACATGTCGGACGAACGGGTGGACACTGGAACAACGGGCAGATGCCAGATGCACATCAAGACGCAAAGACGGTCACGACACTATCGAACAGTGAAACTCGGACGAGATGAGGATGAGTCCCCAGTTCTCTACGTAATGGGGGAAGAACTGGGAACATCTCTTTTGGTTCCGTCGATCACGAACATTTCGCGTGAAAGGCTGCCGCTTGCCGGTGTTGTTCCAGGTTGTCGTAACAGGTTACCTCTACATTGTATGTCTTTTGTGTTGAGACCCGACCTGTGGAAGCGGTAAATGTGCCAAACGTGCCCACTGTTTCTGGAGTGCAGTGCCCCGACTGAAATAGAACACAGAAGGGCAACAGCGAAGAAACACAGGGCAGTACAGGGACCCGGGGCAGGGGAACACTGGTCGGGCTGCTGGTAAGGTAGTGCACAACAACAGCGATTCGGTCTAGAATTCTCGCTGCATGAATCGCCGAATGCAAAGACCACGTCGACTACACGTATCAAAAGGTCACCAACGAACACCGTGAACAATGTCTAGTTAAAACTGCTATCGTCTCGTAGAAAAGAGGCAGTAAAGACGAACCGATGGATGGTGTGTTGGTCTAGCTGTCTGCTAAGACTGTTCCTGGATGACCAAGCGAGTAGATAAGGTACGTACCTCCAACAAAGTATGTAAGACTGTCGTCGTTACCTCACGATGTACATGTGTTGGAGAGGAGTATACCTAGGTACTTGCCTCGACGTAGCAAGAATCCAGCCCTCGCCTCGCCCCCGCCTTGTCTCCTGCCTTCCCACTGGCGACCCGGCTCCAGGGCTGTTGGCCGTGACCAGTAGGCTTGACGAGGGTAATTGACCGCCCCACCGGGCTCACCGAATTAGACTCCCCACTCTTGTTTGGGCGGACCGTCAAGATGGCATTGCGCGGAGTCATTGTGTCAGTGAGCACCCACGGCGCCGCACACAGCACGCCAGCACACAGGCATTTCCATCTCGATTCTCGGGGGAGTGTCGCTTGGCCCGCTATTTTTTTAGCCAGTGACCCCTGTCTTCCTTGGGTGCCGCTTCTTATCTCTGGATCCAAGGCCAGAAAAGTTTCTTTGACTTGATGCACGGTATACATGTGCGTCCGTACCGCGCGTACCCTGCTCCGTATCTCGAGTACCTCATCGCATCCCTAGATGTATCTTTTCCCTGCGACAACGGTGAGGTAGGCCTGGCGACAGAAGCAAAGAATATAAAAAGCCTCAGACCCCGCCGAAAACTGCAGCCCGTATCTATTGTCTCTTCTCTCTATCACTATCATATCTTTTGGCGCTAGGATACCCCATTGCACCAGCCCTTTAAATTGCAACACGTCCTCTGATTTGGTTTCCCGAACAAAACCCCGGATTCTTCTTGTCCATACGTAATATTCTTCCCATCTTCACATACACACACACAACCGCAGAAATGGTGAGTCCCCCTACCCTCTGTGCCGTACGCCCATGGCATCCAACGATCCCAGCCCAGGCCTGAGCAATTGGTTGCCTCTTCGAGGCCGTTGGTACATCTACATGCTGGGACTTAGTCGCTGACCGCATCCGGACAACAGGCGTCAGAAACAACATTCCTCTCCAACGCGGAGAACCTCAAGAAGTTCATGCGTCTTCCCCAGAACGGCCAGCTTATTGCCGAGTACATCTGGATCGACAGCGAAGGTGGCACCAGGTCAAAGTCGAGGGTGAGTTTCTTTCTCGTCTATTTTCTTTTTGCGCATTGTTCCGCGACTTGTTCCATGGACCCTTTTGTCCGTCGTCACTCTGGGCGCATCCTCGAACCCACCATACCATCAGCCAATCGACGGGCTCCCCGATTTGCCCTCTGTCCTCTCTGAGTGCGCGACTCAAGCAGCCAACCACGACGGCGGAGAGTGCGACGATCCCGAGTCCCTTTCCTCACATTCCCACGCTTTTCACGTCCCGGCAAAACCGGTTTCAGCCCGCTGTGACGTGGTGTTGGACTCTGCACCAGCCTCGAGTGCATTGGCTTCTGGGCGCCGTGCAGGGCTCTGGCCTTTTCCTTGTGGCGCAGTCATGCGAGAAGTGTGACAGGATGACACAGCTCATCTGGTCCCGGTTCTCGATGGCTGTGCGACTTGGAGAGGATTCCGGCGCCCTCTCGGTTACCCACCGGCTTCCCGGCGGACCCACGCCCGAAACCCAAGCGGCGTCGACAAGAAGGGAAATGGCCCCGCCGGCTTCGCATCACGAACTCCACCCTCTCCACCGACCGTCGCCTGAAAAAAACCCAGCATGTCATGCTCGCACGCAATCCACGATGCGTTCCACCCTGCGCCGAGACCGCCGCCCGATGCTGAAGGCATTTCCTGGTTGGATCCGTGCTTATCGCGGCGGGCATTGATTGCGCAGAATATGCCGACCAATCTAGCCGCAAGCCGATCCGCCAGCAGATCCATTACAGCCTGGCTTTCGATCAATCGCGATTGCGGATGCAGTGATACGGATGCGCCGTATGAGTGACAACCTGGAAACAAAGCGGACAATGTGCTTTACACATGGTGCATGACATGATGCTAACTCGCCCTGTTCTAGACTCTTCCCGAGAAGGAGAGCCAATATCAGCCTGAAGAGCTTCCCATCTGGAACTTCGATGGTTCCTCGACTGGCCAGGCCCCCGGCGAGAACTCCGATGTCTACCTCAAGGTAAGATACAAACCTTAGCATTTCTGCACTCTCTGCCGAGCCATGGCGCTAACATGACTTCCCTCCACAGCCCGTAGCCGTCTTCCCTGACCCGTTCCGTGGTAGCCCCAACATTCTCGTCCTCTCCGAGTGCTGGAACGCCGATGGCACCCCCAACAAGTTCAACCACAGACATGAAGCCGCCAAGTTGATGGAGGCTCATGCCGACCAGGTGCCCTGGTTCGGTCTCGAGCAAGAGTACACTCTCCTCGACATCAACGACAGGCCCTACGGTTGGCCCAAGAACGGTTTCCCCGCTCCCCAGGGTCCCTACTACTGCGGTGTCGGCACTGGCAAGGTTGTCCAGCGTGACATCGTCGAGGCCCACTACAAGTGCTGCTTGTTTGCCGGCGTCAAGATCTCTGGCACCAACGCCGAGGTCATGCCCGCCCAGTGGGAGTTCCAGGTCGGCCCTTGCGACGGCATTGAGATGGGTGACCACCTCTGGCTCGCTCGTTTCCTCCTCCACCGCGTGTCTGAGGAGTTCGGCGCCAAGGTCTCCTTCGACCCCAAGCCCATTCCTGGTGACTGGAACGGCGCCGGCCTCCACACCAACTTCTCTACCGAGAACATGCGCAAGGAGGGTGGCATGAAGTACATCGAGGATGCCATCAAGAAGCTCGAGGCCCGTCACAAGGAGCACATTGCCGTCTATGGCGAGGGCAACGATAAGCGTCTTACCGGCCGTCACGAGACCGGCTCTATCGACTCCTTCACATACGGCGTCGCCAACCGCGGTGCCTCTATTCGTATTCCTAGGGAATGCGGTGCTAAGGGCTACGGTTACTTCGAGGACCGTCGCCCTGCGTCCAACGGCGACCCTTACCAGATTACGGGTATCATTATGGAGACTTGCTTTGGCGCTGTTTCGGAGTAAAAAAAAATTGGGAACGGGTTTTGGGTTTGGCTTTCTGGGTTTCTTACAGGCATAACTTGATTTCATCGTGGAGCGTTCGGGAACACCAACTGCGTGTTACATAGATCATTGCATTGAGCTTTTTCTCATCCTACTAATACCCCGGCATATTGAATGAACGGTAACTTGGATCGATCGTTTATCGTCCACCCTCAACTTCGGCTCCTTCAGCCCTACAGAACCCCAGACTTTTGCAAAGTGTCCTACCCCTATTTTGCCCCTGCCCTTGTATGTTTACATCGCGGGGGATTACATCCACACAGTGTCCCATGGTCATCTTCAGCCATGAGTCTTGGCATGGTGTTGTTCCTCGAGCCGGTATCCGTACGTATGACCTTGATGGCCCTCCGCCGGACAGGTACGTGAACCGGAAATCTTCCGCCTTGTCAATGACACCGGGCTCGGCATGCTCCATCAGCTGGCCTAGTCTAAGTGCGGGTGGATATATAAGGATCCATACTTGACGTTATTCCAAACTTGAAGGCATTCAGACCTGGTTGGCAGAGCGAGTGTCCAGATCGATCATCAACAACCAAACGATCACTTAGCTGACAATGACGTATGTCAGAACAGAGGGTCTTGGCGAATGGTCCACCGCCGAGAGGATCACGATGATCAACTTGACATCACCTTGCGTGATATTCAATGGTCCATGCAAGCCTTCAGTTTGGTTACATCGCAGCCTTGGGCACGAAAGATCGGTTCCTGTGTGCTCGAAGGTAGGTTCTGCTCGGTCGACATTTGTGGATTTTGGATAATGTTACTAACAGACGAGGAGTTGTATAGGGGTCTGTCTACGTTATCAACCTCGATATTTCCTGGCAACACTCTTCCTCACCTGCGTTTGACCTATGTCAAACTCACTCGTCTCTGTTGAGCCAAGCTTATTCAGGGTAAACACGGCTCTGGGCCATTTGTTCTGGGATCTCGTGTTGGATGCACGCTTTATTTACCCGGGAGAAGCCAAGGCCCATGGGGAGGTGCGGAGAGCCGAATACCAGACCTCCCGTAAGAAGCTTGTCGGCGATGCTAACCTCCGGTACGGCTAAATGAGCGAACCTCGCGGTCGGGTCAAGCCTCCGGTCTCCCAGGCTTCAACAATGGAGAGGGGAAATGGTAGTTTGTGATCGGTCACCAACGCTTGATGGGTTTTTATTAAGGTACGAGCGGGTAAATAATATGGCAAGATCTCCATGTTATGGTTCCGCTCCCACGGTACCGAACAACCTCAGAAGACATAAGAAGCCGTGATGTTTCTCGCCCACGCCTCCAGTTCAGACACTTGACAGAAGGCGACTGGAACGCGTTCACTTTTGATTCGGGTGTTTGTCCGTGCCTCTTTCCTCCCCCCCTCCTTAACATCACAAAACCATCAGATTCGCAAACATTCGCGATGCGGCTCCCCTTCTCAACACTTGCAGTTCTCCTTCCCATCCTTAGTCCCAGCATCTTCTACAAGGTGTTGGGCAAGGAGTACCTCCGTCTTGCGTTCGCGACGGCCGCTGAAGTCGACCCGGGAGCGAAGCTTTATTATAATGATTACGGCATCGAGAGGCCTGCATCCGTCAAGACGGAAGGCGCAAGAAGGCTGGTCAAAATGCTACGCGATGCCGGCCTGCGCGTCGACGGCGTGGGCATGCAGGCACATATGCACGCGGATAATCACCCGACGGCGGAGGACCTGGAGGAGACGATGAGGGGGTATGTGCAAGCGGGAGTGGCAGAGGTGGCGTTTACGGAGCTGGATGTGAGGATCACGATTCCCGTGAACGAGACCAGTCTGGAGTGGCAGAAGGATGGGTATCAAAAGGTTGCGAGGGCGTGTGTGAAGGTTAAGGAATGCGTGGGGATCACGCTGTGGGACTTTTATGATCCGTTTAGCTGGATTCCGTATACGTTTCCGGGAAAGGGAGCGGGGCTGTTGTGGTTTGAGGATTTTGGTAGGCATCCGGCTTATCAGGGGGTTGTTGATACATTTAAGGAGCTGATTAAGGAGGGGACGGGCAAGTGTGGGAGGAGGTTGTCGAGGGTGAGGAGGGCTACGCTGCCTCGGGGGCGTGTCTGAAGGGTTTAGCCGCTTTGTGGTAGGCGTTCAGGAAGTTATTTCTACGCATATTTCGGGGCGAATAAGGAAGGAATGTCATCTGCCCCGAGCAAACGTTCAGACTTGTTGTTGGTGGTTTCCTCCCCTTGGAATATTTGCCTGCCATCGAACCAAAAATCTCCAACAAAGCCCGATTAGCTCAGCTGGTTAGAGCGTCGTACTAATATCAGTCCTCTAATATCAAGTAATGCGAAGGTCAACAGTTCAATCCTGTTATTGGGCATAATTCTTCCGAGCTTCATTTTTTTTTCTCGCCTTCAAGGATGAAGCCTGTTGTGATATTTTCGCGCTTTTTTTCCATTCGCCACATCGGTGCAAGGGCACATGACAATGTCTTTTCCGAGCGCCTCTAACAATAACAGGTCCGATGGTGTAGTTGGTTATCACGTCAGTCTAACACACTGAAGGTCCCCAGATCGAGCCTGGGTCGGATCAAATGTTTAATTCCTTTTGCCTTTTTTCCATCTCATGTTGTCGATAGCAAACACCTTTCTTTTGTGTTCCTTTTCTTTTATGTCTTTGTCCTTTTCCTAGAGTCTGTGTATACTTTTCAAATCTGTTCCGAATGCCTTAGGTAGTCTACCATCTTGTGTCGTTCAACCACGTATCCAAGTAACACGAAGATTTGAGATGGCATGTGAAAACCGGCCTCTAGCAAATATCATTCTCTCACGTATTCGTGAACATCGAAGAGTATTCCGCATCTTGCACCGCCCGTTGGCTATGCCAGTTTCCAGATCAGGAACTGTCAATCAAATCTGAAACTGCCAGCTTTTTCTACGCCACAGGGGTACATCACCATCATTCCTTCCGATCGAATCCTAACTAGGTACCAGAAGTCGATAGAGTTTTACATAGTTTCCACCACTAGAGGTACGCAAGGAGTGTGCGTTATCCGGCTGTGTCACCTCTGGTCAAGGGGTACGGTTGGAAGAGGTGATCCCGCCCCCAATATCTGCATTTGTTGGTGTTGAGAGCCAATAGTCCGAACCAGAACTCGGTTTTATCTTCAGCCTGCCGCGCGGTTGTGTCACACCAGTCTCTCCAACGGGCTGATTGATGCAGGGGTAGTATTATATGGGAGCCTGGTATGTTCGGCCTTCTAGGAAAGCGACTTTCAATCTGATCTCTCACTGCTTTGTTTCCATCAATGAATGTGTTGCTGATCATGGGCGTGTTCGGTTTTCTTCCCGTGAGTGGAAGGATCTTAGCTTTTGTGTCCAGTCGACGTTTCTGTTTTGATAAAGCCACTGCGCTCGCTGTTACACAGTTTCTTGGTTTTCTCTTTTGTTCCTTTCTGTTTTGTTTTTCTGGTTCTGTGTTTCTGTTTGTTGTTGTGTCGTTGTTTTGGCTCTGACAACCTACTGAATCAAGCTTCAAGACCTGAACTCTTCTTTGCCGCATCAGGCTTGACAACAGTCCAGTTTTTCTCCGGAACATTCGATATCATTTTGGGTGTCTTCAAGCCTACAAGAAAACCGGGCTCGCTTTCTTTTCAGTATCCCGAAGCGCAATGAGCAGCAACATATCGGAATGGCTTAAGACCCCCGAAATATCTCCCGTCCTCCTCGATCTGAACTTGACTCATTTGACACCGATTCCCGACTGCGAAGCAGCTGGAAGGTTTGCTGCAGAATTTGATCGTTTGATTTCAAATTATACAACTACCTTGCCACTTACAAGTCTCACGATCTTTCTTCACAGCTACTCTGATGTATCATTGAAAAATGTTACCCTGGGCCAGCTTGGGGACTGTCTCTCCTCGATCGTCAATTCAAGGTGGCTCTACCCGTACCCGTCATTCTGGTACGCATCATATGACGAACATATCTCTTACGACGCTAAGAAGCTCCTTGGCAAAATAGAATCTCAATGTAAGGAAGAATTCTGCCACAATATCGAATGGACAGGTGATCCGGATTTGTCTGGTATTGGTGTAAGTTATACTCCTCTTTCTGAACACTGTTCGCAGACGGCACTGGGGGTGATTCTTGGTCTCTAACCTGGATAGCGCAGCTTTACGCCACCTATATTCTCATGACCATCCCGGCCACGCTTTTCTCCGTCGTTTATGCATTTTACTTTCTGCGTTGGGCACTGAAGGAACGGCCGGGAAAACCTGACAACATCTCGAGCACCCTTGCTGCGTTTCAACCTCCTCCGGAATAGAAACCGCTTAACGAGTCGCTTCGCTCCTTCTGGGGTTTTTCTATCTTTTTTGCCTATGGCATCACCATCGCGGGCTTTACCCTGGATAGGGTCGCGAAGAATGACCCAATGGCCTACAAACATTGGTTTTCCTACCGCGAAGCGCATCTTTCCTTGATGATATTGCTGTCTTTATGGCTGTGGTACCAAAAACAAAGTACCTACCCCCGTCTCACTGTCATAAGCCTCGGGATTCTATTCATAATCCTTGTTACAACAAAACACGGTTACGCTGGTTACGCGGGGCCCGGCGAGGAAGCGGTATACGAATGGAGATGCGTAATCACTGGGAGGGAAATACGTGCTTTCAGCGATGCAATGTTCATTGCTCAGTTTTTCCTCTTGGTCCGGGTTGGACGTCCCATCCTGTTATTACTTGAGGATAGGACATCGGCAGAGACCATTCGAAAATGCCTCAAGTCACTCCGTCACTGTATACCGGTTGTCACTGGATCTTTGGCGTTTGTTTTCATGTGGATCGACTTGGCCATATTTGTTCGCTCACGAAGTGAGTTGAACTATCGTGCGGGTTCATCGTATCAAGAAAACAAATGGACCTTTGGGCAGATCACTGCTGTAACAACCCTGTTGCCCTTGTTGGCCGACTTCTACCGGATCTGGTTGTGTGAGTGACACTCGCTGCTATTATCGTCAGCCGTAGAGGTTGGGTCTGTTTTCAAGTCACTGACGCATCCTCAGGGGATCACACCATGATTTTATATGAGATTATCATACCCTCATGGATGAGAGTGTGGATCGAACAACAGCTCACCGGCGTACAAAGGGGTGAAGTCCACTCAAGCAGACATCGAAAGTGGAATCGGAGCGAATGATGTTGAGGAAGACAGGAAATTATCAACCCTTCACCCAGAGAGACCAGAAAGCCAACACAGGTTAATAACCGCCGCTGGGTGAGAAGCGGAACGCAAAAGAGGGATGCAAAAAGGGGCAAAAAACATACAACACCTGGGATTCGCTGGTCGTCACCGACCCAACTACTAGTCAGGCGATTGGTAGCTTATCTATGGGAGAGCGGACGGGATCCCGAGTTTTCTACCATCTATGGTCGTATGTATTTGTTTGTGTCATTCGACATGGTTATATTCCCGTCGCTGCATATCGTGATAGCGTGGCTCTGTTCGTATCTAGTTCGTATGCCTTCTGGGTTTGCGAACAATTTGTTGTGTACTCCCTCCCCTCTCGTGTAACGTCAGAATTGCGGATGACGTGACAAAAACGGTTATCGGTATATCTGACTCGCTCGCACAAGCTCGTCAGGACCTTTCCAATGCCGTCACCTTTTCAGAACGCTTCGGGCTAGTGACAAGATTGAGAAGTGACGCTTCATATGAATTTAAATTCAGGAATCTCCTCCTTGTTGTCCCCCTTTTTTTCTTCTTCTAAGCCTGGGCAGCAGCCTTGTCTTTCTCCTCCTTCTCCTTAGCCTTCTGGGCCTTCTTGGCCTCTATTTGCTTCTGCTTCTCGAGCTTCTTGAGCTGGTTCTTGGTCAATTTTCCATCTGCGCCCTCAGCGGCCACCTCCCCATCAGCGTTTTGCACCTGGGGCACCACGATAGGGGCACGCGGGTTTCCGTTCCACTTGAGAGGGCGTGTCGCCATGAATAGCTTGACAGCCTCATCGTCAACCTTGGCTCTCCTTTCCTGGAAAGCGGCGACATATGTCTGAAGCTCCTTGATACAGATTGCCTTGAGCTCACCAGTCAACATGTCACCAGACTCGTACGCGACGCGAATTTTCTCCAGCTCCTCGTCATCTTCGAGGAAGAAGCGCAGGTACTGGTAGGCCACGTCGACGCTAGTGTCACCTCCCTTCTCGCGGTGCTCCTCAACGGAGACCTTGCCACCCGAGAAGGCATACTTGTTGATTTTGTTCTTGATTTGGTTGGGGGTATCTCTCATGAAAACTGTTTTCAAAGGTCAGCATAAGCTCGGACAGGAGACCGCAACAACCCATGTGGTAGGTCCAATCATGGCCTGTGTCTGAAGTAGGGACAATGACTTACTAGCAGACTCGTCGATAGAAGCGGACATCTATACACATGTCAATAAACGCCAAGATCAATTTTAGACAAAGGATAAACGCCCAGTACGTACCTTTGTGCCGGGGCCCTGAAGAGCATCAAGGAAACGGGAGTGGATGAGGGCCGGCTTCGCGTACGAGATGTTGGTGTTCTTGTACTTCAAACGAGCGGAGACGTCTCTGGTCATTCTGAAGTAGGGATCCTGATCAATGGCGCAGGGAATGAGACAGGGAATAGCGACGGTCTTGGACTCATCTTCGCCGAAGATGTGGGGGAAGGACGACGCCCAACTGCTAGCACCCTGGATGCTGCCGAAGTGAATGCGACCGATGTTGGTGCTGTCGTTGAAGCCGAAGATGGCGCGGGCCTGGTTGAGGGTGATGTGCTTAGACAGGCGCACAACGTTCTTGTAGAAGGCGCCACCCATAAACTGGAAATCGCTGAAGATGAAAGTCTTGTTGGGATCGAAGCCAACGGCAATAATGTCCTTGGCGTTGTTGGTGCAGTAGCCCTCAACCTCCTCGATCGTCCTCTTGTCGGAGAAGAGATACTTTTCGTCGTCGGTCATCATGATAACCAGAGGGACATCGAATGTATCCTGAAGCCATTTTGTGAACTCGAAGGGAATGGTGTGGCCAACGTGGACACTGTCGGAGGAAGGGCCGCGGCCGGTATAGAGGAAGAAGGGCTCGCCCTTCTCATAGCGGTCGAGAATAAGCTCGAGGTCGCGGTGGGAGAAGACAATGCCTCTCCTGAGGAAGCGATGGGGCTTCTTGCCGGTGACCCTCTCGAGGCGATCGAGCAGGGCCTGGTCGATCTTCTTGGTGCCGAACTCCTCGACCAACTTGTTGTAATCGATGGCCTTGACAACACCATCCTCGCCGACCTCGCCTTGGACCTGTTTGCGACGGAAGAGAGGCAGTCAGACCAATGCGCCGTAAATATGCAAGTACACAGACCTAACCAGAACTGACATTGTAGGGGTCCACTGTCTGCTTGTGGGCAGCTTGCTTCTCGATCGCCTCGGGGATGGGCGCCTCCTTGAGCGCTTCGGCGTTAACGTTGGTCGCCATGTTGGAAGATGTCTGTTGTGTGCTGATGGCAATCCGGGTGGGTTGTCGAAAAGTTCTTCAAAAGGGAACCTCTTTGGCTGACAGTGACTCAAGTGCGAAACGCCCGGCTCGAACGGGTGGCTCGTCCAGGGGAATGAATTGCGACGACACCTCAGACGAGGGGCTGCAATTGAAAGCCATTCATCGCTTTATGTCGGGATCTGGAGGGTCCAGACTGACATCAGATTGTTTCCGGCAGGCGGCTTCTTACGGCAGAATACAGCAAATTTCCGGCAGGCAATGCATAATGTATGGGGAAAGATACGCGCTGCGTAACGATCAATTGGGCTATGGAATTTGGGAACCCCTCCGTCCGCAAAGTGGGAGGAGCAGTTCCCACCGAGATTGACGTTCGACCTTCCATTAACCCGGGCAGCTTTGGAAGCTCTCTGGATGTCGCAAAGGTTTTTTTGTCTGTCTGCAACCATGTTGGCAGCACCATGGGTATGTCGGAGCTGCGCCCGTTCGTTAAGGCGCTCGGGTGTCTTCGTCTCTCTTCAGCTTCGCAAAGCTAGCACAGGTAGGTTTGCAGCATCCCAAGTGGAAGCATTCTCCCCAGATTCTGGTCGCAAGCCGTGGAATCCAATCTGCTAAGGGGCACCTTCTGACGCGTCTCTTGTCGCAGCCAGCCAAACACTCGCAGGACTCCCACCTGTCCTCCTCGACCGAGCGCGCAAACTAGCCGCCGAGCACAAACAATTGACGAAGCAACTCGAGAGCGAGTACGAACCTACAGCCGCGAAGCGCGCCGGCGAAATCTCAAAGGTTGTCGCTGCTCTACAAGAGCTGGACAAGGCCAAAGCAGCACTGGATGAGCTCAATGGACTTCTGGAATCAGACGACGCCGAGCTGCGCCAGCTCGCTAACGACGATCTCGATGCAACAAAAAAGCACCTGGAAACTCTGGGGCTCAATCTCTCAGCGACCCTGACACCGAAGCACCCGTTTGCGGACATGCCATGTCTGATAGAACTCCATCCTGGGCCAGGAGGCACTGAAGGGCGCCACTTCGCCGATACCCTTTTCCGCATGTACCAGAAATATTGCGAAAACAAGGGATATTCTGCGCGGGTGATCTCGTACCAGGAAGCCGAAGATCGTACGCCAGGCTTGGACGGTGAGGTTCCGATCTCAGAAGCCGTACTCGAAGTAACGGATCCCGGCGCCTTCGCAGCGTTCCGCGGAGAGGCGGGTATGCACCGCGTGCAACGTATTCCTGCGACCGAGAAGCAGGGGCGCACTCACACAAGTGCGGTGGCAGTTTGGGTTTTGCCATCATTCCCCGAAAATAGCACCGATGCCGAGAACGACTTCAACAACCCCGAAAGTGACTTCTACGTTGACCCGACAGAAGTCAAGTCAGAGAAGATGCGCGCGAGCGGTGCCGGCGGTCAGCACGTCAACAAGACAGAATCTGCTATTCGGCTGACCCATATCCCGACCGGTATTCAGGTCAGCATGCAGGATTCGCGATCGCAGTCGCAAAACAGAGAAAGGGCTTGGCGCTTGCTTCGTTCGAGAATTGCGTCGCTAAGGCGAGAACAAAGAGAGGCGCAGGCAAAGGACCTGAGAGACAGTGTGCTATCTCAGTCACAGATGTCGCGCGGTGACAAGATCAGGACATATAACTACCAGCAGGACCGGTGTACTGATCATCGGAGCGGGCTGGATGTCCACAACCTCCCCAATGTCTTACAAGGTGGGGAGATATTGGATAAAGTCATCAACAGCGTGCAATCATGGCTAACAGCGATGGATATCCGAAACCTCATCGCCCAGGAAGAAGCGCAGGCTAGAGCAGCGGCGGGAGGATCTGATAAAAAGAAGAAAGGCGGAAAGTAAGGCCAAATTCGGGGCGCTCTGATGACGTCTTACTCACCGCGCGCTACAAATACCGGCCACACACACAGCAGCCTGTGAATCCGTAGAGAGTTCATTTGTGTACAATACCCCTTCGGAACCAAACCACGGCTGGTCAGAATACCGACTCTATTCGATCGGTTTGGATCCCTTTGCGCAGTACCACTTGGTCAAGCTTGATTTTGCGCGGCGTCAAGCCTCGTTGGAACTGTTACCAGAGAGCCGAACTATCTTCGTCATAGCCCGGGAACCTCGACACGGCACCGCGAATTTGCACGATCGGCTCCGCCACCAAAAGCGAGCGAGCGATGGACAGGGGCAGAGCGGACGCCGCTGGTTTTCCGTTGACCAATCAGTGCCGCAGACTTGTAAGTGACCTGCCATATCGGGATGGTGGCGGCCGTTGTGGATCTCCGTGCAGTGTGCAGCACGCCCGGCGCTTCGTGGGCGTGGGGAACATTGAGCAGTTCCGTTCCATGGACATGGACAAAGATTGGACTTTTGATTGTATCGCGAGTCCCAAACATTGAAGTTGCATTCTGCCATTGAGACGACCCCGAGAGATGGAGAAAACCAGATATTCATCCCCTGTCGCCAACTGCCGACGGAGACGTAGCCAACCGATCGATAAACGACTCGGGATTCGGAACCGTAGTTTTCGATTTTTCAACTTTCTTTCTGTCTTTAGTTCTGCGCGAAATTCAGACGACTCCGCCATCGTCCGGGACCGTCCGCATCCACGCTGGAGAAAAGCAGTTCAGTCTGAGCTTTGGACGGAGAATTGGTACCTCTTCTTTTCTCCAATATTCCCTATCCCTATCCCTTCCCTGCGCCGTGGGGACGGAGCTATGGTATTCGAAAGATGATATCTGGGATGAGGTAAGACGAAAGCCATGATTCATGTACGTACCAGGGATTGATCTGTACTCGATGACTCCAACAGAATGTGTGTGCTTCGTATTGGCTGATATTTCGGCGGCCCGGCTCTTTCATCGTTGGGAGGTTGACGTAGTTCATGTCATCCTAGGCTGCCGTTACCACCATTGCATTTCTTCAATGGTACGGCCGTCTCATCAACGTAGGCTTTCCATATCTTCTCTCTCCCTCCCTCGACTCATGGATCTCAACGCTTGTCAATCTCCCCAGTTGGGATGACGAACATGCCCACCAACACACGGCGCACGTAACCCACCCATACTATGCTGCACCAACGACACAATCAAACCTGCTGTGCAGGTCCGAGATCAGATGGTGCTACTGGTCTGGTCTTGTCAACTTGTCTGCCTTACATGCGTACCAGTGTCTGCATACCCATCCTACCTCAGTTGTGCCTTGCGACCAACAGCCTGGTTTTTCATTGCTTATATCCCAATATTTGCGGAACTGGTGGCATCTCAACTTCCAGGACGGGTAGGTGCTTAGGTGCAAAGGAAAAGACGGGAATATGATACACCGTGGGAATGCAAGCAAACGTTGTGCGTGAAGGACCGGGACCAACCACCCTTCTAAGCCCCGTCCTCCTGTGACTTGTCCTCCCAACAGCGTTGATGCTTGAGAGGTCCCAGGTAAAGAGCTGGAAAGCGCAAAATCTCATTGGAGCTTTTGCTCCTGATTCCTTCTGTCATATCAGCATCACTGTATAGCAGACCGAAAAAAAAGAGTGGCATCGGTTAAGCCTCTAAAGTATCTGAACAGTGAAAGCTCACACTAGCACCAACAAGAATGGAGGCGGTCTCGGAGGAAGGCTGTTGTTTGCCATGTCAACGCGGAAGCTAGGCAGGGCGGAGTGGAACTCCAGCTTCAGATCACTTCCCTTTTCTGTTTAAACTAGTTGAAATTCTGATCTGCCATCCCTCGTCGATTTCCAAGCCTATCGTTGCTCCGTTGGGAACGAAGTACCTAACTCGAAAGGAGGAAGCTCTGTTTTTGTCGGTCGAGTACTTCATGGTGAGACTCCCCCCTCCCTGCCTCACCTGTACAACCTCTCTTTTTTTCCCTCCACCCTCCTCCCTCTTCTTTATACCGCACGGGCCTTCCTTATAGTTCAGTTGAGTTGATAGTCATTCGGAAGAAGCTATCATCCCAAGATGCGTCTGACCGCGCTAGTCTCGTCGCTACTCTTAGCGACAACTGCCACCGCTGGCGGTCCTAGCTTCGGCCAGGCTGAGAAGAAGTACCTGGAGCATGTCGCCAACAGACTCAAGAACCACGCTGCGAAGGTCGAGGCTGCCCCGGTCGTCGAGCGTGATGTTGTCAAGGTTCAAGAGCCCAAGTTTCTGAATGACAACACTACAAGTGAGCTTTCATCTACCTTGAGCCCAAACTTCGCCCAGTAACTAACACCAAGAACGCAGAGTTCGCTGTCGATGGGAAGAACATCCCTGATGTAGACTTTGATGTGGGAGAGTCCTATGCCGGCACGTTGCCTATCAGCCAGGACCCCGAGGAGAAGAGCGAGCTTTTCTGGTGGTTCTTCCCATCTACGAACCCCGCCGCTAAGAAGGAGATTCTGATTTGGCTTAACGGTGGTGTAAGTCCATACTATCTACCAACCCACCCCCTGAAGAAACCAGCCTATCTAACAAGTCAAACCTCTTATAGCCCGGCTGCTCCTCACTGGAAGGTTTCCTCCAAGAAAACGGCCCGTTCCTCTGGCAGTATGGCACCTACAAGCCCGTCAAGAACCCCTGGAGCTGGCACACCCTGACCAACGTCATCTGGGTCGAGCAGCCCGTCGGCACCGGCTTCTCCACCGGAAACGTCACCGCCACGAGCGAGGAGGATGTCGCTGCCCAGTTTATGGGTTTCTGGAAGAACTTTATCGACACTTTCGCCATGCAAGGGTACAAGGTCTACATCACCGGAGAGTCGTATGCCGGCCTGTACTGCCCCTACATCGCCTCCGCCTTCCTCGACGCCAACGACAAGACCTACTACGACATGTCCGGCCTGATGATCTACGACCCGGTGATCTCGTGGGACGAAGTCGCCGAGCCGATCCCCGTCGTCCAGTTCACCGAGTACTGGTCGGGACTCTTCCCCTTCAACGACACCTTCCGGACGCACATCAAGTCGGTCGACGCCAAGTGCGGCTACTCCGACTTCGTCTCACAGTACCTGGTGTACCCGCCCAAGGGCCCGCAGCCCTCCAAGCTGCCCGGTACCGATAAGACCGGCACCACGCGCGACGAGTGCTGGGGTTTATTTTATGAGGTCTTCGACGCCATTTTGTTGTTGAACCCGTGCTTCGACATCTACCAGGTGGCCACCACCTGTCCCCTGCTGTGGGACGTGCTGGGGTTCCCGGGATCGATGGGGTACCTGCCCGATGGCGCCGAGGTGTATTTTGACCGGGACGACGTCAAGAAGGCGATCCACGCTCCTGAGAACGTCAAGTGGTCCAGTTGCTCGGAGCAGGACGTGTTCGTGGGCGGACGCGACCGGTCGGAGCCGACGAGCTTCCATGCCTTGCCGCACGTCATCGACGCGACCAAGAACGTGATCATCGGCCACGGCGCGCTGGATATGGTCCTGATCGCCAACGGCACGCTCCTGGGCATCCAGAACATGACTTGGGGCGGCAAGCTCGGGTTCCAGAACAAGCCCGACCAGCCGTTTTATGTGCCGTACAACACCATGACGGACCTGTCGACGCTGGCGGCCGGCGGCGTGTTCGGATCCATGGGCAGCGAGCGAGGCTTGACCTGGGTCCAGATCGACATGTCGGGCCACATGGTGCCGCAGTATGCGCCGTCGGCGGCGTACAGGCAGCTCGAGTTCTTGCTGGGCAGAGTGAACTGCTTGAACTGCACGGTCCCGTTCACGACGAACCCGGATGCGCCGCAGAGCCAGCAGCCTTTGGGCAAGGGGACGGCGCCTCAGAGCTGGAGCAAGTTCTCGGGTAAGAAAGGGGGAAACCATGGAGGTGGAAAGGGCAGGTTTGTCAGGTAAAGGAGGCGTGATGATCATGGAGGTTATGACGGATGAGGAGTTTAGATACCAGTGAATAAGACGAGATCCAAATGATCCAAAAAAATCCCCAAATATTGTATTCAAACCCCATCAGCTCGTTGTGGAAACAAGGAACTTGCCATAAAACGAGATCGACAAGAAAATATTGAAGCGTAATGCATCACCCGTGGATTTCCACGTCTTTCATCATGCCTTCTTTTAGATTTCCTTCTCAACGATCAGTTTTGAGCCTTCCGTCAAGACAGATATGATATACATACACACATATACGTTAGTGAAACAGTGATTGTTGAAACCGTTTCTTTTCATAACCAATACCAACACAAAGAGCGGAATAGGATGGCACACAGGGTACGCGCAGTCCCCTCAACCAGTCGGCTGACACCGCAGCCGTTGGTCTCCCTCCCTTTAAAAGCTTCAAGAATGGGTACGCGGGTATATGCTCGCGTGTGAGCGTGTCGTGAGGATGACTTCCCCCATCGTATGCGACCCAGTGACAACACAGAACCTTACACCAACGCCATGCTAAAATCAACGACAATGTGGTAGTGTACAACGCGGCACCAAAGAGGACAGCCCACAGAGGTTGGGGCCCATCTCGTCTTGCGGTGCTGCGGAAAAGATGCGCCTTTCGTCGGGGCACTTCCACCGGACTTCCTTGCCCATACTGATAGCGAACTCGTGGCGAAGTCTGAGCGCCCGATTGAGCGGACAACAGGGCCGAATACGTCTCGCAGACGCTCAATGACGGACAAAGGCGCGGCAAGGGCAAGTAAGCATAAAATAAGCTTTGAAAAGGCCCCAGAGCACGGACGGCCTAGACGGTCATCATCGCTCAAGCTCGGTAATCCGTCAAGCCTTCTCCATGTTGCGTTCTCTTGCCATCTTCCTAAGCTCCAGGACGCCCATTATGCCCGACTGGCGAAGTCGCTCGAGAATCAGCTTCATGCCCTCTCGGCTCTTGCCAAGTTGGTCTTGGGTCTTCTTCGACGCCAGGCTCTCGATGCTCCGTTGGATACCATGGGCACCAAGCCGGGAAAAGAAGCCGCCCTTCTCTTGTTCGACTTCGTGCGCGTGCAAGTGACCCAGCTTATCGCGAATCCGCTCTCCAAAGCGAGATCGAAATACCACCGTCGTGGCAACATCGGTCGTATTTCCATTATCATTAGTGTTCTTCGGGATCGTATAGATCTGCTTCTCCACCACCGACAGAACGCCAGCAAAGTTCAGGTTCCGGCTCTCGGTCGACATCCAGCCCTCCTTCATGTCCACAACGCTGGTCTCCAGGATATAGGACGCCTTCTCGGTCGTGGCACCACCGGTAATGCTGGTGGGGAGCATCTTCATGATAGCAGGCGGCATGCGCGACTTCTTGAGGTGGATGCGAGTCGTGTGTAGACGGCCGGTGGCCGGGTCGACATGCGACGAGAGGGTGTCGGTGCTCATGACATGCTGGGAGAAGGGATTGAGCTGCGGGGAGCAGTACCGGAGGAAGAAGGCGAGCGTGACGGTCGGGAAAGGGTGGCTATAGGTATGGTTGGTAGTGTGCGTGAGAACCATTTTGACCGAGGAATAGGATAAGGCTCGTTGCTATTGCGGTATGGAAGATTTCGGTACGTATCGACTCGCCCAACAATGGGACTATGGAGCGCTCAGATTTCGGATGACCGGTTCCTAGGGCTGGATGTATATAGGGAGCACGGTTCGAAGCTAGGCTCGGGCGGATGGTCGGCTCCAGAAAATAACTAGCAATGGCTTGCCCAAACGTGGGGAGACTGGAGTGAAGTCACTTGGAGGTGGCGATGTTGTGGTCGTGTGGACGTTGTCGGGAGGTATCGTGTATATGTTTTCTGTGAGAAGCGCAGCTCACGATCGATGGTAAAGAAGATTTGACATTGGAACGGGGTGCGGTCACAAGAAGCTGTCAAATCCTCTTTTCCCGATGGTGACGATGATGTCGTGGTGTTGAAATTGTTGTGTACAAATGGAGGAGTAGAGCGAGGTAGGCAGTGGCAGGTAGAGGTAAGAAAGTTGGGGAAGAAGGACGATAGGTTGGCGTGGGGCAGGCAGGATTTGTAACTTGAGAAAAAAAGGTACCAAGAGCCGAGAGCGACGGAAAAAGCGATGATGAAAGTGACCCGACGACGAACCGACGGGATGGGCCGATGGAGGACCACACTACTGAGAGTGGGACCGATGGATACCGGTACACTAACGGGCACCGCTTCCACTTTGCGGGAAGGGACCTTACTGTAGCGGCTCTGTAAGTACAAGTGGAAAACGAGGTGCTTCGAGTTCTGTAGATTGCAGAGTGGAGGATCGTGAAAGTGTTTCTGTCAGTGCTTGCTTGTGCTACAATAGCAAAGGGTTGGGTGGCCAAAGCTGGAGGTATAAACATAAGGGAAAAGGGCCACAAGATGAAAGTAAAGTGGAATGAGGGGACTGCGCAACTCTGACGATCATGGGCTCATTTGCTTCGAATGATCCAACGATAATTCGTCGAGCTCCTGCCCATTGTCCGTCCGGGTGTGTAACACGGAAGCTGCCACTGCTCCCTTCAACGGCAAAACATCGTCATCATCATCATGCAATCCCCTCCACCTAGCGCAAGCAGCTCGTGTGCGTAACAGTGCAGCAATACGCACCCTGCGATAACCCGGCACGAGCACCCTCAATCGTGCCATAAAAGACAGAGACAGACGAGGGGTTAAGAACATTTCCTAAATACCGGCCAAAAGATAAAAGACATGCTGAGACCCTGAGTTTTCGTGTGATACATACTTTTACCGTGTTAGTACGTGTAGCATTGAATGTTTGGTACGGTTCTCCATGCTTCCTTGGGCTTTTGCTGGACGGAAGGTGTTTTCCACTGCCAGTCATTGCCAAGCAGTCTTCGGCTGGCTGCCAGTGCCGTTGTGCTTGGCTTAGTAATGCCGCAATTTTCAACCGTTTGGAGCACGGGCGCAACTTAAAAAGTGGGGAGCCTGCCGTGTCTCACTTTCAAACGCCCGATGCCCGTGTGCTTCCTCCTTGCCTGCCGAACCTGCACCTGAACCACCTGGCAGCAAATGCAGCTGCAATGCACAGGGTGCTTAGTCATTCTACTTCCATCCAATCCTTCAATAGGCGCCAGCATTGACATTCCACTTCCATTTCAGCTGCCCTCTCGGATTCCCCCGACCCCCAACCCTCCCGTTCATTTCTTCCTCCAGCAAAACTTTCGACTTGCACACCAACGGCGAACCAGTCAGTTGGCCATCACAACTGCATCGGCCGACCTTCGATACATCAATTCTCTTTTGCCTCAGCGTCGCCGCGTCGCTCACCATCTGCGACAAACTTCTCACAATTCTTTACCATTCCACCAGCGCACCGAACGACAACCGACGATCTGAGCCAAACGTGACTCGCGACGCTTCACGATACCACAGCGAAAACCGACCATCATCAATCCACCCAACGCGTGACGGCTTGCCATCATTCCGCCATCACCTAAATATCACCAAACTGCTCTCACTTTCCTTTTGCTTCGCATACTGACAAATCTCGGGACTCGATATTTTCTGGCTGTTGGCTCGCTGGGCTGGCCTGGAAGGTGATCTGAGTCTCTGGCTGTGGCGCAATTGATTTGATATCTGGGACGGGAAACAAGTGCGAGTCTTCCAACAACAGTACCATTCATCCCCCTTGAACTGGTTGTTGCAGTCTCGCTGGGTCTTTGTACTTTCCTTCTCTTTATTTGTCACTTTGTGTCTCTTCCTACGAGTACATTCAGAATTGACTCAGTCTAACTTCTGCAAATCCAAGAGCAAGAAAAAGAGAGGAACAAGGAAACAAGCCTATTATTTGCTGAAAGGGGACAATTCACTATCAGCTGAGACATCGCAGAAATCATTCTACAAGCCCCAGCCCCAACTCGTATCGTACGTCAACATCGTTTAGGAGAGTCGTCTAATAGTACAGTGTTTGCCTTGGGCGTGGTGTCACTTCTGGATCCTGTTTGGCATCCCAGTTGCGCA
Organism: Neurospora sp. CHS-2018c; assembly: GCA_009806235.1. NCBI lineage: Eukaryota > Fungi > Ascomycota > Sordariomycetes > Sordariales > Sordariaceae > Neurospora > Neurospora sp. CHS-2018c. The sequence goes on along the minus strand of RAPC01000006.1, from coordinate 364,564 downwards.
ACCTATGACCATTGCCTCTACAGTCAACATCGCATCAACCTGAACTCAACATGGAGTCCTCAGTCTTCTTCAAGTTCAAGTCTAACAAAGAGCCCACCCGTGTGGAGTTCGACGGAACTGGCATATCCGTCTTCGAACTAAAACGTGAAATCATCCTGAAAAGTGCGCTCGGCGATGGCACTGATTTCGACCTCGTCATCGCTGCCGATGAGGGCATGAAGGAAGGTGAGTACGATCCAAGTGGATATCGAAATGGCTATGCTCAGAACGCTAACACGGGTCCAGTCTACGATGATGATACAACCATTATTCCAAGATCAACCACGGTCATTGCCCGCCGCATGCCCGCCAAGGTACAGGGAAGGGGAGGAGCTGCTCGCTATGTCTCGGGCAAAATGCCTGTACATGCTAAGAACTCGTCGCGAAAAGAACAACCGATCGTCAAGGCCTTGGCTAAGCCGGTCACCAACCCAGTCGTGCAGCTTAACAGTGCCATGACGGAGGAAGAGAAGATGGCGGCCGTCTTCCAAGCTCAGACCGAGAATTTCACGGCGAGGGAGGAGGAAATGGCTACGTACGTATATTTTCCACTGCTTCAGTTAACCGCGAAATGTGTTGATGCTAACTCGGATGTTTAGGCAGCAATATGTCGCTAAATCTGGCCCCAAGAAGCCTGCCAACGTCCCTGACCATGACCCTCCGCAGGGATACATCTGCTACAGGTGTGGTGAGAAGGGCCATTGGATCCAACTTTGCCCAACCAACGACAACCCCGACTATGATAACCGCCCCCGCGTAAAGCGGACCACCGGCATCCCCAAATCCTTCTTAAAGACAGTAGACAAGGCAACCGCCCTGGGTCAGAATGGGGACGGTGACGAAACCAAGACCCCGTCTGGCATCATGGTTAATGCCGACGGAGAGTTCGTCATTGCCGAGCCTGACAAGGCATCGTGGGAACAGTTTCAGGCCAAGGCCAAGTCAAACTCGGCAGCTCAAAAGGCTACTCCTGAAGGAGACAAGGAAATCCAGGAGCGTGGGCTGGAGTGCCCCATCGACCACAAGTTGTTCATAGACCCAATGAAGACACCGTGTTGTGAGAAGACGTATTGCAATGATTGCATTACCAACGCCCTCATTGAGAGCGACTTCATCTGCCCAGGCTGCAAGTCCGATGGCGTACTTATCGATGACTTGAAGGCGGATGAGGAGGCGGTCGAGAAGATCAAGGCTTTCCTTGCGGAAAAGAATAGTAAGGCGAAAGAAGGGTCCCAAAGCCCTGGCAGTCCCAACAGCCCGACAGCAGCAAAGTCTCCGGCATCTACCGACGCTCCTGCCGCCGAAACCAACACTGAGCAAACCAAGCCAAAATCCGAATCTCCGACTCCGTCTAACACTGCACCATCTGCATCGCAGCAAACCTCGCAGCAGCAGACATCACAAGCGTCAAGTGCAGCATCGATGCAATCCGGCTCCACCGGCCAGACAACGCCACCAACACAGGCTAACCGGGAACAACAAAGTCAGCAAGCTGCGAAAAAGCGACCTGCCGAAGATGCCCTCGAAAACCCGAAGATCCCAAAGGCGCCCAAGGCCATGCAGCAGAAGGCCCAACAAACCCAGCAGCAAGCCATGATGGAGCAAATGATGGGCGGAATGCCCGGTATGCCCGGCATGAATGGCATGAATGCTATGAACTGCATGCCGCCAATGTTCCCGGGCATGCCCATGATGGGTAACTTTGGAGGTATGGGAATGCCCAACATGAACATGGGCATGATGAACCACATGATGAACCCGATGATGGCCGGCGGCATGGGACCTGGCTTCCCACCCATGAACGGCGGGATGGGCCCTGGTGGTTTCCCCGGTGGCCCCGGCGGAATGCCCAACGGCAACAATCCCGGAATGTGGAACAACGGCATGGGCATGAACGGCCACGGCGGCGTTCCCAACGGTCCTAACATGGGTGGCACCATAGGACCAGGCGGTGGCAGAATGAACGTTATGAATCAAGCAGCCGGCATGGGCATGCATAATGGTGGCGGCTACCAAGGCCAGCAGCACCAATTCAAGAATTTTTCTCATCAGCCCGCTGACGATGACGATGCCTACTTCAGGAAACCCGTCAACCCGCACCGTCACCAGAACCGCCAAAGGCGGGTCCGGCCGAGTGATTACCGGGAGCTGGGAGGGATGCCATAGGTACACATGGTTCTAAAGCAAGAATAAGACAAGCAGCAAAGAAACGAACATACCCGGCATGATAGTCATCAGCACAGTCCCCGCTTTCGAATCTTGCTTGTACCACGACAGAAGATCCCCATACATGCACATACTACAACAACCCAAACCACACAAACAACCACATGCATGACATTTGAAAGGAGAAAAGCAGCAACATCGAAAAAAAGTTTCAACGAAAATACCCAGATGAGGAAGCTACGAGACATGGAGGGCCGAAAGGAACGGCCAGCCAGTATTCATTCACACTCACTTTTTGTTTCTTGAGAGCATTGGAGGCGTTTATGGTTTTTGCTTTTTGCACTTAATCTCGAAACTACCATATGGGCGGAATGTTGCCTGGTAGGGAGACCAAGGAAGGAAGGGGAGGGAAGGGAAAGGAAGGACATAGCAGGGCAGGGCGGTTAGCGAAGGGGACCGTGGGCGCGAAAGGCGTATATATGTGATGGATGGATGGATGGATGGATGGATGGATATGATGGCATGCAAACGAAACATCTAGGGGGAGGGAAAAATGACGGCAAATGATGGACGTTATGAAAAAGAGAAGGACGGTTTGCTTGGGGAAAGGGACTTTAGTGACCGCTAGTGGTTGCTCTCTTTCTTGATTGATGGTTGGAGGGATCATGACAGCGAAGGAGAACGTCGGCATGAACCGACTCCCGCGCCCCCCATGCTCCCTCTTTAAATAGGCAATGGATGACCTACGGACTTGACCTACCATGATTTTCCCACTCACTCCGTCTTTTATAGCTGCTTGATTTTGCTGCACGTGTTACTCGGCTTAGATTGCTTTCAAGAGCTAGGAATCATAATAGAGAACAAGTGTTTTTTTATCTAAACTTTCCTCTGGTGTTCCATATGTGACGGTGTTGCTTTTCTAAACATGGCTTGAAGTGAATTAACCTCCGCGCAATATCTAGACCCAGAAGCCTACATTCCTATCACGGCCTCAACGCCCTTATCACGAATCAGGCAAGACGACGGGAATATTCGTAGATTATCATTATTACACCTTTTTATATTATATAACCCTCCTCTATTGTGGCGGCACGAACGGCTTAACCAACATCTCACTAAACTTCTCCAGCCTCTCCTTACCACGAACCTCCTCCACCAGCAGCGGCATCTTGACAACGTTGAACTCGTCGTACAGCTCCTCGATCTGATCCAGGTACTTCTTCTGCATCTTCCTGCGGGCCGTGCACTGCTCGCAGTCGGAACCGGGCTTGGGGAACAGGAGCTGGTTGACCACGATGCTGTGGGTGTCGATCCCATAGCTGGCCAGCTCCTGGATCATGCGCTCCGTCTCGTATAGCGACAGGAACTCGGGGATGCACACGCACACGAACGTGGTCAGGCGCTCGTCCTTGAACTGCGTGTTCACCTCCGAGATCGTCGCCCGCAACGTCTCGAGCTTCTCCATCATCTCGTTCAGGTTCTGGCCGTTAGGCAGCGTGCCGTTGGAGCCGAGGAAGCCGTTGAGCAAGGGGCCGTATTGCGAAGAGAGCTGCGAGACCTTGGCCAGGGCCTTCTCGAGGACCGAGGGAAACTGCAGGAAGCGCAGCGTGTGGCCGGTGGGCGCCGTGTCGAAGATGATGGTCTCGTACGAGAGCGACTTGACTTGCTTGAGGACTTCGGCGAAGGACATGGCTTCATCGATACCGGGGATCTGTGGTTTAGAAAAGAGTCAGTACATATCATACATCGCCTATTACTTTGTGCCATGCGCATGAGACCAACAAAAGGTCAACGTACCGCAAACGCCAAATCCTGCATCATGCCACCCACACCACCCATATCACCAGCACCCTCATTCTCGCCCTGGCCGGCCAGGAGATCCTGGATGCTACCGTTGGGGTCAATCTCCATAGCGCTCAGGTTGTCGAAGCCATCGATCAGACGCGCCTCCTTGCCGAACTTTTGGCTGAAGGCGTCACTGAGGTTGTGGGCGGGGTCGGTCGAGATGAGCAGGACCGAACGGCGGACCTTGGCCAGCTGGATGGCCAAACTGCACGATGTCGTCGTCTTGCCGACACCGCCCTTGCCGCCGACGAAGATCCAGCGCAGCGAGCGCTGGTCGAGAATGGACTGGAGCGTGGGTTCCAGGTGGTCGTCGTCGGCGTTGATGACTGCGGTAGACATGATGATTATGGTAGGCGCCTAGCGGGCTCGGTATCGTAGTATGTGTTGTTGTTCGTAAAAAAAATGGTATATAGCGCTCAAACGAAGGGCGCGGATGTGTTGTGTTGTGTTGTCAGGGGCGAGTCTGGACGGAGGAGTGAGGCCTAGAATCAGTTCGAATCGCAAAGTCGACCTCCTTTTGGGATGCGATGTCGGGTTGGGGTCACCATCCCCCCTCGTCCCCTTCCAGTGAGAAGGGACAACGTCACTGGGCTTTGGTGGGGTAGCTGTACCTCTATGGAGGGTAAAGGTGCCCCTCTGCCTTATCGTCAAAATCTGCTATAGCGCACAGGTAGCGCTTTCCCTCACTGATAAAGGCCCCTCACCAGCGTCCATGGGTGTGTAAACATACCCCTAAATAGGGCAGAAGGTGATCCTCGTCCCCTCAGCAACTCAGCTTCTCCCAAAGGACCCGAGGGAAGGGGAAGCGTGGCTATCCGGCCCTAGGGGTGGAGAACCATTTGAACGTTTACATCTTCTTCCCCTTCTCGGGTGCGGATGGCATTTTAATTTGACACAATATGACCACGAGGATCGCCAAGGTGAGCACCAGCATGGCAGATGTGATGGACCTTTTGCTACCTCACAGGAAGACACGCCTACCTCTAGCCAAGTTCACCGGCTCCGGAAGCTATATCTGAGGCTGGAACACTATCGCCGTATCAAGTAGTTTTCAACGCCAATAGACAACCTGCCAAGATGTTCATCTAGGCTCGAATGGATATGGGATTCTGTCCAGATGAATTCCTGTTATGCACAAATTAATAAGCCACTCCATCAAGCCGGAGATCAAGAAGGACCCAACGCCGTTGAAATTATGTTTCCATTTAGCGGGGTATTCCTTAGTCCGGAGGAGGCTCACCCGCCACGCTTTGTTCCGGCCTCCTTACCGTTCCGCGGTACACCATATCCTGGACGTCTGGACGTGAAACTGCAGGCTCAACATCCCCGGCGTGGCAGCCAATATAATACAGGACTGGTTGATTCGGTACCTCAAAAGGTCTCCGTCCCCGCATTCGTCCCGGACCGAAAAAGGGTTTCGGAAGCACATCCGAAGGCCATGCGCATTATATATGGGCACCACTGCAATGCCCGTCCCCTGGTTTGAGCCTCAACTACTTCAGATGATGTACCAGAACCAGAGGCTCGAACCTCGCCCGCCCTCATTTGCCGTGGTCCACCGGCTGTGCGCTATTCTGACCGCCGTGGCATCGATGCCCTTGGTTGGTGGGCAGCGCTAAGCAACAGGGATGAAGCCGTTGAGCTCCAGAACAGCAGGCCTAATATTGCCATTCATGGTTGAGGAGACAGTCCAGCCTTGACAAAACCCGCTACCGTGACTTTTCTTCCACCCAGAGTATATAAAATCTGACCTGTCTTTGGGACGACACTATCTTCTTACTGAGCCTCTTACTGAGTCACAGCTCACGATATCGGAACCCAGAACCAAAATCACGTTTCACGGCAGCAGCGAGGCAACACTCAGCAGACCGAGAACAGAATCCACCGAGCGACTACAGCGCAGAAGAGACAAGATACCGATTTCAGCTATCACTTTGTGAAGATCAACGCATCTACGGGCATCCGGAGGCATCGGTGTCACACTGCCTCTCACTCACTGGCTGACATCGAGATACACGCAGCACGGTCCAAAGAATCTGGGGAAGGGTAAGGTGTCGTCTTGTAGACAAAGCTTCAGCACCAAGCCGGCACCTTTGTTACGTGAGCTGAGCGGCAACTGCTAGCGAAGGGAGAAGCGAGAGACAAGGTTCCTGCTCCTACACTCAGGATGGCGGACCGCAAGCCTTCGGAAGCTGTGCCGACCACGAGCGGAAGACAGTCTCATGCGATTCCTGCAGCATCATTCCGTGCGTGCGCCACCTTTTCGTTTTACATACCAGCTTATCTCAACTACATCACATGTTTTCAACCTTGATACAAATCTTACTACCACGAACTATTGCCCTTACTCTTTTGCCCCAAATCCTGTTCTTTGCTACTACTCCCCCCAAGCCATGATTCCATATAACTGCTAGACACGGGCCGCGAGTCTGACCTGTCATGGACCAACCAGCAACCCATAACTCGCCGAGGACCTGGCTAATAACGTCTGCGCTCACGCCACTCGCTATCCGGCTGATACGCCAGCTCCTGGCGCATGGTGACTACATAGTCGCCTGCCTGCCACCACAGGAGATTGAGCACGAAGACCGCAGCGCCGAATTCCGTGAGCTCATCAACGAGTGTAAGAGCAACCGCAAAGATCGTGAGGGATGGAAGGACCGGATCCGCCCCATCCGGTGTGATAGCCGCGTCATGGGCCAGTGCGGCGCTGCCGTTGCCGAAGCCGTCCAAGTATTTGGGAGGATTGACATTATGCTCTGTTGCAGAGCCGAAGGTAAGTGAATCGAAAACGTATATGTCATGGATACATCAAGACGATGGCCCGCTGATTCTTCTTGTGTTTCTTAAAGCCGTTGTGGGGACCGTTGAGGAACTATCAACCAACCCTGCGACGCAGAACCTGGTGAGGGACCAGTTCGAGACTGTCTACTTCTCGCAGGTGAACTTTATCAAGGCTGCCCTACCGCAGCTCAGAGCGCAACACACAGGTCATATCATTGTTCTAACCAGCATTGGTGGCCACATTGGGACACCAGGCATGTCCTTTTACACAGCTGCCGTTTGGGCACTCGAGGGCTTCTGTGACTCGCTAGCATACGAGATTGCGCCGTTCAACATCAAGATGACGATTGTGCAGCCCAACAAGGAAATTCTAAGCCTAACCAACAAGCTGATATTCTCGCCGCCACTACCCCAGTACGAGGCCGACCTGAACCCGGCTCCAAATATTCGGGATGTACTGTCTACCGTCCTGAACTCGAATCCGGACACGTACATTGAGCAAAGCGAAGACGAGATACAGTTCCGCTACCCGAAACTTCCGCCCGCCACCTTGGACAAGCTGGTCATGGAGACGGTGCATGCCTTGACAGCCATTGGCGGACACGAGAACCCGCCGGCAAGGCATATCGTCGGGTTTGAAGGTGCTATTGCCGTCAAGGAAAAACTGAAGACGGTGACAGAGGAGTTGGAGGACTTTGTTGAAGTTAGTCTGGCCGTGGACATTTTCGACAGCGAGCTCAAGGCCGAGGCAAGAAAGGGTAGGTCGGAAATGGAGGCTACACAGGGCATGGGAGCGGGCGAGGGTTCATCGGGCGCGGGAATGGGTGGTTTCCCTGGCATGGGACCAATGTCATGATAACGCCTGGCTCTACATCGCTATCAGCTTAAGGATGGTCGAGCAAGGGAGTCATACCAGGAATGGGACAAAACATGATTATTCATGGGCAGATTTCATCAGAGATGGGTTACTATGAGGAATTGGAATTTCTCAGTCTTAAAGCCTCTGGTCGTCATAGCTTAGACTCTGTACCTAGGCTACCTGGCTGCTAGTTTCCATTATGTACTATTCGAACAAATGGAAAGGAAAATCACGAAGGCCACTGTGTCTGCTATCATGCTACTCCAGGGCTCGATTAAATATTGAACACCGCTGAGTCGTCGTTTGGTCGCCGTGAGGGATGCTGTTCCCCGGAGGTACTTCCGGACCCTTGGTCGGCTTTTGCTCCACTTCCCGGCCGGGGCAGGGAAGACGGCCGGAGTGATCACCGGAAGGCGGGGGAACCTAAGGGGAAGGGATGGAAGCTGTTCAGAGCTTGGGCCGCCTCTACACAGTATACTACAGCGGGGAGTTGCCTGTATTCTAGCACCAAACCCCTGCGCCATGCAGCTGCCCGCCGCCTTGACCCCCCCCCACCATCAACGCCATCCGATCCAGTCCAAAGTTGTGTGATGGACTGATCCACTACCGCAATGGACGCCAACCGGGCGGTGCTCGCCCGCCAATCCGTCTAGGGGGGGTTCGGCCTATTCAACGATTCACCGAAGGAACATCACCACCTTCATACAAGGACGGGACTCGGTGCCCGCTCGAAACAGCCAGCTTCTTTAGTTTTCACAGCTACCTAGACACCCCTTTCTGCATCACCAACACGTACAGACGTAACGACAGCCAGCAGGTGCGGAACAGCAAGGCAAGGCAAGGCAAGGTAGCAGCACTCGCGTGCCTGCCCGATGCTTCGAAGCTCCTCTTGGACCCCGACATGTCCCTTCTCTCCATCTAAAGGAAGCTAGCGACACAACCTCAACAGCATCCCACCGCGTCCCCAGTGCACAGGAATGACCTCGCCGAGACGACCATGACTCCAGATCCTTTCCTGCCCGTCGCGCCGGCGAGGGTCAAAACATTGGTGTTGCCCATAGGAAGGATTAAGCGTGACCGCTTTGACACCTTTGTCAAGAGCCTGAACACCGAGAATGTCGTCCAGCTACGCGACGTCACCGCCGATGGCCGGCCAAACAGAAGTAGGGATAGCACCAGCTTGTATCCAAGGTCCATGAGAGCTCTCGCTGACCCGCGTATCTGCCTCTCTTAGATATGTTCACCCCTCTGGCCTTCCCCGACGGCGCCATGTTCTACGATCTTATGACCCACGTACCACCCCCTTCGCACCTTGCGCTGGTGCCCTTCGATCTGTATCGCGAACCGCTTGCCCTACTCGCCATTGCCGATGGCTCCGAGATCAATAACGTTGTTCTCAGCAAGAGGCAATCTGGCGGCAGGACAGTCGCCGAAACAAACATACGCTCGCTTGATCAGGAGCTGGAAGACCTAAGGGACCGCTACCCCAGGATACTCGTTCACCAGGTCCTGCTGTTCGACTATGTGCCTTCCGAAGAGAACCCAATACCAATTCCAGAAGGCATCGTTACAATCCCGCCACCCGAGCAGCATAAAAGAACTACCATGAAAACGGTCATGTGTGACATATCCTCGTTGATTCTGGCCGAGATGACCACCCTCGCGAAATCATATGAGGGCATGACCTTCATTGACTCGCCCGGTCACGCTTCCAGCGCCGAACAGATGTATGGGGGCCAAGGACCTCTAGGAGACCCTTCGAGGAGGAATTCCCAGTTCGCATTGCCAACGAACCGGTCAGTCTCGGCGAGCGGGCTTATAGACAGGGGCCATCAGGCGCGCATGTCCATGCCTCCTGTACCTTTCAAGGGAGGTACTTTTGGATCCAACCGTGCAGTTTCCGGCCAACCTGCGACACCGCCAAATGGAAGAAGCGGCTTGTCTAACCCGCCTACGAACTTTGACGACATCACGGGAGGCGAGTCAGCTAGTCCTGAGAAGGCATTGCCTTCGCGTCCCGACTTTATGGATGTGTTCAGGACCCAGAGTCAGGACAGGGTATCGGTCCAAGGATTTGGATCGGGCGGACCGACCGATAAGAAGTTGCACAGGGGCAAGAGCAGGTTCCAGATCGTCTTGGGCTCCCTGTATCTCCAGGCTGGTCGGTGGATTGACGCGCTCAGAGAGCTGACTGAGGGTGCAACCGGTGCCAAATCGACTAATGATCACATCTGGCACGGAAAGGCCTTGGAGCTCTCTCTTATAGCACTGTTGTTGCTGGGTTGGGCAGGCATTGAATTCGACGTACACCCTATCTTGCTACCAAATGCCGACAAAGGGACAGCGCTCGCGAACCAGATCCTGGAGGCTGAACAGAAAGACCCAAACCAACCGCGCTGGCTACGGAGACTACAGGTGTACATCCCAGAGTTGCTCGACCGTATCATCAGCCTCTACTCGAGGATAACAGCCGAAAACCTCCAACCGCTACCCATGTCTGAGACCATCATCCGTTTTTGCAGAATGCTCACAGCTCTGCATGTCGCGGATGGGAAACTTGATGAACGGTCTCTGGAGATGATGGTCCTTGGTACACCGCCGCCAAAGCAGTTGACCACGTCTCCTAGGTTTACTATTGTCCCAACAAGGACTCATATCCTGTCGACCTTAATGAAGGCCTATCCGGGTTCTGCTTCTGAACTGTTAACTACCGCTGACAGGATAGTACTCCTAAGTGGTATTGCATCCGTTCTGGGGATACTAGGTTTCCAGAGGAAGAAGGCCATGGTCATTAGGGATTTGGTGTCGGTTCTGATCGGCGGCCTGGTAGAGGCGCGCACGAGGGGAGCCGCAGACGTTGGGATTCATCCCGCAGCTGGGCTTGTCGGTCTTAATGGGCTTGGCGGGAACGGCCATGCCGGTGCTCTGGACCTAACAGAAAGTGACATCGAGCAGGGTATCGGTGCCTTTCTCGGCCTCCTCCTTAGGACGTACGGTGTGGTAACCTATGACTCGGGCTCGCCAGCGTCTTTGGAAGGCCCAGCCACAAGAGATGACCCCGACGAAGCAGTAGTTGCAAGAATTCTGAAACAGTCCGATTTACGAAATTTCGGCATACAGGATATCAAGCTTAACATTCTAAGGACGTGCGTCAGCTTCTCTGAAGCACTTCCAGACTTTGCTGGCGTGTTGAAATACTCGAGCGACCTCTTACGGACGGCTGGGAGCGGTACCGCTCCTGGCCTGCGGCGCGAGGACGCTTACCCGGCAATCCATAGAGAAGACCAGATACGCTTCGCTACCAACATTTCGAAAACATCCAATCTTGCCAAGCGCCTAGGTATGGGTCATTTGGCGGCCGAGTATTGGGACGAGTTTCTTCTCAGGGGCGTTAAGCTCGAACCCTTAGCCACGACACGAACACCAGTTTCACATGCTCGGAGCGTGCTGCCTAATGCCGTGGCGACGACGAGGACCTCGCAGGACGTCAATCCATTCATCTATAACCCATTTCTAAAACAGCCAGACGCAGCAGCTGTCGACAAGGTTCTGGTTGCTGGAGAGGCGGCAACGTTCAGGCTTACCTTCCAAAACACATTTGAGATGGATCTAGAGCTGGAGAGCATCCGACTAGATACCGAAGGAACCGAGTTCGAATCTGCAGTTGAAAGTCTCATTGTAGGGCCCTATCGCACCCAAGTTCTCAGGATTTCAGGAGTGCCGAAAGCTGCAGGGACCTTGAGGATCAAGGGTGCTATTATCAAGGTCAGAGGCTGTCGCGAAAGAAGGTTTCCTATTTTCATTGAGCAATGGGCTCCTGAGAAAGAACCAAAGGTGAAAGGAATCGGCCTCGCGGCACTTGATGTGGCTCCAGCGAAGCGTACACCCCCAACACGGCGTCCTAAGCCAGAAAGCCTTGAGCTTAACGTCATTGCCGAACAACCTGTTGTGGTCGTCAAGTCTTCCACGCTTCCCCAGTCATCGGTTATGATCCTTGAAGGGGAGCGCCAGAAGTTCTCGGTCACGCTGCAAAACCTATCAACGACGACCCCAGTCGATTTTCTGCTCTTCTCCTTCCAAGACTCGACTCAGGAACCATTGCAGGCCGCAATGGCCAGCAGAGATGCCACTCCCGCTGAGCTTTATGAATACGAGCTCATCCTTGCCAAGAAGCAGGCTCTTCGCATACGCAAGGAAGGGAACCAGAAGGGATACATTCCTCCTGGCGGAACAGCAACGTTCGACTTTGAGATTCTAGGGAAACCGGGACTTACCCACGGCCTCATCCAGGTTGACTATGCTTACTTGGGCGTGCCCCCTGACGAGCTAGAGGGAGAGAGGTTCTTTACTCGTCAGGTCTCGTTGGCACTTACTGTTACTGTCAATGCCAGTATCGAAATAGACCGCATGGATGTCTTCCCACTGCACGGCAGCATCCCTGAACCCCTCTGGTTACGGGCGGGTAGCAACAAGGAGAGCACGTCGGCACTCACCGCCGATACACATTGCCTGCTAATGTTGGATTTGCGCAATGCTTGGCCGAGTAACATGGTGGTACAGCTCGAGTCAGAGGACGGAGCCAGGCTCGAGGAGCATATCCTTCCTGGAAACGTTAACAGAGTGATCTTCCCAATCAAGAGGGTCTACCTCGAGGACCCTTATGCGTTCATTCCTGTGCTGAACCCTTCCCGGCAGAGGCAGTTCATTGTCAGCTCAAAGCTTACGCCTGAGATGGAACGAGCCAACCGCGAGGCGTTCTGGTACAGGGAGAGGGTGCTAGACTCGCTCAAAGGAACGTGGCGAACCGGGCCAGGAGGGGGAACCATTGCTGGCGGTAGGAGCGGAAGCATCGAGTTAAGGGCTATGAGGTTGACGAGCCGCATGATTGAGGCGGTAAAGGTGGATGAGATCGGGATCGGAATCTCCGTTCTGGATGCCTCCGCCTCACCATCACCCTCTGAAGAGCAAAAGCACAAGTCACACGCAATCGCCAAGGTCGAGTCCTTCTTACAGCTCCGCGTCGCCGTCACCAACCGCACAAACCAGCCCATCTATCCGCTCGTCCGCCTCATGCCGTCCCTATGCCACCGACCGCTCAACGTCGCGCTCGACTTCACCCGCAAGTTTGCCTGGAATGGCACTCTACAGAAAGCACTGCCTCTCCTGGCAGGTGGAGAGAGCGCCGAGGTCGTTATGGGCGTCACGGCGTTGTGTAGAGGCGAGTTTGAGATATCTGCGAGCGTGGAGGAGACGATGGTGTGGAGGCCGAGTGAGGAGGAGGAAGAGCAAAGGCGCAAGAGGAGGAGCGAGGCGGAGAAGATGCAGGATGCGGCGATGGGGATGGAGATTGCGGGCAGTAAAAGAGAGAGGAGGGTGTGGTGCTCTAGGAGGCCGGCTAGAGTTGTTGTGGTCAGGAATGATGGGGATGAGTGAACCATATGAGCTGATCATTCTGTCTGGACACAAGGAAGGAAGAAAGGATGGAGGTAGATGTATGTATGCATGGCCAAGCGTTGATATTGATTTCCGGGTTGGGTTGGTGGTTGGGGGCTTGGACGGAAAGCATGGAAGTATGATATGAAGTTGTATGACACGTAGAGTAAATATTAATTACCATATATCCATCAATTACTTCCACTAGTAGAAGCATAGAGCTAATCATAACTTCTGATCTGCAGAACGACACGATGGTGCTGTCATTGCGACAACGAAGATCGATATCATTCCAGGGTTAGGGTTCAGGCAATACAAAATTCCCGAACGTTGAAAGCCGCTCGCCACTGCAATTTTTTGTTAAACGAATGTCACCACTGACTCACAAAATCAGCGCAAGACCTCATTTTTTTTTTCCATTTGCTGTAGGAAGCGTTGGCCGGTGAACTGTGTCAAAGAAGGGGGTTCTGCACGCCCACTCAGCACCCTTCCGTCATTATTTTTTCTTCGCACATGCAAGGAAGGCATGGACGATCAACCCAAATCCGAGTCTAACACCAACATGGTTACACCCACCACCCATAATCCTCTTATTGATTCTTCTTCGGAGCCTTCTTCATCACACCCTCCTTCATCTGAATCTCACATCACCAATGGCAACCATGCCTCCTCAACAACCTCATCAACAACAACGACATGCAACAATGTGAAGCAGGAGACTCGGAAAAAGCACAAAATCCTCTTCCTAGACGCCTACGACTCCTTCTCCAACAACATTACCTCCCTCCTTACCACCCTCCTCGACGTAGACGTCTACGTCCTCTCCATCGATTCTCCCTTGTTCGATCCCTCCTCATCATCTCCCGAGGATTTCGGCCAGCGCTTCCGCAGGGAACTCGCCCAGTACACGGCCGTGGTATGCGGTCCCGGACCGGGATCGCCCGATAATGAGGTGGATGTTGGGTTGATGAATTATGTTTGGCAGCTCACTGCTGAACAAGCAGAAGGGGATGGCGGTGGAGATGGTGGACTGCTACCCGTCCTGGGCATCTGTCTTGGGTTTCAGAGCTTGGTGAAGTACGGTGGTGGGGAGGTGAAGAGGCTTAAGAGGGGGTTGCATGGGATGGTTAGGGAGGTTTTGCATCGTCCCGACGGTGAAGATGGTGATATCTTTCGGGATGTGAAGCCGTTCAAGGCGACGCTTTATCACTCGCTTTGTGGGGATATTGGGCAGCATAAGGTTTCTGACGCGGACTGGGAGGAGGGAGGCGCGAAGTGGAAGCCTATTGAACGGTGTCCAGATCTCTTGCCGCTGGCGTGGGTGGAAGAGGAGCGCGAGGACGGGGAGGTGGAGAGGATCCTGATGGGAGTGAAGCACCTGCGGAAACCGTTCTGGGGGTTGCAGTACCATCCCGAATCCGTGTGTACGGAGCAAGAGGGGAACAAGGTCATTGAGAATTGGTTTTCAGAGGCGCTGAGGTGGAACGAAGAGAAGGGGAGGGTGGTGGTGGAAGTTGCTGAAGGTGAAAGGTTGGCGCATCAGGCTACTAAGCCGAGTTTGCTGTCGAGGTTACAGGTCCCGGTTGGCGACGAGCAGACGATGTCTTCTGCTACTAGCGAGAGCAACAAGATTTGGTGGGAGCGCATGGGAACAAGACCTGAGCACCGTTCTGCCACGGTCCGTCTGCCGCACGGCGTGCAGGTGTCGGACGTGGTGGAAGAGCTGGGCCTGGATGGCTCCGACAAGGTCGCGGTTTTGGAGTCTGCGAATGCGACTGCTACGGCGTCGGCGAGGGCGGATGTGAGAGGTCGGTACAGTATCATCGCGGCAGGACTGGAAGAGGCGCTGCGGCTCGAGTATCATACTGGTGACGAGTATGCTACTTTCAAGCTTCAGAAGATCAACAGCTCGCAGGTAGATCTGTCTGAACGGGTCTTCCTCGGTTCTTACGGTGGGATATGGGGTCTTGTTGCCAGTTTCCAGGAGACGCGAAGCCTGGCAAGTGGTGTTGAACTTCCTGATCTACCGTTCTTGGGAGGATTCATGGGTTTCATCACCTACGAACAAGGCCTGAGTGACATCGACATCCATTTGGAGAACCGTCCACACCACCGGCCTGATGTCTGTCTTGCATGGGTAACAAAGAGCGTGGTCATAGATCACACACTTGGCTTGGCCCATATCCAGGAGTTATATTCTTCTGATACGGACGTGGACGATGATACATGGATGCGGAGCACCGCAGACCGACTTGTATCAACGTCAGCTCATCACCAGCACCAATTCCTCAACGATTTGCCTTCACCCGCCAAGAAGATGAAGACGCGCCGTCCATCTACAAGCACCTCTATACAAACGCCCTTGACCAAGGAATACGAAGCCAAGGTCAAGACTTGTCAGGAGTTCATCGCAGCCGGCGACTCCTACGAGCTCTGTCTGACAGACCAAACCAAGATTACCCGCCCTCTCAGCGACATCATCCCATCAGCTACTTCCCAAGAACACCAGGCACTGCAACAACAACAACGGCCAACAAGCCCAACCTTCAACCGAAAGCAACAGCAACGGCGTCGCTCCTCCTCCTCCCTCGTACCCGCGACGTCCTCAACCCCCGTCCCCTCCTCCTGGCATCTCTACAAAACCCTGCGCTCCCGCCAACCAGCCCCATTCGCGTCCTACCTCCGCCTCGGCGGCGCAACCCTCGTCAGCGCCTCGCCCGAGCGCTTCCTGACGTACGGCCGACACGGGCGGTGCTCGATGCGGCCGATGAAGGGCACGGTGCGCAAGTCCGAGTCGGTCTCGACGCTCGAGCAGGCCGAGAAGATCCTGCACGTGCCCAAGGAGGAGGCCGAGAACCTGATGATTGTCGACCTGGTCCGGCACGACTTGCATTCGATTTGCGGAGCGGGGAATGTTGAGGTGAGCGATTTGTTGAAAGTGGAGGAGTACCAGAGTGTGTTTCAGATGATTACTGTTGTTGAGGGGCAGTTACCCTCACCCTCCTCTGGCAAGAAGAAATACACAGGACTGGATGTCCTCGCGGCTAGTCTGCCGCCGGGAAGCATGACGGGGGCTCCCAAGAAACGCAGCTGCGAGCTGTTGCAGCAGATCGAGCAGCACCGTGAGCGCAGCTTGTACTCGGGTGTTGTTGGGTACATGTGTGTCAGCGGGAGAGGGGATTGGAGCGTGACGATCCGAAGTCTGTTCCGGTGGGACGATGAGCGGGTAACCGTGGAGGGAGGAGAAGATGGTCAGAGTGAGGAAGAACACGAGGTGTGGCGTATCGGTGCTGGAGGAGCGGTTACTATTCTGAGTACCCCTGAGGGTGAGCGGGAAGAGATGTTTACGAAACTCGCTGGGCCGTTGAGGGTGTTTGCAGATCTGGGTTAGACACGAAGAATGGGGGTCTATGGCGAGCAGAGCTGGTCTGAGGCCAGAGGCTGTGGAAGAAAGGGGGAACGAAAACAAAAGTGGGATAAATTCATCATTTTGGGCTCAGGCGTATTTCAGGGTTGGAAGAACACGATATTCAACGTATCTAGACGGGGACAATCAGGTGTAAAGGCTAAAATGGGTTGGAGTTTTGTGGCTGTTATATTGGCTCAACGGACGCATATGGCGGGATTAAAACTAGACATTTCGACACGATGCACTCAAGGTAAACAGAAGAAGACGTCAAGTCCTCTCGCTAGAAAATTGATCATAAAATAAAATGAACTCATAACTGTCTCATAATCATCCAAACCCAGCCCAGCCCAAAAGCCCTTCATCGGCCAGTGCCCGCCTCTTTCCCAAAACCCATTGATCATATCCCATAGCCGTCATCCGGCTCAAGTCCCGGCAGTTGTACAGTCATAGTCTCCCACCATGTGTAAATCGGTTCCGCACCCAGCCGCTCTCCGAAACTCCCTGCCCCTTTGTAATTCTGTGTCATTGTTGTGTCTCGGACTCTGATGCATTCTGTCATTGTCGCTATCATTGGTCGGCTAGTCAAAAGTCTTGCTCTTCCTGGAAGAACATGGCGAAGCTGATAATGGTGCCATAGATCAACAGGCCACCGATAACGGACATGATCATGGCCGGAACCGTGATAATAGCGGAGTTTGCGAGAACCACTGGAAGCGCTGTTGCCGAAGAGAAAAGAGAGATGTCAGCTAACGTACTTTTTCAACACGGGATACATAACAACAAGACGGAGGAGTAAACTCACCAAGTCCCATCATGACCAAGAAACCAGTGCAGAAGCGACCCAGATCTAGCACCGCAGCGCCCGAGCTCTCAACAAAGTCGTCCGGGTTGGCGCAATGGCTGCAGATCCAGTTGGGTATGGGCGCCAATACGTAGGTGGCCACCACCAGCAGCGGATAGTACGCCTTCCATAGTGCGCATGACAGGATGACGAGGAGGAAGCCCACCGCCAAGACGAAGGAGAGCGCGATGATGGTCTTGAGTCCTGCTGCCGGCATCTTGGGTGACTAAGTCGGAATCTCGAACTGCGAAGGCGTATGTGATTTTGGGTAAAGGCTGGATATGAGCGTCGTTTGCGCCGGCAACTCGGAGGATCGTTGGGTGTGTCAGGCTAGGTAGAGTCCGTGTGTGTCGCGGGCCTGCCGGGATCAAAGGTGTTTGTTGCGCGGGCGTAGGTAACTCGTGATCGATGAAAATGTGTAGTGCTGCCTGCTGCTCTTTGTAATCGAGAACCTGACAGTTATCGCAAGATTTGCTCGCCTTGCGCGCTTCGTGGACTCGTTGCTGTAACAGGCGACAACTCGTGCTGGTGGTGATCCGGTGTACTGTGGTGAGTTGTTGGAGGAGCTCAAGCGAGCGGAACAAGTGGTGACGACTTGACGCTTTGCCCGCTCGGTGGTTCTGGCTGTCGTCAGTCAGCCTCTTGGCTTTCAGCGCACAAGTCTTGCCGGGTGCTCCCAGCGCGCGCCTGGCCGCCATGCACTCAGCAGCAAAAGTGGGTCTGGCTTTCTTTTGGCGGGCAAGGGAGGTACCTGCAGCGACGTACCAGTTGCCTGCCCGCCGCCAACAGGGCAGCAGCCTCATTGCCTGGCGGGCGGCGGGACCTGACGAAGCTAGGAGCTGCCTGCGCAACTGGGGAAGAAGCAACCACTGTCCACTGACCTCCATCCATCCCACCCAGACTGCACCACCATCGTCACTATCAGCACCAAACAACAATCTTTCGCGTCCTCCAAACACCAGAAGAAACCGACGATACTTGCCGGCACAAATCCCGATACTCCCCGCTGCAATCTACTCTTGTTTCCTAGCCTCCCCGATACAGGTATCCAACCATGTTCAGGAACAACTACGACAACGACTCGGTCACATTGTAAGCTAAGCTGTCCCGCAAGCAGCAGCAGCCAAACTGGGTCCTGCTTCCAAACGCCTAAAGCTCCTCCGCCTGCCACTTTATGAGGTCTACCCTCGACAATCAGCTAACAACTTCTTGTCCTCCAGCTCCCCGCAAGGGCGAATTTTCCAGGTCGAATATGCGGCGGAAGCAGTAAAGCAGGGTTCGGTGGTGGTGGGAATTGCTAGCAAGACACACGCCGTCCTGGTAGCAATCAAGGTACTTACCCCCGACCCCCGACCCTCGAGCACCACCCTGCCGACACATGTCTCCTCCCACTCTACGATCAAGTTAAGCTGACCATATCCTCCTTGCTCCCGTTTAGCGTAACGCCGAAGAACTCTCCTCGTACCAAAAGAAGCTCTTTCCCATCGACGAACATGTCGGCATCGCCATCGCCGGTCTCACTTCGGACGCGCGCGTCCTCTCCAACTTCATGAAGCAGCAGTGCCTCGGCCACCGCCTCACGTACGGCCGCAACATGCCCGTGCGGACCCTCGTCGACATGATCGGATCCAAGGCGCAGATCAACACGCAACACTACGGCAAGCGGCCCTACGGTGTCGGTCTCCTTGTCGCCGGCGTTGACGACCACGGCCCGCACCTGTTCGAGTTCCAGCCCAGCGGCATGACCGAGGAGATGGTCGCCTTTGCCATTGGCGCCCGCAGCCAGATGGCGCGCACATACCTGGAGAAGAATCTGGAGGCTTTTGCCGACTGCGGTCGCGAGGAGCTGATCCGTCATGGTCTCAAGGCGCTCAAGGAGAGCTTGGTGCAGGATCGCGAGTTGACGATCGACAATACCAGCGTCGCTATTGTGGGAGTCGAGAAGCAGGAAGACGGCAAGACCAAGCCGCAGCCATTCAAGGTGTACGATGGACAAGACGTCAGCGCATGGATAGAGAGTGTGGCGGATAACCAAGAGGCTGCCCCGGCAGCTGCCGAGGGCGAGGGTATGGATGTCGATAGTTAGAGGATGAATTTGCGGTTTACTTTGAAGCAGAGGGGCAGATTAGCACAGGGAGCGCATACACCCGGAATGAAGTAATGAGATCAAACAGATCACTGAGATGTTAATGCATTGTATTGTTGTCTACTGACATGGTGCCGTCAATCCCGTCGATCAAGCAAATGGTACACCGAGAGCTTTTGGATATGGCCTGGCCTGGCCCAGCCTAGAAAAGAGGACCCCTGAACGCCGGCATCCATCCAGAAAGAAGCTGCGCGATACAACTGAAGGCAACAGCAACTCGTTTCCCAAGAAAAGGAGAACCTCGAGAAAACAAAACCCTCGTCTCCAGCGCTCGTCTCCAGCGCTCGTCTCCATCCCTCGTCTACTCATCACTCCAGTTCAGCTTCAAAACCGCCTCGGACACCTTATACTCCCTCAGCGCCTTGATCGCATCCTCCGGGTTCTTCGCCTCCACCATGATCTTGCCGTTCGCCTGGTTCACAAATCCTTCCTTGATGCTGTTCTGGATCCACTGCAGAATACCGTCATAGAACCCGTTGATGTTCAGCAGCACGATTCCCTTGTCGTGGATGCCCAGCTGGTTCCACGTCACCGTCTCGAACAGCTCCTCCATGGTGCCGTAGCCGCCGCTCATGGCGATGAAGCCCGATCCCGGACCGCCCGCCAAAACCTCCTGCGCCATCATCAGCTTGCGCGTGTGCATGTCCTTGACGATGGTCGTCCGGCCGAACACGTTCTCGTCGGGGACGGCAAATTGCTTGGCCTTCTCATCGTCATCGGCGGCGGTGTCCTTTTGGTCGCCGTTCACGTGGGTGGACGTGTAGTTGGGGTCGCGCTCGTACCGGACCAGGGCCTCGGGGATGATGCCGTGGACAGAGTCAGGGCCGGAGAGAGAGACGAGGGTCTTGGCGATCTCGCCCATGAGGCCGACTGTGCCGCCACCGTAGACTGTGGTTTTCTGCTGTTAGTGAAGATGTTCAGTAAGATTTCGGTTAAGGGAGGTTAATAAGTACCGAGGTCAATGTTGTTGGCGGCCATGGTGCGGGCGAGCTGGCGCGCCGCTTCGATGTAGATGGGGTTGTTGCCGGCGGACGCGCCGCAGTAGACGCAGATCTTGGTCCGCTTGCGGTTGCCATCAGCGTTGGTGGTGGAAGTAACGCCGTTGGTCGACATGTTGGTCATTTCTGTTGCTTGATAGTACTGTATGTCGAGGAGTGTTGGTGGTGGTTCTGGTAACCCGTGATAGGGTCTCTCCAAATACTCTTATATGTGAGAGTGGTGACTGAGTGAAGGTAAGGGTAGCGGAGTGGTGACGTTGGGTTCGAGATATTTATACAGAGTGAAGGGCAAGGTGGGTTCTAGGAACCTGGGTCCAGATCTTTTGTATTGAACCTTCTGGTAAACCTTTACCGCTCGAGCCAACAAGATCTATCCGTCAAACCTTGGGACAGGATGAATTCTAGATGGGTTTCTGGCAAGGCTGGGTGAAGTCAGCATCCAAGGTTCTATCAAGGGAGTGTAGTGGCCGCTTGTGGTTGGATGATGACTCGATGGGGAAGTATCTCGGGGACCCTTGTAGGAGGCGTGGAGTGGATTTCATAAGAGAACGGGCCCTCTAAAGTTGCAGGGAGGTTCAGACCTCTGGGTTAGGTGTGATCCGAGTATCAAGATCGAATCCTGACGAAAATGGCAAAGGGTATCGGTGAAATTCAGACGAACATTCATCCGAGAACAATGGACAAAGCAGGTGAATTGGATTGTTGATTGCCAAGCTCGTTGCAAATAAAATGGATTGTTGCTGGCCTCGTTATGCCGGGAGAAGCCGCAGGACATAGCACCCAGATGTTCGAAGCCAGGAGGTCATTTGTTCTGTGAATCAACTTCGACTTATAAGAACGGCATCATAACTATTGTGACTGTGACACGCGAGGGTGGACTTTTGCAACGGAAATGTATGACCCGGGTGTTGATACTTTGACAGGAGGTAACCATCGCGGGATGCCTTTCCGGGAAGGCACCGTTCGCACGTACTCCGGTTCTCGGCAGTGAATGGTTCAAAAATTATAGGAGGGTAACACGGCGTAATCGACTCCGGATTCTTAGTCACGCGATGTCAAACTGATTGTGGTGTTATGGGCCATCTCGACTGTATACTGTAAATATGAAGTTGTGAACTGTATGGACAAGGTTGCTTGGAGTTGGGATGTCAAAGGTTGATCACTCGGTCGAATCCGTGTTGCATCATTCAAGTGGACATGTTCGAATAGACCCTTGCTGTTTCCCCGCCGACTGTCCCGACGGGAGCGCTGAAACAGTTGGTGCCAGCTTCCGGGTTCTGCCAACAACAGAGGGTACCTCTACCTAGCTTGGAGCCTCAACAAAGTAGAGGTAGAGAGGCAAGTAAGGTACTAGGTACCTACAGCTAGGACAGTACTAGTAGGCCCACTCCGTTGTAGGTCCCCTACCAGAAAATTGCAGTGTGCCACGCGGCGCTAGAGGTAGAGGTATCCCCAACATCATCACCATCACAGCCCGGGCCACTCTTCACAACAGAGTCCTGCGGTAACGACAGACCATAAGCATCACCTTGGCTCGGCGCAAGTGGAACAACCATCTTTTAATTGTTCTCCATCCGTCACTTTTCCCAAGATGCCCGAAGGAAATGGCGCCCAGCGCCAGCCTGCGCGGCAGGAGGAGCAGCAAGGCGTAAGTCGTCAACCCCAAGCTGGAGCGGTGTATCATGGAACAGATTCTGACAATCTTGGGTTACCCAGTCTTCCATGTTTTCCAAGATCCTCCAGGCCGTTGCAATGTGGGCCTTGATGCAGCTCGTTATGAAGCAGTTCATGGGCGGTGGACAGAAGACAGCAACAGTTCAGGACGCGACCGGACAGGCCGTCCAAATCTCGACAAGCGTGCCTTCGTACGACCAGCGCCCCCAACGGTTCGATGATGGCGCCGTCTACAACCGAGTTCCTCAGCTCATTGCGCCCATCTGGCCCGAGAACAGCCAGGTTGATATCATGGTCACCATTTCCCCGTCCTTCGTTCCGAACCCGTTGAAGCAGACCTCGGCGGATAACGTGGTGTTCCAGGAAAAGAAGTTCACAATCGGCAACTGGAGCGACGCGCGCACTGAGGAAAGGACCATCGACATTCCCACCGAGGTTCAGAAGAATGGCACGCTTTGGGGTCATTTCTATGTTGGCTTGTCCGGTGCCCTCCTCGACCCGACCCAGTCCAACTACGATCCTGGTTCTGCATACCATTTCGTGTGGCCATTGACCCACTATATCCCCAGAAAGAAGGAATTCAAGACCAGGAACCTACTCGCTGGCGAGGAGGATGCTGTTGAGGAGGCGGAGGAGGTCGAAGAAGAGCAACCATCAGGACCCATTATCACCAACTACTACCACCCCAACATCTCGCTCTCCTTCATCCCCAATACCGGTTCCATGCCTTTTGCCCAAACGCACCCAGCTGTTCGCCAGTTTCTCCGCCTCGAGGCCACCGGTGCAAGGGACGGCACCGGTCAGAACACTTGGTACTACCCGATCCTCTTTGTCAATACCTTCTGGCAGCTTAAGAGTCAGATGACCATCATCAACGAGACGATCAAGACCATGCCCATGCGCATTGATCTGAACAACCTGGCGGAATGGAAGTTCAAGACCATGGCGTCTATCGACCTCAGCGCCAAGGAAGCGGCGCGTGCGGCGGCTTTCGGAAATCCCCTGACCACGGGCAGCGATGGTAGCGAAATCGAAATGATCAAGGAAATCTTCCTGGATTCGAATCCCATTCTCCTCGGTATCACTATCTTTGCCAGTATTGCGCACATGATCCTCGAAACGCTTGCGTTCGGTTCCGACATCGCTCACTATCGCAAGAAGAAGGACAACGTTGGCATCTCGGTGCGCTCCATCCTCGCCAATGTGTTCATGCAAACCATCATCTTCTTGTATCTGGTCGACCAGTCGCAGAACACTAGCTGGATGATTCTCGGTTCTCAAGGCGTTGGTATTCTTATCGAGCTATGGAAGATTACGACGGTGGTCAACGTGCGGATTCGCCCTGCACCTGGATCCATCATACCATACCGTATTTCCTTTGAGGACAAGCACAAGCTCAGCGAGACAGAGGAAAAGACCAAGGAGTACGATGAAATTGCTTTCAAGTACATGTACATTGCGGGCGTTCCTCTTCTGATCGCTTATGCTATCTACTCGCTGATCTACGACACCCACAAGTCGTGGTACTCATTCGTCATCGCCACCCTCGTCGGCTCGGTTTACGCATATGGATTCCTGATGATGGTTCCCTCGCTGTACATCAACTACCGTCTCAAGAGCATTGCTCACATGCCTGGCAAGGCCATGATGTACAAGTTTCTCAACACCTTCATCGACGACTTGTTTGCTTTCACCATCAAGATGCCCTTCCTTCATCGCCTTGCTACTTTCCGCGACGACATCATCTTCTTCATCTACTTATATCAGAGATGGGCATACAAGGTCGACTACACCCGCGTCAACGAGTTCGGGCAGGGTGGTGAGGATGACGCCGTCGAGGAGAAGAAGGCAGAGGGGGGTAAGGCGGTTCTTCCTGCACCGACTGAGGAGCAGACTGTGGGAACTACATCTGAGAAGGCTAGCGGAGCGGAGACTGGCAAAGCGAAGAAGAGGAAGTGAAGTTGACGAAGCACGATGTCGGACTCGTCTGGCATTGATGCATCAGGATAAAATGGGGCTTATAATTTTGGAGAATGGAACAAAACATCCAAGCAAATATATACATACAGTAATATGGAGCACATAATCTACCAGTTAGTGAGCTGATGTTGTCTATGGAAGTCGGGGTCATGGATACACCAACGGCTGGTCAATGAGAAGCCTGTATTGTGAGAGATAGGCGCAAGCAGAATGGCAGCCATAACGTCGTGCGAATGTAATATGTGTACATAAATATCAGTCCGGAAGGGTCGACTTTTATACCTACCATGTTATCGGTCATCATCGGATACCTCTGGTTGTAGGGCTGAGCCTTGGGTGGGTTACATCTGTTATCCATTGGATAGTAAGATGCTTTCCCCTCTCCGTCGTCGAAGCTGGGGGCTACAAGCAAAGGCAGATGTCATTGCCAACGGGTGATTTTCGGGAAATGAAGGGCTCGTGGCATCCGATCTGAAAATAGTCATATGTAGAGGCCTCCATATGTAATGCCCTGGTCCAGGACGTTCAGGGGCACCTAAATGCGCCCCGCCAAGATGTCCACGATCCCCACGTTTTGCACACAAACCGTCCCCAAACCCCCGTCCCATTCTCCCAGATGCCATACCAGGGGACTCCCATCGCCAACAACACGAGTCAAAATTAACCCTGGTTTGAGCACCTTGCTGTCCTTTTGCAGGGTTCCATTTTGAGAAGTTTGGATGGCCACGTTCGACTCTCAGAGGCCGCCCATGCTGATTCCCCGCCAGGCTCGCTCAGGACAATTAATTCTACAGCCCCTGTTGTCACCCGTTGTTCCGCGCTGCCATAGCAACTTCTTCCCTAGGACAACTTGTGTTGTGTTTGTACAGCGGCTTCCACGTCTGCCTGCCTCTGCCAAGCAGAGATCCACAGGGCCCGTATCCCTTCCAATAGCTTAGACCTAGGTCCCGCCGTAACCGTCGGATCGTTTCCAAGCGCCCGGGCCCCGAACCCCGTTGCACGACGATTCAACATCCATCCCCATTTCCTTCCTGGGCGACCGAGTCTTCCATGTGGTGTTTCGTTTTCTGACTGGCCCCTTTCTCACATGCTCAACTCTATGGTGAAATTCTTCTTCACCTCATCCATACTACAGCTACCGGATCGGAGCTCTTGGTATCCACTTGGTGACGACGGACGACAACCACCCAACGCATTCGTAGAGATACCTAGACAGATAGTCTCGTCTACAGGACCCCCCGCTCGACTTCTGTTAGTGACGAGAGCCTCGTTGGTAGTCCAGCCTACGTCTACTTGCGGTCATCTACTACTATTGAAGCGGCATTGAACATGCGCTAGGCGAGGGAATCAAGGCCATTGATAAGAGGATCTAACACGACGACACACGACGATAACGGCTTAGACAGAAGATATCAGCGGGAGGAGGTGGAGGGGGATCCGATATAAAGAGATCATAGCCAGCAAAGCAACCATCCGCCCCAAAAAGATATGAGTGCAGGTCCCAGCCAGAATAACGACACGGTCGGGTCGCTGTTGGCCAGCATTGCGACCTACTTGAGCGACTCACTCCGCGCACTCAGATTTGCCGACAAGCGCCACTGGGGCCCTGACGAGTTTGAACAGATCCGCGCCCTTGAAGATGCTTTGGATGATGCAAAAACGGATTTCCAGGAACTTGGGCGGCTGGTCAATGGGCAGTTTTACTATGAAGGAGACAGGACTCGTAAGTATATCATGATATTTTGAATCTCTTCCTCACTCTCACCTTGTTCTTGTCAAGCAACAGTCATCTTTCCTCTTGCTGTCTTATTATTTCGCCTGACACTTTCACTCACCACCTCCACTATCTTCATCACTCCTTTCCCAACACAACCACTCAGACAAGGCTTCTCATTACCTGCTCTACTACTAACCCTCTCACTCAGCCGAATCTCTCAACGAACTGCGCGCCCTCCTGATCAAATACGAATTCCACGCCCGCAACTTCAAAAACTGGATCCGACAAGGCGGGCCCATCAACCCAACCTGGCTCAGCGAGACCAAGGAACTCCAACTAGAGCTTCACCGCACGCAGTGCCGTGCCGCTCGGCGCATATTCGCGGCCGAGCAGGAAGGCACGTGGACGCGATGTCTGGGCGCCTACCAGGTGTATCGCCAGCAGCGAAGGAACGAGGAAGCTGAGCGAATACGGAAGCAGAATGAGGAAGAGAGGCGGGAAAAGGAGACTAGGGAAGGAGTGGGGAAGCAGCAGCAGAGGGACCTCGAGAGGATACCGCCATGGCAACGACATGAGTATCAGCAGCAGCAGCAGCAAGGGAAAGGGCACCAACACATGACGACGGATGAAGGGTTGCGGCCGGCGTTGAGAAGGGGGAGGAGGTTAAGCCTTGAGGATCTGGTCCCATGTTGCAATGCGGTCGGGAGGTTCGAGAGGTTTGGAGAGCACGACGTGGCCTTTGTATGCGACTTTTGCGACGGCTTCATCGTCTGGCCGGATCTACAGAGGATGCCGTCTACGAGGGCGACATTGGGGCAGGCTAATGGTGGGAGTGGGAGTACGACAACAAGTACGCCGACATCAACGACAACAGCGACAAACTCTCCCAGGAAGCTCATATTACCGACCATAGTGACGGCATCATACCCAGCAGCAAACCCACTATCATCAGCCACCACAACAACAAAAGAAACAGAAACAACAGAAACAACAACAGAACCCACATACCCCCACTGGCAAGCCCAAGGCCTCAGCGCCAAAACAGGCGAAGCCAAGACAGTCGTCTTCGCGCCCATAGCGATCGCAAACCACATCGCTCCCATCCCCGGCGACTGGTTGGCGAGGATATGGTGTCCCTACTGCGACGAGTACACGTACGTGGATCAGGGCGAGGACAGCGAGGACGAGGTGAAGTGGGCACAGGACGAGAGGGGGTTCGAGGACTTGGCCAGCTTTCAGGAGCATCTGGAGTGGTATCACACGGCGTTGCCGGTGCCGAGTATACCGGCGTTATTGCCGAAGGCGGCGGGGAGTTGTTTGGTTATGTGAAGGCGGTTGCGATTTCTATCTGGATCGATAAAAATTGGCGATTTGGGCTGGAGTTAGGGGGCAAACAGGTTTGTGGTTTAAGTAGGGAAGCAGACTGGGAGGCATTTTCAGGGGTAGATTTGTATCATTGAAAAATGCAGGGCGTTGGGCAGATCCCGGTCTGAGATCAACCTGGAGATACGTACCAGTGGGAGCCGGTGACATTGCAGTAAAGCAGTCTGTAGAGACCTTATCAGGTTTTGCAAAGTCATTGGATGAAGGAGTTGAATGCAAGAACTTATAAGAACATGTCTTGATAGCTGAAAAATTCACCCGGCCCAACGTCCTTTTGCGTTCGTCCCCCCCTTTACCCAAAACTCCATGCTAGGTCAAGCCGCCAAAAAAGCCAATGCCGTATACACACATATTAAAATAATTACAGAATCCACGTAGCCTATCCGTCACAGCATTATACAGAGTCAGGTGGATAAGCAAAATAACCTGACGGTGCCGTGTACAACCCGCTAACGACGATGCCCTCCTGTGATCCGCTGCTCAAAAGAAAAACCTCCACCACAAGAAGAAGACAATAATGGAGCCAACCGCCGCAAACGGCCCGTACTGCTTCAGCAGCAAATCCCAGTTGATCTTAACGGCCGCTCTCTTGTACTTCTTGCTATCGTCCCTCAACCGACTGCTCAGCTCGCCCATGCGCTCCAGGCTGTCGCCGCGGTACAGCAGATCCTCGATGTTCTTAGTCATGACCTTAGTCACGTCCCTGAGCTCATCATGCAGCTTGTCCAGGTTCTGGGTCGCGCGCGTGTCGCTGTACGTCGCCTTGGTGCGGCTGATGAAGCTGTCAAAGTCCATGAAGGCATACGGCCGAAGCGTCGGGTTCATGAGCTGCTGCGGGGTGTGCGTCGTCGCGAACTCGCCCGCAATGTCCGACAGGTAGGTGAAGGCTAGCTTGCGCGGGTACGATCGGTCCGTGATGGCCACGTACACGATGTCGGACTGGATCAGGTAGTGTAAGGTGTAGAGCGAGCCGCTCTCGATGCTGGCTTGCGGTTCGGAGGTGCGCGTTAGTCGGCGCAGGATTAGCTTCACTTGGGACTTGACTTCGCCGAGGGAGGATTCGGTGGCTTCGTCGTCGACGGAGGCGCAGAGCATGAGGCCTGTTTTTTGGGGGGGGTCTTGGTTAGCTACCGGACATCTCCGTGGGCGGATAGATGGGGACGACGGGGTTGGTTAGGGGCACGAACCATCCAGCCGTGCAATTTGTGTTGAGCGGATCATTGTAAATAATATGTATCTCAATCCTTCTTCTTCTTCGTTTTCTGATGGTGCCCTTCGTTGTCCTCGTATAACCGAAACAAAAGGACAGCTGCGCGCTTGGTGTTGTCGGTGTTGTTGGGAGAGGAGAGTGGACAAGGGAAAGTCGAAAGCTTGTGATGACGGGCAGAAGTGAACAACGCGGCCAGGCGTTGGGGGAGTTGGAGATGTCGGGTACGTGGCTTCTATCCAACCACTTGCACCGACGAATACTGTTGTTGCCTGTTTTTTTTCTCTGCTGATGAAATGGAATATAGTTATTATTTTTCCATTTTTTTACCTTGTTATCCTAAGAACAGGAAATATCACCAGTGAGTAGAGTGGTGCGATGATTTCCCAGGCCAATGTGTCTTCCCTTGACAAGGGTTGAAGTTGTTAAACGGGGCATTGATGACGATGCTGGCGCCGGAAATGGCTTGAAAGCTCACCTTGCAGGGCCTGTAGGCTAGTATCGTTTAGTTGAATAGCACGAATAGGCCGTCTCGCCCAGCACGCTATTCACGGCTAGTAGGATCTCCAAGCTACCAGCTTCCGGGGTGCATCATTCGAGTGCTTGGCGCCATAGCTTCAGCTTCCATCCCATCCATCTCGTCCATTACACAATAGGGAAGGAGCAACCTCAACCGAACAACAACGGGGAAGGGGAGCTGGAGGTGGGTCATTTACTTCTCATTCACTGTATCAGTCCAGGTAATGCTCGCCAAATTCCAATTGCGCATCCTCCCAGCCCTGCGCGTCAACTTGTGTATTTCAGTACTACTTTGTTTGTTTGACCACAATTTCACCTGAACGTATCTCACTCTCTACATTCATCAACCCCCCCCCCCCCCCCCCCCCCCCCC